>VZTM01020752.1:7834-52758 GCA_013400555.1 Jacana jacana
CTCCCTGATGGAGTCCCTCTCCAGCTCTCCTGTAGGATCCCTTCATCTGAAAGGATCAGATGCAATGGAAGGCTGCAATAAGGTCTCGCCAGAGTCTTTTCTTCTGCAGGCGGAACAACCCCCGCTCTCTCAGTCTGTCTTCATAGAAGAGGTGCTCCAGCCCTCTGATCACATCTGGGGCCCTCCACTGGACCTGTTCCAACAGGTCCATGTTCTTCCTGTGCTGAGGACACCAAAGCGGGACACAGTATTATAGGTGGTGTCTCACAAGAGCAGAGTAGAAGGAGGCGATTACCTCCTGCAGCCTGCTGACCGCACTCTTTTTGATGCAGCCCAGGATGCAGTTGGCTTTCTTGGCTGCCAGTGCACACTGCTGGTTCCTGTTGAGATTCTTATCCATGAGCACTCCCAAGTCTTCCTCAGGGCTGCTCTCTCTCATCTTATTGTTTGATGACCACAGAAAGGAAAATAATTAGTAGGATGAGCTATTAAACCACAGTCCCATAACATTTCACTAAAATGCAAAAATATTATCATAAGTTTAAGGATAAACAGAAGCATTTGACAGATATCACAGCTCAAAAATTTATGTTTCCTTGCAATCAGGAACACCGAAACCAAAGTTAGTGCTAAAGTTCACAATCTGTCATGAATAGCTTCACCGCCAAAAATGACAAAACATTTTGTTTTGTCATTAAATAAAGTTTAACTCTGCTTTTGCACAAATATTGACAATGTTCTGACATCGTTTCTGCAGTGGAAGAGAAACCAACAATGCTATGTATTATTAATGCAGGGTTGTTTTTTTTTTTGGCCTATGTCATTTGGCCAACTTCCTAAACAATCCATCCCACCTAGTTTTGAATTTAGGACAACGGGTTCCTGAATTTGACTGGGCTGGTCACTGCTAGTTCTAAACTTAACAGTTATGTCTTTTTTTTTTCCCCAATGTGACTTATTTGTAATTGCATCAAGTACTTCTGCCATCGTGACTAAATAAGCCTATAACCAGATGAAAGGTCAATGCCAAGGGCATTTTTGATAAAAAGGAGAGTGCCCATAAAGACATTTAAAAGAAAAAAGGAAACCACAAAAATATGTTTCATCAGGGGAACAACTATTTGACCAGCATCAAGGCACGACTAAGTTCTGCAGTTGAGTCATTACTTTAATGTGTTTTCCAAAACATCACACAGCACTTGCCAAGTGTCCTCCAGGCTCTTGAGTACTCAGAGCAATATTTGGAGGCAAAATTGGTTTCCAACACCAAATGAAAGAAATTTGGATATTTAAGGCTGCACTGTGGGAGTTTCCCACTCAGAGAAAACCAAGCACTTACCAAAGCCATGAATGACCAACAGCACCAAATACAGGTCCCTGCTCTGAAGGACCAGACCCTAGCCATGGCTACAGCCTAGCACCAGAGCTCTTGGTGGAGACAGCCCCAGCTCTCTTTACCCCTGTGCTGAGCTTCTAAAGGAGGTTTGGAATCAGATTAAGGCATTTTTCCTTGCCTTAGGTTTCTGTGACACTTCCCATTGCCTCGTTCTTCCAAATGATTGCACAGTGTCTGGGAATAATTTTCTGTGGCCTTCATTTTTAAATAAATTTATTATATTTCTTTGCTGAAGCAGACTTTCCTGGAAGCACAATTTCCCTGCTGTGGCTGAGGTCTGGCAAGGGCTTGATTCAGAAACAGAAAAAACCCTAAAGCAGATCCCAACTCAATTCCCTTCAGGGCAGCAGCTATGAGAATTGCAAACAGCATTTTATAAAAAAATGCCGGCAGCATATCACAATAGTGAGGTGTCAGGCAAAGCTTGGAGGCAAAATCCTTCCAGAAAACCATGTTTCTTACCAACACTCAGCCCTACCTGACCCTTAAGAATGGGGCTTTGAGTCCCAGGGCACCTCCAAGGTGGTGTCACCCAACTCGTTGTCACCAGCCATCTGCCCCATATCATGCTGATCTTCTTCCCTTTCAAAAACACCCACACCAACAAGGCACCTTTGCCAAATTCCCATTCAAAAATCTATGACAGAATGCCTCAAACAACACAAAAAGGAAAAAAATAATCATAATACAATGCATTTTTGCAAATATAAGGCTGTCTGATACCTGTAAAGCCCACCCTAGACTGTATGTATGTCTTGTTGCCTTTCTGGACAGAGGGACACTTCCACAGAAGAATATATAAGAATATAATATATAAGAATATATCAACACGTGCTTGACTTGGACACCAATTAATCTTAGAAAGAATGCATCAACCCTTCTGAGTTCTCTTTGCCTGGGAGAAATGCAGGCAAAGGAAATGAATTGCATAAAGCAAACTCTAATGTAGGCAAGCCAATATCCAGAAGCTGACCTCTTCCAACAGACTTAATGCTCGTTCAAAAGGTTAATTGTTTTGTGAGGTGTAAACGTTTGGTATGTTCCTGGAATTGTTTCCCTGTAATGAGTGCAAGTTTCAGGTTTTAGCAGTAGCAGCATAGTTCACAAAACGTGGATGTAATTTTGACCAAAGGGGTTTGCACAGGCAATAATTGTATTTGAACATAGTAATTCATGGTTGATTCTAAATAAGAGGATTTACAATTACATAAAAGTATTGGTTAATAGATGGTTACAGTTGTTTGATGGTTATATGGAGGTTAAGTAAAGATTGCCCTGCAGTAATATCTGGATATCATGACATCCAGATGAAGGTAAATAAAATAAAAAACCCTTTCCATTTTAGCCATAAACATTCTGCCACTTGATTTCTGTTTAAGCAAGTCTAGCACTTCTGTGACAGAGACAAGGCAGTACTTGCTGCCTTCTTCAATCTTCTGACCATCTTATCTGATGGCCAACAACTGCATGGAGAAGCTGCAGCTGCAGGGGAAATCCCTTTGCATGTAAACATTTTCTGGTATGGGAGATTGTGTGCGATGCCCTAGCTCTTGAGAGAAAGAGATGAAGAAAAAGCGAGGCAGAGCTACAAGAGGCCACTTCAATCAGCACAGACAGCCTGCAGCTGCAGAAATACCTAAGAGCACGTAGACTACCAAGAAAGAAAACTATCCCACCAGAAACGAGTGTTATCTGCGGTAATGTGGATAGTATATTTGTCTATATCTATATATCTCAGTATACAGTATGCAATTTAATACAGAACCTATATAGAACTGAGCAGTAAAGATTCTTCGATAACATTTTACTGCTGAGATAACGTGAACAATGAGAAATGAGGCACAAAGGACTCCCTGTTCTTATGAAATTACACATAAAATAGTCTGCGACATCTCTTCTTGAAAATGGATTAATAATTTACTGGGGAAAAAAAATAGTAAATTGTATTATGCATTCATCAACTTCTTACTGCATATCCGCATTGCATAAAAAGCAATACCACTTAATATTTAATATAAACAAATAAAAGAAATCAGCCCAGTTGGGTGGTGCTAACGATCAGCAGACACAGTGCCACAGACACATGGGGAACACAAGCCAGCCCAGCAGCTCCTGCAGAGGGGAGCCACGTGTCGAAACCAGGCTGCAATTTCAAACCAGAGTTAAAGTATAACTATTAGCCTGTATAACATCCCTCCACTGCCCGCCACGGGTAAATGCATTGTCAGTCTCCACTGGGTTGCTAGAAGGGGCAGCTGGACCACCGCATGTGGCTTTACTTTGCCCATATGGTGGCGAGTGATGCCCTTTGGTTTGGCTGGGCACTTCAAAAAGGATTTTAATCAACCAAGAAGAGTCCAGGAGTGAGGACAGGTACAGAAAATGTGACCTGAGATAAAAAGAGATTGAAATGATTGCAGAAGACAATTGTCTTCCCTCTGTCTTCAGAGGAAAAAAGCCCAGAGGGCAGATGTGATAGCAGTCTTCAAATAGGCAACATGCATTGTCCATGCTTGTTGCAGACAGGGTACGGAGTAAAGCTTTTTAGTAACAACTTGGAAGATCATCGGTATTAGGAAAAAAACCTAAATGTACAGCAGATGGGAGTCAGCAAATTCATGAAACCCTCTGTAGAGGACCGATTCAAGCACAAATCACTGGGCTGTTGTCGTGGTTTTGACCTATCAGACAGAATCAGACCAATAATTCAGAACCCCTCCCTACCTCCCCCCAAGGAAAAGAGAGGAGACGAGGGGATTAAAGAGATTCAGGAGTTTAGAAAAAAACTAGACTTAATGAAAATATAAATAATAATAATAAAATAAATAATAAAAAGAAAAAAAGTATAAAAGAAAGAAAAAAAATAAAAGGTATACAGTCTATACAAAACCATATGATATGAAGCTCCCAGGACAACGATCACGTCACCAGCAGCATCAGTAAACATCCCAGGCTGGACTCNTACTGAACAGAAAATTGGTTTGTTTTACCTCAAACCAGGACAGCTGTGCTCAGGAGATGCATCACCTCTCAAACCACGCGTGGCATGGAGGTACCACGGGTGGTTGCAGGAATGTCCCCAGTGACCCGTTGGGCAACAGCCCTGAAGTTGTTCTGCTGCTCAGCAAGTACTGAGCTGACGATACCAGGCTCCAAACGAGAGCGAACGCCAAGATTATTTCAAGCTGCTCCCTCTTCCTATCTTGACTTGTGCCAGGAGTTGACCTGCAGTATTGAGCATTTCTAGTAACAAACCAAATGACACAATGAACACGTGTGGGTTGGGATTCGCTCTTACTGGTTTTCTCCAGGACAGAAACAGTGTTGGGCAGAGAACTTTGGTAGACCAGCTTTCAATTAAACAAACAAACAAACAAATTGCTCTGGTTTTCAGACAATAAAGCATGTTGAGCAGAGGAAGCCCCTGCATGTTGAGCAGAGGTTTGCAATGTCCTTCGGGGCTTGAGGGAATCATTGCAGAGGCTGGAACCAGCCCCAATAGAGCTCATCCTTCTGCACAGCACTCCTGACTTCCCTTGGGAAGTAGTTTTTCATTTAACTAAAAAACCCCACTTATCTGAGGATAAATAAAAGCAAAATTAATAGACTGTAAAAAAGAAACAAGACATCTGTCACAGCTTCAGTATACTATTATCCTTCACATAAGCCTGTGTATGTGATCATAACACTTACATGGTTGCAAAGCCTTTTCTGTCACATCAATAAAATATTTCTCCCACTAACCCCTCTGGTGCAATGCAGCATTCTTTTCTCAATGCCTCCGCAAAAGGAAGGTTTCCCTCAAGATTCCAGCCCCCAGTTCAAAGGAGTTGTCCCCTTCTCAGCCACAGGCAAGGGCTAACCCTGCTGCTGACCTCCGCAAGCCCCATCTCATACCTGGGAGGAGCGATGCTGTCATTGCGCTGCCACAACCACGTTCAGTCATTCAAGTCACATTCTCAGCTTCCTTTGGCTTCATCCAAGCAAGACACCATGGTATCTGACCATGCTTTTTGATTCAGATGTGAGGGAAGCTTTTATTCAGGGAAGCTTTTTGATTCAGATGTACGCTTGCTCTCCAGTTAATCAGGGGTGTGTTTTATTACAGATTTGTTTTGCACCAGAGAGTGACAGCTAGAGCATTTTCAGTGTTATATTCGCCTGTTTCTGGGTGACTTGCAGATTTGTGGGATTTTTGGTGTTTCTTTTCCTATAAGAGCAAAGCTGTACAAGATTTTAAACAAGTCACAGCAAGTCCTGAAGCTTTCTAAGCTTCCAGCCCAGACTGTTAACTGTCCTTCCTTGCCAGACCTGTGAGCTACTCTTCCCCTGCCAGCCCTGCCCAGTCCCTCAGGAAGGGGTAATCAACTCTGTTACAAGAACAACTTGCAGCTCTTCTCTCTGAATAGGCACTCGGTTCAGGCTTCCATGGACAATTGCTTTTCCCCCCTGTGTCATGCTCCTCCGGTAAGAGATCACCCCAACTCAGCATGGCCATGCAACAGAAAGAGCTTGATTATCACAGTGCAGTGTCTAGACTGCCTGTGCAGCTTCCACAGAGGACAGTGTTCAGTTTTTAGCTTCAATTCGCCCCCTCGTGGACTTACCTGACCAAAGGTTCTTAGAAATATCTATTTATCCTGGAAGTCACTCCTTTCCTGTGAGGGAGGTGAGAGCCTGGCTCAGGTTGCCCAGAAAAGCTATGGCTGCCCCAACCCTGGAGGGGTTCAAGGCCAGCCTGGACGGGGCTTTGAGCAACCTGGTCTGGTGGGAGGTGTCCCTGCCTGGGGGAGGGGATTGGAACTGGATGATCTTTAAGGTCCCTTCCAACTTTAACCATTCCATGGGCTGATGCTCCTTTCTCAGCTTTTGGAGGCTTTGGGAAATGGAGGCAGCCAGGCAGACAAAGCAAGACCCCACAGCTCCCACAGGGACACAGCCTAAATCACAGCTTTCTCAATCTGTAACACCTCACACCTCTATTTTCCTCTACAGAGTGATGATTTTGCACCATTAACTCCATTCCAGAGTGTAAAGGGAGGTTGTGCTTCCACTGCAGCTATCACCCATGAATAAGAAACAGAAGGAGTGCAGCAACTCCGTGGGTGCTATCTGCCCCAAAAACAGAATGGGTGCAAGCAGGACGATGCATGACTTCATTTCTCTTGCAAGGGCTTCAAGAGAGTCATCAGCTGGAAAAGGACAGAGTTTGTAAGGTTACCCTGGAGTTCAACAGAAGATGGGATGAATGAGTCCTAAGTAACAGGGTTTAAACTCTGCTTGCCATGGGGCTTCAGATGAAAGCAAGGGAGCACGAAAGAAAAATGCAAAGTGCAGGATCAGATTCAGTGCTATGATAAGCCTATTTGTTCTAATTGCAGTTAAAAGTATAAAAAGTAGTTAAAACGATTAAAATTATGAAAAAGAGAGTGAAGACTGGGCTGGCTTTATCAGCGAGATGGACTGACTGCTTTACTTATCCAGGGAAGGTAATTTTATGCATTTGTACATTCCTAGGAAGCTGCTACATGGGCCATGTCTGTCAACAACAGGTACATAGAAACCGGGCGGTCACCACTGTGTCCTGCGCTGACCCCACAGACCAAGGCAGACACAATCCTTGCTTGAAGCATTGACAGCTTTGTACCCACACCCATGGCAAGGTGCTAACTCCTAAAAGCAGCAGCTTTCTACCAGGTTGAGAGGGCTCAGCTAATTGCTGCTGTGGCACAGTCCGTTACACACGGGATACTTTCTGGAAAACACTGTGCTCTCTGCACAAACTCTGATCAGAAAAGGAGAGAATAGAACAAATATTTGATTTTCCTCTCCAGTGTGTTATGCAGTGTTTCCAAGCTACTAAAGTTAATTCTTTACCAAAATCAGTAAATTCGACTCCCATACTTTAGCTCTGACTCATTTTCTCTCTAATCAATTCCTAATTATTACCATTTCCCCAGGGAGTTTATGGGCATGGATACAGCAGTGCCATGACTACTAAACAGAACCATGAAAAACTGGAGGAAAACTTTCCAGAAAATACACATGGATTGTATTGATGAGTTGCTCTGATAGTTTCCTTCCTCATTTGATCTGTCCAATTAGTCAAATTACATCTTCATTGGTCCTAGCAGTAATTTTGTGCAGTAACACTTAACAGAGCCATTTATTGCATATTCACAGCGTAACAGTGCAAAGTGGGGTAAACTGGATTAATTCCAGTGAGTCCAGCCCTGACTTCCCAGCATCTTGCACAAGAGAATGGAGTTTGGGGGATGAAGGGAACAAAATAGATGGTGTGTCAGACACCTGTACAGCCACAGCCACACACACAGGTGTACAGACTGATGTACAGACATACAGCTTACACACACTAAGAGTGTATCAGCAAAACTTTCTGCTGTGCAATTCTATAGTCAAGAATGAAAATGTCCTTTACATTGTGAGTAACTCCACTTATCCTGGTAGATAGTATATAGTAGTAACTAATAACTCTATAGTATGTACTAGTAACTCTACTTGTCCTTTTGCCTCCAGATAACTTTATTCAATGCTGGTTGAATTTTGGGGTCTGGATGGGACATCTGCATCCTAACGTTGAAGGCACAGCAAGATGAGGGAGAGCTTTTATCACTTCTCTGCCTGGCTCCTCCCTGCCTCTTCGGGATGTTTCTGCCTCTGGGTGTGATGAAAGCCTCACAACAGCTTGCTGATATTTAACTTCAAAGTCTGACTTAACATCAGCCCAGGATGTAATTCTGGTTTCCTTTCGCTGACAGTCACCAGGAGCACTAACGGGGAGGAAGTCAGAGCAAGGAGAGGAGGGGAAATGCTGTAAAGGATGCCACGTGCCATCCTTATTTTCTGGGAGGAAGAGTAAACAGTGGGAAATAATATGGGAATTTAGGAACAGCAGGAATAATCTCAAATATAATTATAGAATCATAGAATCATTTAGGTTGGAAGAGACCCCTGGGATCATCAAGTCCAACCATCAGCCCTACTCTACAAGTTCTCCCCTACACTATATCCCTCAACACCACATCTAATCTACTCTTAAACACAGTCAGGGATGGGGACTCCACCACCTCCCTGGGCAGCTGATTCCACTGACTGACCACTCTTTCTGTGGAAAACTTTTTCCTAATGTCCAGCCTAACCCTACCCTGCTGCAGCTTGCAGCCATTCCCTCTTGTTCTGTCAGTAATTGCCCGTGAGAAGAGACCAGCACCAACCTCTCTACAATGCCCTTTCAAGCAGTTGTAGAGAGTGATGAGGTTTCCCCTCAGCCTCCTCTTCCTCAAACTAAACAATCCCAACTCCCTCAATCGATCCTCATAAGCCTTATTCTCCAGGCCCTTCACCAGTTTCGTTGCCCTCCTCTGTACTCGCTCCAGCACCTCGATATCCCTCTTGTGTTGAGGTGCCCAGAACTGGACACAATCCCAACCCCCTCAATCAAGGAGATCCCTGGAACTTCCAGCGAACTTTATTCTCACTCTAAGGATGAAAAGGGCTCCTGCAGTGACCTACCGTCGCATCAGGGGCACTCATTGTTCACTGCTGGTCACCTCCAACTTCTTCATCACCACTATTTCTCCTGACTATTTGCCACTGCAGTTTTAATCACCTCTACAGTATTTTTCTGATATACGGTAAGAAACTGCATATGATCTAATGCCCTACTACATGCCTCTCTCGTTCTAATTTGGAAAGATACAGTTTTTAAAACACCCTCAGCTTTCTTAACATCAATACAAAATAGTTATGGGGAGGGAGAGGGGAGTGGGAAGAAAAAAAAAATAGAAAAAAGAAATCCCTCTGGTATTGAAACCCCAGGACCTTCCTGCTTGGCACAGAAGCCACAGAAACCAGACAATTGTTAGTCATGATCTTTTACTGTTCTCTTAGTTCGAGACATTTCCCTCATGGAATAAGTGAACGAGATTTTCAAAACTACCTCTGAGAGCAGCTACATGCAGCCACGTACTCCATATCATATTTGCAGCAACTCCAGTTTCCATTTCAGACATTCCAAAATACTGAAAATCAAGCCAGAATGTCCGGTTTCCCTGATTTAGCATCCAACACTTGCTAAAATTTCCAGGAAAGTGATATTTATACAAACTGTGTCAAAGCTATTCTGTACAAAGTATTTCCAACTGCATTTTGGAAAGAGCTGTGCATTGAAGCAAAAAGAATAAAACCCATTCCAATTCTATAACCCAATACTACAGCAGAAATACATCGTAATTAATTGCATTAAAGAGAAACTTTTCTTCTGTGTCTCTGCTTGTCAGTGTCCTTACTTTAAATACTTAAATATGTAGAGACAATTCTGATTGCAAGAAACACTGTGGGTAGCTGCAAACAAGGCTGGATACTAGAAGAGCAGATGCTAAACATTTTTCAAGATGTGCATGTGGTTATGGATATCTGATGCAAAAAAAATAAATATAAATAAAAAGAGAGAAATCAGAGAACCATTTTCAAAATGGGAAACAACTGGCTGCAATAAAAGACCATCTCACATCCCACTAGATGGAGCTATGGCCTTCAATACACAGCCTGATCATCGAATCATAGAATCATTCAGGTTGGAAGAGACCCTTGGGATCATTGAGTCCAACCATCAGCCCCACTCTACAAAATTCTCCCCTACACCAGATCCCTCAATATCTAATTAACTCTTAAACACAGTCAGGGATGGGGACTCCACCCCCTCCCTGGGCAGCCCATTCCATGGTCTGACCACTCTTCCTGTGAAGAATTCTTTCCTAATGTCCAGCCTAACCCTACCCTGCTGCAGCTTGCAGCCATTCCCTCTTGTTCTGTCGCTCATTGCCCGTGAGAAGAGACCAGCACCAACCTCTCTACAATGTCTTTTCAAGTCGCTGTAGAGAGAGATGAGGTCTCCCCTCAGCCTCCTCTTCCTCAAACTTCCCAGCTTCACTAATTCTGTTGATGCAGAAAAGCCATTTAAAGAAGTTCATTTGCCTCTTTCTTGATGGACTGGCAAAACCCCAGCCATCGTCCTGAGGCATTTATGCCTCAGAGCAGTACCTGTGTAAAGCACAGGCAGAGCGATGTGGTGTGTTAGCTGTCACTGCAGGGACACCGTTGCTAAACCCAAAGGAGTTAGCTGGAAAGCAAGCAAGGAAAAACAATTAATGAGTTTGCATATTTAGAGACCACAACAAGCAGCAACAGGAACAAAGAGAATCAACCAACTCGGTAAATTATGCAACTACGTGCTTTGAAGTAAAAAGGCAGATGAAAAATAACTTTTGTTTGAAACACAATTTCCTCACTTTGGGGCTTTAGCTTAATTTTTGCTAGTCAGGTTAGGTGCAGTAGCAGAGAAGGTGGGTGGTTCTTTTAATGGATTTTTGCTGAGCTTTATGTCACGGCACTGTGCATACACAGGGTATGGATCATCTGCACAATATCATAATACCACTTCGATACAAAGCTGAAATGTTAATCGACACCCGTAAGATGAACTTGCAGTGCACATATCCTGCACAAAGCAACTCTGCAAGATCATTCTACTTTGCACATTTCATGCTAGAAAGTACTGCAGCCCTTCAGCGCTTGGCACCGTAATGTCTTGGCAGAGTTTCAGACATGTGTGATTTACCACAGCAACAGAACAAGTAAACCAGTAATGAGGTGTTCAGTCATGACAAATGTCAATACATGGTACGACTGTGTCAATTTACAGTGACCCAGGTGAATAACAGCAGGCACTGGCACTTGGGGATACAGAAGCTTCCCAAACTGGGACAAGCTGGTTGAAACAGAACTGAAATACTGGGAGAAGGAGCACTGTCAGGGATCTGGGTGTAGAGGAGTTCTTGCTGTAACTACATGGAATAGAGCCCTTTCATTAAAAATCATAAACTACCAGCTACCCTGGCAGTTTTCCTAGGAAGAAGTTTCCAAAAGAAGAGTGTACTTAGGAACCACTGTCACCCAAACTTGCCTATAGCCCTCAGATTTATTCTCTGAGACACATATTTCAACAGAGGAAAGGAAAAGCCGCTTAGCCTATTGTTTACCCAATGACTAATTACACTGTAATTAAATCTAGTTGACTGTTCTCCTTCACAATAAGACAATCCCATCCCAAGCTTCAAGGGCATCCATAAATCTCTGTATAAGGATTAGTAGTCTCTATGTTGGAGGAATGCCCCATCTCCCAGTCAAACCCAGGTCCCATCGTACACACACCAGTGCCCAGATCGTGACTAAAACAGTCTGTTTTAAAGAGTGTAAGGTCAGATCTACAACAGATACAGGCATCCAGATATCTGAACCTGAGTGGTGTAGGATTTGTAGTCCACAAGATGACAATAGCTACAGTGAGGAAACAGATTTCAGGCATCGGTGAAGTTGTAATTAAAACAATAAGGAAAGCATATTACCATCTGCAGGACAGGCACTCTGGGATAGTCAATATGACAGATTTCAGCCAGCCATGCCAAGGAAAGCAGATGCAAGATGCACAACCCCCCAAACACAAGCACATACTGAAAAGTGAGTGTTTTGGCTCACGACGATAAAAGCGAGACCATCGGGACACCCTTTTGGGCAGATGTGCTGTTGAAAGGAACACACTCCATGAGGGGAAGCAAAATGAATGACTCACAAGAAGAAGTACTGTTGAATTCTTTTAATAACACTAGGAAAATATCATAGTATTAAAGTCCTGCACGGGATCCTCAAAGGGTTATTTTGGTTGGGATTTCTTTGTGTTTATAAACCAAGCTTTTATTTCCCAATTGTGTTTTCTTTTCAGCCAACTACTCCTTTACAATGGTATTTCCAGTTAAAACACAGCTAACCTATAAATACCTGAATACCACAACACACACTGTGTGCGTGGGTTTTGTTTAAATCTTTGCAGAAATAATGGTAAATCTAGTCAACACAGGGAAGCAAACGTCGATCTGTTAAGCGGGGAACGTAACAGCCAGTAAAGAATACATTGCATACATAATACAGAAGGAAAAAAAAACCATTATCATCTGGAGTATGTGAAATTACGCTGATTTTGTACCTTAAACCTATTAGAAGTTACTCTGTTGGCCAATACTATCCACTGAACAAGCAGAATGTTGGTCAGAAGTCTAATGTTTCCTGTACCAGCACAGAGAGAATATAAGCAGTCCAATGCTGTTAAAAGAAAACATGAAATCCAGCTCATGTTTCTGGTTAGGGATCGATTTCTTCGGGAACTACTGTTAACATAACATCTTCGTTGCCCCTGCGTACAACCATGTTCAACGTACTGTCCTTTTTAATAATGTCACTGACATCACTGGCTGAACTTATCGACTGTCCATTGATGCTTATAATCACATCGTTGTCCTTCAGGCCGCCACTGAAAACACAAAGCAGCAAGGTATTATTAATAGTATTATTATTATTATTATTGCCATTTTATTGCCTTTACGATATTGGGTTTTTTCTTTAAAAAACACGAACTTGCTGGATTTTTCCCATTTCCCACCCAATGGCAGTCGCACAGCGACACAGCGGGTGTGCAGAAAGCAATCAGAACTGATGAAGCAGTGAAGATTACAACACCATGCAGAAACCTCAGAAGATGGTACAAAGTTTGATGAAGCCTATATTCTGCTGCCTTTAAAAGGAATTCCCTACTGCAAATATTGCAGGGATTCTGCAGTGGGGATCCTGGATGCCGATTCGGAGGAAGAGACAGAGGCATATTTTTCTTTTAAAATAACTGCAGCAAGGTTCTCACTTTAGCTTTTCCAAGCTTTTTTTTTCACATGTACTTAGCAAAGCAATCTGAGTGGTACCGTGTGTTAACACACAAGGAATTTCAGTCCTGGATCCATGCTGTCCTCCATACTTAGCTTACCAGTAGCCACGTCACCTTACCTCTGTGCTTTAAACCCGAGCAGAACAACAGATAGCAGCGATCCAGCCAAGTCACCAAAAACCTTGTGTGTCCTTCCCCCTGCCCGCCCGCCTGTAGCCCCCAGAGCCCCTTCTCCTGACCTCAGCACCGTATGCAAGCCAAAAACAAAACCCTCCTAACTCAAAGCAAGAGAGGACAGAGCTGGAGCCGGCACGGCAAGGCTGCCCTGCCCGGGGTCACAGGTCTCTCCCTGAGCTGGCTGAGACTGCTGCTGGGACCAAGAAACAGGGTGGTGAGGGATACCAGCGACCACAAAGTTTTGCCCAGTCTTGCACAACAATCTGGCTCCAAGTTATGGAAATATTAACCAAGTAACCAGATCAGACATGATTCAGCCCTTCAGCAGAATCCTTCTTTACAAAACCACAGAGCAGTCATCGTCCCCTTCCGCCCTCAGAAAACGCCTTACATGAGTGTCTCCTGCAAGCAGGATGCCATGGCCAATCTTTGCAGCAAAACTGGTTGCCTCCTGAAGGCATGACTTAAAATATTTTCATAGGAGAAACTGTTCAGATTAGATCCTGGTCTCTCATACAGCCTCTCCTCTCGACTCATAACCCAGGCAGGTCGCTGCAGAACTGCTCCGATTCCCCCACCAGCAGGTCTAAGCAATGCACACTGGAGAGGAAATCAGCAGAATGGGGAAACCCATAGACTAGGAGCAGGGGACAAGAGCAAACATGGGCTACATGTTAATTGCCAGGCCAGTCTTTGGGTGAAGTGTCCTGATTTGAGGTTGCCTTCGAGTTACAAGGCTACATTGCTCCCATTTCTTCCACCTCTCTAATGTCCTTCTACTCTTGGTTAACTATTCTCCATACTCTGATAACCCTGCTCCGGCAGGGGGATTGGATGATCTTTCAAGGTCCCTTCCAATCCCTGATATTCTGTGATTCTGTGATAACGAATTTTCTGCATCTTCAGATTGAACCTGCATGTCAAGGCAGCACATTCAGCCCCTCAATGGAGCAGCCACATTATTCCTACACTAACTGCAGTTTAATTTCACATTACAGACTTACACCAGTGTTCTGCATAAACCATGCTGCCAACCAGAACGACCTACAAAAAGCAGCAATAATTTAGAAAGCAAACCAGAGAGCTAACGCTGTATATATCTTACAATGGCTTCCAAACTACAACAAAAAGACATCATCCAACCAACCTCACTGTCTCCTTAAGAGATAACACAGGTCTGCTCCAAGCAGCTTTCAGTCTCTGTGCCTTTGGTGCTACACACACCTCTCTTTGCCACAGAGGTTTGTTCTTCTCTTAAATTATGTCTACTTCCAGAAAATGAAGAAAGTTTCCTGTTTCCTATTTCCTACCCTGGATTTCTAAGCCGTTTTGAATTAGCCAGACTCTGAAGGAAAATTGTCTCCAGCAAGAGCCAGACAGACCAATGGCAGTGACCACAGACCAGATGCCATACTTCAACCAGGCACTTCGTGAAGTGTGGTACCAACCAGCAGGTAAAGAAAAAGGTCAGTTGGCCAAAACCAAAAGGTCTTCCCAGTAACGTGACTCCTGACAAAACTCTAGCATGGAAGAGCGTCTCCTGCTAAGAGTGGATTTCACCCCCAGTGCAGGTTGGTGGGTTTGCCCAACGCTGAGGTGCTTGGGCTGAGATGGCACATCTGCACAAGGCAGAAGCAAAGCTTCTCCCTCATATTCCTACAGGAGCACACACAAGCGAATGTCTTTATTCAGTGCTGGCATTGGTACAACAGATGTCTTGGAAGAAATTGCTGAGAAAAATGAAAACTGAGTTTTCACACCCACTGAATCCTTGCCCTTTCGGCCAGGAACACTGATAGGGTTTTGCTGCAATACCCTGATACATTCCCAGTATTGCCCATTGGGGACCAGACTGAAACCACAAACTGATTGCCAGCAGACAACCTAATCACTCTCAGATGGTTGTAATTTTGCTAATTTACCATAATCAAGATAGTCAGTTAAGCAGGGAACATTCCCCAGCATTACCCCCTTAAGTCAGTGGCAGTGCTTTTGAGAAGAAGAGTAGTTCAACTTACGCTTCAGCTGGTGTTTCTGGAATGACTTCAATAACATAGGCCCCAGAGACAACATCAGGGAAGTCTTTATGGCGATCCTTCAGCTCTCTAGCTTTGCTGGAAAAGGACAAAACAGCAACAAAAGTATTTTGACAAGATGGGAAAAAAAAAAAAAATCATGCATTTTGACTTCCTTAGCTCCACATTCTCTAGCTGAGGTATGGTACACGTATGGATGCGACACTTGATGATTCATTTTAACTCTTAAAAAGGATTTAAAGAATTACCACACTTTTTGCACGCATACAGCTTTTTAATGCCCGTTTCTGGTTAAAGCAGAGGAGCAGGGTTAAAACATTTCAAAACTTGGTCATTGCTTTAGAACTAGCAGATCCTGAACATAGAGGAAAAAAAGCCCCTTCAGCATTCAGTGCTCTGTTATACTCCTGGTCCTGTACATGTGAAACCTGGTTATTTCTACAGGATGTCATACCAGGTACTCGTATTTTCTGGTTTGAGTATGAATAAGCAAAGCCCACACAGAAGCTTCGTTTTACATCAAGTGAATTGTTTAATGAAAATAATTTTATTGAAATGGAAATGAGCAGGTAGGTGTTGTAATCCTTGAAAACATACTGTCCTCTCTTCTCCTTGACCCACGTGACAGCACGGGACAGATGGCGACAACGCTAATGAATCCTTGGGGCATATTAACGATCACTAGCTATTCTCTCCCGAGGCATTAAGAAAAAGTCCAGGGATTTGTTTAAGAACTAGCTCATACAAGAGTCTACAGGAGGGTTCAACCATGTGGCAGACGCAGAGAAAAGGTAGCAAGAACTGGTTGCAGGTTTTCACCGGCACCTACAGAAGCAGGTGCTGGTGGTTTATCCTTCTGGTTGTTTCTGTAGATCGTGAGCTTGATCCAAACTCGTGCAGTGACCACACTTCAGAAAGGTGAGGAACCGCCACTTTTACTTACCCAGGAGTGAGGGACATCATTCGTATGCCAATGTATTTCTTTTTGGTTATAGCTTTTCCTACAAAAAGGAAAACAGGTCTTGGTCACTCACTCTTACCAAAAGAGCCTCAACAGCTGTTGACTTTCTGGTTTACCCTTTCTCTTTCAGAGCAGGGACGTACAGTACCTTTAGCTTGTCTGTCATGGGACTCCGTTAGGAACTTTTTGATTTTATCTGATGGGATAGCAAATGAGATCCCTGCTGTAACTTTTAATGTGTTGATTCCTATGACTTCACCATCCTGGAGAAATAAGAAATTGTTATTAGCAAATGTGAAATGTCTCCAGGAGAAATGGATGGTTCCTTCTAAACAATCACAAAGGCACATTGGTACAGCACTTTCCATAGCTGGTTTTCAATTTTCTAAGTGGTTTCTTTAAGTCCAATTTCTCTGAATCATCTATTGATAAAGTATTCTATCGTACTGCCACTAGCAGAAGAGAGACTAGAACTGGGCAGCTCTGCAGCCTGCAGCAGAAAAGCAGCACATTCTACAGGCAATTTTGGCCTGTTTATTTCAGCAGACACTGTGCGAAGTGTGGAACCAAATGGTTCTGAGCAAAAACTGCATAATAATATAAAGAAAAATGACAGTTCACCAAAAAATCAAAAGCTTTTCCCAGTAATGAGACTCCAAGAAAAAGTTTTAGATAGAACATCTCTGCTGCCACCTGATGATGCAAACCCTTCTGAAATCTCAGCAGCTTCCTTCCCTGGTCTATTCCAGATAAAAACTATCTAACAACAAATTTGAAAATGGAGGTTACACAGGCAAGTGGTTAGAAAGAACCATGTGAATTTTGTGTAGTCAGCCAGATAACGAAAGTTCTGAGTCACCTTTATGGTGTGAGGTTTTGTTTGTTTGTTGGTTTGGGTGGGGTTTGGTTTTGTTTTTAAGTGAAAAAGTAATAAGCTTGACAAACTTAATAAAGAAACTCTTACCAGATTTACTAGGGGTCCTCCAGAGTTTCCGTACTGAAAAGAAACATATGGCAAGAACATGTTTTAATATCCACCTCTTCATTCATGGCAAGCAAAACATAACAGAAATTTTTGAAATATTTCTGTAGTAATTTTTTTCATCGTCTATTAAATGAGTGCAACTGAACAGTCTTAACATCCAACCCCTTTAACTACACTTAACACCATTGCTTTTAGCCAAGATTTGCAAATGTTTAGCCCTTCTTCTCTTGCCAGAGTAAGTTAAGAAAGCCAAGGCTTTTCTTTTGTTTCAGTAGTACCACGCTAGAAACTTAGAAGATTTTAGGACAGCTCTGGGAGCTGCTAGTGGAGATTTCTTAAGGCCAACAGTAGAAGTACAAAAACTATTGTTTTGCCTTATTGCAGAAACAAACTTGAATGCTTAAACTAAGCTTGGCTTCTTCTTAAAAATGTAAGGGATTTGAAAAAGATACTTATTTGCCAGGGAATATTGCCTCCTCCCTCGGAATTTGTAAGAATTTTGAAGCTAAGGCGGATATTGTACTTGGTGTGGTTCCTTGGGGGATTTTTTAAATAACAATCAAGTGCTGCTGCACCGCAGATGTCCTTATTTACATGGATGAAAGAAAAGCCAACTGTGCTCACTGTTCCTAAGAACTGTATCACCCATGAGACTCTGAAAGGAGCTATTCAAGAAGTCTAAGAGCTGAAAGGGACGAGGCTCGGAGCGGAACCTACATTGATGATGGCATCGGTCTGAATATAGTCCATATCGGAATTGCGGAGCCCCAGCTCCTTCCCTCCACGCTGAGTGGTACTGACAATCCCTGTAGTCACTGTGTTTTGAAGGGAAAACGGACTTCCAATTGCGACCACAAATTCTCCTGGCCTGAGGTCTGCAGACTGACCAAGCAGAAGAACCGGCAATTTACCCTGCAAATTAAAAGGAATAAGTAGAAATTCAAATGTTGTTACGAGACTATTACACTGGTAGAAAAGCATCTACAGAAATATGAATACATTAATAGAGCAGAGGGAAAAAAGAGAGGCTTCTATCCCTTGGGGATTTTGCTTGATGAGTTTTCTTTGACTATTTCACGTGGCTCTGTGCAGAAACATCTCCATGAACAACAGAGTGGGCTCTTGAGACTGTAGGACTACTTTTTCCACAACAGGTACACATTAAATCAAAAACAAAGGACCAAAGGAATATTTATGCTCAGCTGGTACAAAGCAAACATCTGATGATACTAGGAATGAGTTGTTTCCAACAGCTTCTTGAAATAATTAGCCAACAGCTGCTGAAGTAAAAATAACGTATTGTTTAAGAGTGAACACCAAAGAGTCATGAAAGCAACATCCCAACTGTATCAAAAATGCACATGTATAGTTGGAAGCATTTTATATTCTCATAAGACACCAGCTCATGTTTCATCTTACTGGTTTTTCCAATGGAATATCTTTTTAAAGTAATTATATTGCCTCCTACATACACTGATGTCTTCTGAAGATGTTAGGGTTTAAAGACCTTATGGGATTTTTTCTGTTATGACACTAGAGGATACAATTACATTTTCCTTTCAAGATCTTATCTCTAAGCATATTAACTATCATGTTATTGAAGACATTCCCACTAAGACACAAAACATTCTTAAAAACCAGCGTCAACAGAGATCTCTGCAATTTACAGCAATTAGAAGAAAGAAAAAAAAAAAAAGGGAGGGGTGGTTGGATCCACACACCCTTGTCAATGAGATGGATCAAGGGAACCAAGCGTGGTTTCTCCAGGATGTGTTATATCTGCACAGGAACCGAACTGGTTGGATAACAGACAATTGAAGCTGGACCAATAACCCCCCTGCAGCGATCAGAAAACAGCTGGGAGGTTCTTAAGGCCTCCTACTCAGCAAGTAATTAAGAAGGATGTTCTGAAACAGATCTTGTTTTAAATGAATACTTTGCCTTTATTTACCACCTTCCTGTAAAATCCTCATTGAGTACCATTTCTCCTTTTCATCTCATTTTTAAAAATCAGTCTTTACCAATTTAGTGATGTAAAATATTTTTAAACCTTCGTTCCTGTTTAATCTGTTGTCCAGATGATCCTGAGCCTCCCCAGGTATTTAACTACATATTTAATGATGTCACTAGGCTATTTCTATGAGCACTGAAGGACCTAGACGCAATAAATTCAGATTTCAGCTTAAGGATTTGAAGGATTAGGAGGTTACTGAACCTGAAATCAAACCAGAATCTTGTGCTTGGCAAACCTAACTTTAACATAGCTTTCCTCCAAGCTCACCCCACTTCAAAATTATTTCCTTTGCTCAAGAAACCTGGCCCCAAAAGAAAAAAAAGCATTAGTTTACATTTTCAAAACAGGCCAGTGATTCTAGATGCAGTGGAATCCCCACCTAGAGATTAACTTAAACCACTTTCCAAGGAACGGATAGTATAGTCACTTTATTAGAACCAGGGTACCTTCAAGGTACTCTGGAGCTGTGTACCTAAAACAGAGGAAAATTGACTTAATATTCCATCCTTATGATCCATCCCTTCTGGAAAACTTGTCCAGTTGCCTTTTTCATCCCATATCTGTTCCCAAGCACACAGATATACGTGCCTATATTTGATGGGATCATAAAGCCATATTCTGCATGCTCATGCAGCAAAGGAACAAGGCAATACTTAGTATGACCTGGTTATTTGTACAAATGCCTATGTTAGTGATAATTTTATTTCAGAAGAAATAAAGAAATAAATAATGCAGAATTGATAATGTATGTTTTATTATGAAAATATACATTAAAATATAAATATAAATAAAATGTATATTAAAAATAAATAATAGAAATAAAGAAATAAGGAAAAAAAGCTGAATCTTTACTTAATTCTGGCAAAAAAAGGGGCAATATTACATGTTTAAATTGGAAATCAAGAGCTAGCTCTTTAGGGGTCTTTTGTCACCTGCAGTTTGAAAGCCTGTATCGCTAAGTCACCCTTAGGGACAAAAATCAACTAATATAAACTAATCCAAACACCCACCACTTCGTATTTTTCACCTATAGTTTTATTTCAAACATCCTAGGAGATACACAATGTCTACAAAGTAGAAAGGAAAAAATAAAGGCATCAGTCATCACTATACGCTGCTGCAAATACAGAAGTTATGGTTTTAATATTTAACAAGCCTGGTCCTGTGTATCCTTTATCCAACTTTGATACAATTCCACCAGCAAAATTTTACTCAGATGAACAGATTGTTTTGATAACACTCACTGCCAAAACCCTAGACAGGATAAGATGCTCTATGGAAACTTATCTCTCAGTCTCCAGACAGCAAGAAAATAATTAACCAAGTGCTTGTTAAACAGAATCGGTTGGAAGAGCAACAGTAAGGAGAAAAACATTTCCCTTTCTAAATATCTTTCAGGGGAAAACTTCCACAACCAGCAATGCCCTACTATTAAATAATAACCATCCGTGGTCCCTATCAGTGCCCCAGATGTGGATAAACCCAACCAAGGCGGCGGCTGGATTTCGAGAAGGATTCAAGAGCGATGCCCGGTTTCCCCAGTGGGTTTGCAGGGTGGCAGAGAGGCAGCAACACCCCAAGGCGATGCTGCCAAGCAGTTCATAATGTCAGAGCACGGCCCTGACTCCAAGGGACCTCAAGGACAGCGGGGAAGAGATAGCTGCAATTAGCTGTGCTGGGAAGCACGCAGCAGATGCAACACGAACGGCCCCATATGGCTCTCGTTTGGAGAGAGGGAGCACCCTGGCCCTCCCTCCTCTCGCCAGATGCTATTAAGCTGACGTAGCACGTGTTTTCAAGACGTCGCTGGTCAAGAAGAGCATCTCTTTCTGGCACTGATTTTCCCTATTTAAAAAAAAAATTAACACAACACAAACCCGGCAACACAAAAAGCGGCTTTTGTTTGTATCCCAGTGCACTAAGAACGAATCCTTTATAGAGAAAGAGGATGTTTATCAGCAAATTAAAAATGCACAAGCAAAATAAAATGAAAATATTTTCTTCTTCATTATTAAAAAAGATTGGCTGTGTATGAATTTAAAGATTTATACAATGTCCTTGAGTTATAAAAGCAGTCACGAAGCCAAGTTTGCATTTGGCAGCAGAGAGCAAGAACATGAACAATCTCTGACTAATACAATTACTTATGATTGTGCTGAGTTTTCAAGCCCGTGCCTATACTAGCTAGGCTTCAGTTCAAAGTCTAACCCTGTATGGATTGGCTGTGGGTCATCCGTGTGACTCAACGTGCCTTCTGGAAAGAGTCTGGCTAACCTTTCCTTTGCTAAACAAAAATCAATTGCAAAAATTGCCTTGCTCTGCACATATTATGAAACATAGCTCTGGAAAAATGTGTTCTCTACGCAGTACATTTCTAGGAGAGCTATCGCCTTATGGGAAAATCACTATCTTAAGATCACTGCAAACGTAACTATAGCATTTGATTTGTCATATTGTGGTAAGCAAGAGAATTAATTTTTGCCTGTTATGTAGCCCCATGCCAAAACCACCCACACAGGTATCTACCACACTTAATAGAACAAGAAGGATGCTAAGCACAGTTAAAAAAGGGCTCCAAGGTCTGGAAGTCCAAGCCTACACAGTCAGTGAAAGTCAGTGGGGCTTGAAAAATGCTATGCCTTTTGATTTTGCAGTGTGGTGCAGAGCGTGCCAACAGCACTGCAGTAAATACCCTCATCAGCACCTCTGCAAGTGACATGAAGAATTGGTTATGATGAATATCTCCATCATAGTGGCTACAAAATTTCAGTTTGCTCTCTGAAAAAGCAACATTGCCACACTCAGAACTAAAACTTTCTGTTATCAACAGAATTTATTTAAATTGTAGAGGTGGTTTTGAAGTGAGATCAGTAGCAAACCAATCAAATTCCCTGGGCATTGTGTGATCAGGTGGGAAGTGTGTCCTTCTGAAGGCCACATGGGAAGTATTGGAGATGCAGGGCACGCTTTTATTGTGGTGGTTGTAACGAGAATCCTATTAGAACACGCTGCCCGTGCCCTCACCCCCTTCCATTGGCAATCTCTTACGAGAGATGCCAAGGCAGTCCTTGGAAATCAAGCTTAAACGCCTGGGTCTGAGGCCCCTACTATCTATACTTAATAAATGGGTGATCTTCAATTTTTACATAACCTTTGATGGTCATCAGGATGACGTAACTACTGATAGAACTCGTGATTCTCTTCAGCTATAGATTTGCCACAACAGTTAATTAAAATCCCAGGCGAACGAGCATGCCTTGCAGCACAATGAACAGGGAGACAGAAACACCCAACACCTAAACTCAGCTTTCTCAGTGACTCACTGCATGACCTTGGGCAGCACATAAGGTCTTCTCTTTCCCTCCTCCCTCCGTTTTTCATTTGATGAAGCCTCAGGGCTCTGCTGGGATCCATGTTTACTCAATAAAACAAATCTGCAAGCCAGCATTCTGCAAGCACACTAGAAATAGGACTAAACATGCAAAACCATAATTGGCACATGACTCACTGTTTACACCCAGCCAGAGAAGGAGCCATTAATTAGTGCTAATATTTTAAGCCTTTCTCATCCCAAAGACCTTCAGACATTTTTATATATGGATTTGCCTCCAACCCTAGATAACAAGAAACAGAGAGCTGCACACCATCACAATGAACAGTTTCACCCAAGGATCAGATGCAGCTATGCCATGGATGGGAGATATAAGCTTAGCATGGGAGACCAAGCCAAGCCTAGAAGAACAATGTCAGTAACCAGGAGCCAGATGTTCACCTGATATATAGGGTGTGGAGCACCTCAACTATGAGGACAGGCTGAGAGATTTGGGGTTGTTCAGCCTGGAGAAGCAGAGGCTCCAGGGAGACCTTAGAGCCCCTTCCAGTCCCTAAAGGGGCTCCAGAAGCACTGGGGAGGGACTCTTGATCTGGGAACGTAGTGATAGGACAAGGGGGAACAGTTTTAAACTGAAGTGCGGAGATTTAGATTAGATATCAGGAAGAAAATCTTTGCTGTGAGGGTGGCGAGACCCTGGCCCAGGTTGCCCAGAGAAGCTGTGGCTGCCCCATCCCTGGAGGGGTTCAAGGCCAGGCTGGATGGGGCTTTGAGCAACCTGGTCTGGTGGGAGGTGTCCCTGCCCAGGGCAGGGGGATTGGAATTCGATGGGCTTTAAAGGTTCCTTCCAACCCAAACCATTCTATGAAACTGTGATATATTAGCAACACAATTTAAGTAAGGTAAAATAAGTGGAGCCTTGACAAAGAGAAGCAGCAGCAGGTAACTACCCTGGGCATAGCTTGTGCCATAGAGAAACAAAAAACAAGAGACAAACGGCCATAACCAGTTGGAGTTTCAGCTGGATCCTTTTCATCCATGAAATAAGTGAACCTGTCTCTATGTTGGCAGAAAGTGAATAAATCCCTTCTCTGCTCCAACACCCTTCATTTGTGGAAGGAAGATCACAAATTTGCAAGAAGGAGTTCAATAAAGAGAAGACAAATGGTCCGAGTTCAATTTGTGTTTAATAGCGACAGATTTCCTTCAATGCTTTTTATTTACATGTGGAAAAGAAACATATGCTTGTTTGGGACGCTAATTCACCTGCAACCAACTCCAGCAAAACATGTAACTTCCCTGGGAACTGCATTTCTGTTCTCGTTAATTAAAGGAACTATGTAACTTTCAGAATGCTTATGGCAAAATGAAAACACAGGCCATGAGCATCTAAAACTGTAGAGTATCAGCTACAATCTAGAAACTGCTTGACAAAAAGCCAAAGAAAATGAAAAACCCAAGCTAAATGCATGACAAGCCTCTGAAAGTATTTCATCTATAGTTAGAAAAACAGAACTCGGTCTCCTTCTCTAAATACGGAGCATGGGAAGCTCACATCAAAAAAAGAAAAGAAGGATGAAGCACTGTTTTGCTACATCAGCAGGATTTCAATTACCCAGCCAGAAATTGCTCTCCTTTAAAATAAAATACAATACTCTGGTGCTGGTAGACCCACCCTGGAAATGTGTGAGCATTTCACTACCTGGGGAGCTGGACCAGCACACCATCCCCACAGCGAGGGCTACTAGGAACCGAAGACAGCAAGAAACCACTGTTGCCTGAACCGATGAGTAAACAGGAGTTAACATGCAAGCTTTTTACAAGCTATTCCGTTTCTACTGGTCCCAAAGACTTCTGGAAGCAATAATGTGGGCTTCCTCGGGCTCTCAGAGGAAGCAGCGTAATATCCAGCGACAGATTTCAAAGTGAAATAGCATTTTAAAAAGGCCACTTACATCTGGTATTCCAGTGGTTTGGTTTTTGCAAATGCAGGCTATTAAAATATTGATACACAAACAGGAAAGTTTGCTTTCCTGCTTCCTCCAGTTTGTACACACAAGGGAAAAAAAGCAAATCCCCACTGACCACAAAGATACAGACGCTGCATTGCCTCGTGAAACCACCAAAGCAATGAGGGCACAAGGTCTTGTTGATTTAGAAGTGTCAAACGAAGTGGTTATTAGTAAGATGCAGGAAAAACCTTAAGCAGGTGGGCTGAAATGCCACTGCAATTTAGAGATCGGTCACAAACCCACTGCTGCTGTACCGTGCGGATGCCAAATCCTGCCTGGGACACAGAAGGCAGCAACTGGTCACATCAAGGAACAAAGATCTTCAGCCCCTGGCATGTCATCCATGACAATGGAAGTGGCAAGTGTGTCATTGTTGGGTTTTCAGCTTGTAGGGGAGAAGATACACCTCAAAATACAGCTGTTCACCATGCTTACCCCTTCCTGCACTCACTGCCAGACCAGAGGCAGCTGCCAGAGAGATCCTTTCTGTGGGCAGAGTCCAACTTCCAGGGGTGAAGGGGTTCTCCAGGCAAAAACCACCTTCACTTTCCACTCCTTTTGGCTTCCAGCTTCGATTTGGGTGAGGGCACAGGGCTCTTGTATAATTCTGCCCTCCATTAACCCTGACACTGTCCATTAAACCACCCCTAGAAATTTCTCTCCTCCTCCTGGTGTTTACAGCTTTCAGCAGCTGTCTCACACATCCAACAAAGTAGTTATTTGTCTGGAGATGAATTTCATAATCAAGCTCTGCCAGCTCAAAAAGCATCTGCTGGCTTTGGAGTGTTGTGGAACGTTTTTGATGGACTTCAGGCTGACTGCAACATCACCCGTGTCACACAGGGTGGATTATTTCACCAGTCTCTGCCTGTGCTACCAAAGTCCATCTTTTGTCCTAGAGAAGCTTTATAAATTTTACTTGTCTGTATTCAAAATGTCTATATTTAAATTGTCTGCACCCCTTTCTTTCTAATATTGCTGCCTCCTGTTTCTATACTGTCCTCGCATTTATCACACGTGGACTACAATAGATCTTTCCACGGAGAAGAATTTTATCAGGGAAACAGTTCATCCTTCCTGATGCCCAGATTTTACCACCCTCTTTCACTTCCTATTGCACCTGGCAAAGCCAAATTAGTTCTAAGAATGTCTTTGGCCACATGTTCACACCTGAAAGAGCACCAGCATGCAGGGCTGCTGCAAAAACTTGACAGTTTCAGGAATGCCAACTGACAGCCTAAACTCATGCTTCAAGCCCAGCTCTGTCCCTAATCACAGAGGCATTCTTCACCCTTCAGATCCTGCCTTAACATGCCACAGAAAAACAGAAGAAAAGACAAAAAACACCACAATTCTCCATCTTTGATGTCACCTTCAAATAATTTATTCAAAAGGAAGAACTTCACCGCTTTCTTAAAAATTCTCAGGGAGTGTTTTCATGCCACATACAGATTTTTAAAGGGTTCGTTGTACCATCACATTGGCTTATTTAGTCATCAAATATATTTCAGCTTCAACAAATCATGACCTCTGTGATTTTAAAAAGTATTCTATGAATCAGAATGATTGCAGGGCATTTCAGTACAAAAGGGAAAGCTCAAACACTGAACTTAAATGGATATATAAAAGTGTGCCATGAAAGTTCAGTCCGAAAATCAACTTTTTAATGACTGCCTTTCTACTTTAATGTTGTTTTTTTTTTTCATGAACACTTATAAATTTGTGTTTCTAATTCTCCAAATGCAAAGCATCATCTGTCCTGTCCTGCAAACAGAGGTGCCTCAGGCCTTACCAAGGATTGGGATTTCTCAGTGACATGTCACCACAGCTCACTGGGAAACTGGTCTTCCTTCCACAGGAAAACAGGAAAAAAACACATAAAAAACATGCTTGGTATTGTTACTTTTTTTTTTTCCCCCTGTTGCTGTTAAGAAGCTCTTAAATGAGGAAAAGAAAGAGATTTTGAATGACAAAGGTGGCAAGGGAGCAGCAGGAGAATTTCATATCTTGGGTCATCCAAGAGTTCTGAATTAAATGTCTGATTCAGTCATGAACTCTGGCACAAACACTTTTGCCCTCAACTGGGGAATAGGTCTGAACTAAAACAACACAGCAAGATTTACACATTTTTGAGTCATGTGTTTCAAATGAAACGTTCTCGCCCGTTAAACATGGAGGTCATAACCAACAGTCCAAACAAGGGAAACCAATATGAGCAGCACCCCGAGCAATCACATGCGTCCAATTGCATCTACATTACACAGTATTTCAACACAATATTCTGCTTGTGCTGGGCACAGACCAGCATGACAGCGTTTCTGCTGTAGCAGGAGGCAGAAAAATGCTGACAGCCGACCATTTGATGGGGAGGAAGACTATGGGTGGGAAGTTACATTCCCGGTCATTCAGAAAACCACTTACAGTGCAAGAGCATCTTTCCAAGCAGGCTTTAATTTGCACATTCGAGACGCTTCCTAAGATACTTTCCATTTTAATACCTACATCAGTGAGGTACATCCCTTTGTCAGCACAAATATATCTTCTAAAAGCAATTTGTGACTTCGATACAGGCACACAAGAAAGACTAATACATCCCTCCACCAACCACGAGGGAGCAGCTCCCATTTCTTTTGAGAAGGAGTGAGTTATCTTAGCCAATGTGTGTGCATGTTTTTATGTTGAGGATGCATACAAAAGAGCCATGTCTTGCTTGCACTACACTGAGAGGTTATAAAATTAACCACAACCAACCACTACCTCGGCTTTGAAAGACGTGTATCAGCCTAGCTCAGAGATTCTCCATAACTCAGACCCCTCAGCTGCCAGCTTTTCCTTCCAACATGAATTAGCAATAGCTTCTGGGCAGGAGGATACTAAATTAGGGACCAAAAAACGTGTCTTGCTTTAACGACTTACCTGAGAATCTATTTTAATTAGTGCAATGTCAGCTTTTTCATCAACATCTTTAATTTTAGCTTCATATGTTTCACCGTTCTTCAGTTCCACCTTCACCCTGTTTTTGTTGGTGACGACGTGGGCGTTTGTCACTATCAGTCCATCTTCTGAGACGATGAACCCCGAACCACTGGCAACAGGAATCTCCCTCTTGGAATAAGGGAGCCTAGAAGACATGGGAAATAAACATTTGTCTCTGCAGAAAGTTGAAGGATCACAAATCATTCCAAATAACACACACAGCCAAAAAGAGCTTGGTGGGTTGTTTTTTTTTAATGTTGGGGTACCTGGTGTTATTTTATCATTAACAAGATAATGCACTTGCAGTAGTTTAACCTTATGTTGGGTTGTGGGGTTTTGGATTGTTTTGGTTGGTTTTTTTTTTCCCCAGGAGGCTTAAATTATCTTTAATTTTTAAGCATGGCAAATATTCGTCATCTCAAAACGCTCTTTGCTGTTGAATAGCATCAATCAGCATTTCTGGCACACGGGCAGCTGTTTTCAAGAAGACAAAAATCAAAACTGGGCATTTGTTTACTTGCGAAATAATTCAATGTGAACCACAGCAGGAGCTATCTTCTCCACCACATCTGCAATAAAGTTGTATTTGTGCCGCAGGCTATTAGGATGTTCTTGGCCTGAAATAGAAACAGAAAACATGTCATGAGCTCTTCAAGTGACAGGAGAAGGGTCATGGCAAAACACCCCAATTAAAAAAAGCTCCAGAACTCCCAAGTGGATCTCTTTCCCCTCCCTAAAAATCACCTGCAGCATAACTCTTGCCCCCAGATTTCCCTTCTGCCACTTTGCACAGAACCAACGTGCTTTATCATTAGGGCAAACAGATCCATGAAACCTTCTTGCTTCAAGCCTGGGTAACTGGACATGGGGCAGCAGATCTGCTGCTGCCCCAAGGCTGACTGTGGCTGCAGTCCCTGGTCCAGCACATCCCACCACTGCCAGCACTGGGGATGAGGCACTGGAAGAGAGCGGGGTTTAGTCAGTGTTCACATTGCTCTGCTCTACCCTTTGTGAAAGGCATTTTGTACTCAGATGCCCCCATTCCTGCTCTCACCTCTTTTCTGGATGGTCTATTTAGCTTGTATGGTCTTCTCAGATTAAACAAACGGGCTCTGTTCCTCTGCCAAAATACGCTTTCTTAGTGGTTTTTGAAGTCTCACGCTGCTGCATTTGTGAAATGCCGAGAACGAGAAGGTCCTGACCCCAATGCAGGCCTACAGCAGCTGCTGTGAAAGTTCATCTCAGCTACAGATGATCAGAGATCAGATCTCTGCTGCTTCTCCCACCGCCATCCCCACACAGCCTGAACTACCAGCCCCTGCTGGGCTCCTGAACACAGATGCACATTGGATATGCTCTACACAACCATACTCCAGGCGTTCTCTCCACTCTATCAGCTCCATCAGCTCTGTGGGTCTATCAGCTCCGGAGATCCCACCTATTTTGGAGTTACTGAACCACCCTACAGGCTACAAAATAGACTCACACATGGAAAACAATGACATTACAAAGCTCTGCATTCCTGGGCAGTGCTGTAACACAAAAGCTCATGGTCACCCGAGTAGTCAGGAGAGGTCAATGGGATTTTCAAAAGCAACTGGATACCAGAGTCCTATTGTGGCCATCAGACCATCAGAGGACCTGTCTGCACCATCAGTTGTCTAAAAATCTGACACAGCTTCCCCTTTGGAGGTTTGGGGGCAAAGATTTTTTGTGTGGTTTTTAAAAGAGGAGTGACCCAGCGATTGGAACATCCTGAAGAGTTATGTTGTATTTCCCTAGAGGCAAGAAACACCCTTTGTTTTCATGAGTCTTATCATCATGACTTTTATCTGGTGCATCCATCTCGCGTTATAAAGGCACAAGCCAAATCTGCAATTGACTTTCAGATGGGCATTGATGGGCTGTGCTGCTCCCACCCATCCTTGCCATTTGGCTTCTAAATCTGTCCAGAGATTAAAGCAGTAAGCAGCTTGTGGACTCTGGAAGTGCCTGTGATGGTGTAACAGGACGATTTATCTGCAGACTTGTAGGAGACACAGGACTATCCGATGATAAAATCATCCCAATAACAGTTCCTAAATGACCTTCATTATGTGAAAAGCAGACTGGAAAACTGTGCAGCAAAGTTTTATGGGCACACAGGAGGCAAAAATCCACTGCAGGAGATTTGAGAGGAATGATTTGGGAACCAAACATTGCTGATTTTAATACTAACCAGATACTGATTTTATTCAGGGATCAACAATGTGTTTCAGGTGACTTACCAATGCCCAGGAGCACATACTGCCCCCGTGAACTGAGTGGGTGCTCAAAAAGCCCAAACACAATCTGATCACTTAAGAACAAGTTTTTTTTTCCCCCACAAGAAGCAACTCAAAGGCTTTTAAATGCAATCAATCACGTACAGCAACCACAGCAGTAACCACATAATCCGCGTCGCAGCCTCCGATCACAGCTCGGAGGCGTTAATCTGCTTTACCAAACAGATCAGGAAACTTGTGTCCTCGCCTGCTGGTTTCCTCAAAAGCACTCGGTGTTTTGTCTGGCTTACACGTGAGCTGTTTCCCTAGGACTTTTATGCCAGAAAGGCATAAGAGCTTGCTGACTGACAAACATCAATTTACCGAAGGGTTTCTGATCTCTTCGCTAGAAATATTGGGTGTCGGATGAACCACGTCATCACTATAAAGCTGACAACTGTAGTGGGGGAGGTTTGGTAGAACTGGTGGGAGAACAGAGGAGTGCAGTTTGGAAGCCTTCACTCGCATTAGAGCGGGAGCTTTGACAGATTATCCGATTGGATTAACAGGACGCTGGGATAAACCACCACAGGGCACTACCGAATCCATCAATATGCTTATCGCTGCTTATAAAACAATTTCATCTCGGTTACAGAGCTGCAGACATCCAGAGGTCACATCCTGCCCTTGGAAAAGGGAGCTCCCACGGCTGAGGGGACTGCACAGGAAACACACAGCTTTTTTTTTGCTTTTTAATGCCTTCAATCTTCCCCCCCCCCATTTAGCTATTCAAGAAGAAAAAGGCTGCCCAAGCTGTACATGGTGAGACTACTAATACCTCATCTCAGAGCTGCCTTCGCTTTGAATCTGAGGATACGAAGCCAAGATTTCAGAAGTGACACTATTTTGCCGAAAATCCCCCTTCTCCCACAGTCCCAAACTGAGCTGTGCCTTTATGAGGTCAAAATTTCAGACTCTTGACAAAGTTAGATAATAAATACTGATTCATGGCATACTGACCTAAAAAGCCTACAGCCCCTGCCACGCCTGCCGCTTGCTTATGTATCAGGAATTCTTGCATTGTGTAACAGGGTTTTGCAACAGCTCTTGAACAACCGCCCGCTTAAATGGAAAACATACCTTTTTAAAGCAAATAAACACAAAGTACCACTGGGAGGAATTCATTGATGACTGCTAACAACAACAACAACAAAAACTCCCTCGACTGGTCTTTAGCATCCGGTGACGACACAGAATCTGAAGGTTGTAGTAAAAGCATAAATATGTTAAAAATGTCATCCATCAGTGAGAAAAAATACTGGGGGCAGAGGGGGATTAGACCAAAATGGACATGTGTGCATGCATACCGTTTGCCCATTACGTGCAGACTTAATGCTCACCATTAGCTAATTGCTTTGGGGCTCCTGAGCAAGGCCTGTGGCAGCGGAGGTGCAGCCACCACCACCACCATCTTCCCCCTAAGCAGCCACCACCACCACCACCTTTCCTCTAAGCAGCCACCACCACCACCATCTTTCCTCTAAGCAACCACCACCACGTAAAAACCCAACCTTAGATTTCAGTCACCAGAAGGCACAGGCCTGGAAGCCTAAATCATAGAATCATAGAATCATTTAGGTTGGAAGAGACCCCTGGGATCAGCAAGTCCAACCATCAGCCCTACTCTACAAATTCTCTCCTACAGCAGATCCCTCAACACCACATCTAATCTACTCTTAAACACAGTCAGGGAGGGTGACTCCACCACCTCCCTGGGCAGCTGATTCCACTGACTGACCACTCTCTCTGTGAAACACTTTTTCCTCATGTCCAGCCTAAATCGCCAAACAAACGCCAGCGATGCCAACCTCATTGCTCACTCCTCCAGAGCCATACCCAGCCACTGCAGGAGACAGCAGTGAAATTCACAACTTCTCAGGAGATACCTTTCTATTCTCTCCAATGCAGATGTTTCCCAGCTGTACTGGTAGTTCAGGGGTTTAGTATAAAACACGGGTTTAGTATTTCTACAATTTTAGGAGTAGGTACCAAGCCGCATCCTCCAAATTTTCAGGCTTAAAGAGCTGGAGACTCTTCAGTGGTTTAGTGATGGACTGTGCTTGACTATTAAACAACAAAAAAAGCAGTAGCTTTAAGTTTTGATGGATGATATGGTTTTGATTATTTAATCCCCACTGGCTGTATGTTCTGATACACCCGTCTAACGACAGCAGTCATCCTGACTTACGCATACCCCACACGCAGGTGTTTAGCTCTTTAATTCCAGACTTAAATTGGTCCCCAGAACAGATTTCTGGGTTAAAAATTGCTGCTTTGGTATAATCAGTGTTGAATTCATGTGAATAAACTTTCCCCAATTTCTGGCCTGTTTGTTGGTGTTTTGTTTTTGTTATTTTGGTTGGTTGGTTTTGTTTCTTTTAAACCACACCCTTTTGGAGTTTGTTTATTAATAGAGTCTTTTGATTTTGTTTTGGTTTGTTTTATGTTTGGCTTTGGGGTTTTTATAAATATTGAGAGGTGGACTTGAATAAAGTGCGAGCTCCTAAATACCTTCAGGCTTTGGTGTTCAGACCTATGCAGTCTGTCCCTCTTTCTATTTATATGCTTGATGATGTGCCTTTTGTAATGTTTTTATTGAACTATTGCACAATGCCCTCAATGCCCATGAGCCTGGTTAAGAAACCCTTATTAATGACATTATGAAGATGATTGCTGTGAATTCAGTTAATGATCAAAAAAATTACTTGAAAATACAGAAATAGGCTACAGCATGAAAAATTCCCAAGGCAACCAATTCTTTAAGGACTTCAAAGGTGTGCAGGCTGTCAGCTCTCAAATGAAAAGGAAAACCCCTGCCAACAGACACTAATAGGGCTAATATCAATAAACAAACTGCTTGGAGGCAAGAGAGAATACCATGGAAAAAAGCATACCCAGCTGTAAACAACTGATACAATTTGGTTTCATAAAGATGAGCCAAAGTGTTTTAAGATCTGGGTTCTGATTAGGTCAAAGTGGCATTGATGCTTCAATGCTTACAACTCATACATGTTGCTTTTGGGAATATTTCAAGCTAAGCTGAAAGGACGTTTTGGAGATAGAAATCTCATAAAAGTAACCTCTCCCCTGCAGTTGTGAGAACCATGTCTGCTGTTCTGGAAGGTCTTCTCTCAGCATAGGTCCACCTCTCATAAGAGCAGCTTTTCACACAACACTGTAGGCACATCTCAGGCAGAAATCTTTTCCCACCCAGATTTCATGTGTTTTCCCCCTTTCAAACAAGCTCCTCATCCATCAGGGCCCACTCAGCTCACTGCCCATTCTCTTCTGCATCCTCTGCAGCCAGTCTGTGCTAAGGCATCCTTTCCACCATCAGAAATTAGAACCAACACAACCATTCCAATTCAATGGGACTTTTGATCCCAGATACAGAGCGGGGGGATAAGGGGTGGGGAAGGGCACACCCCAGCAAACCCCAGCAAGTCTCTCCCTCTCACGCTCTGTTGGTGTGACCACACCAGATATCTTCATGTCCTAAATCAAAAAGCTCAGATTCAGTCTGGAATCGAGATCGAGCCTTGGCTTTCTTTAAAAAAAGCAAGAAACTTTCATTCCTATTAAAATAGGAAAAAAAACCCAGCTTCTCATGAAACCATAATCCCCTGGACAGCTGAAGTCTCTTGTGCTCATATTTTTGTAACTGTGAAAGAGGATCCTCATATGCAAATTGCAGGGAGGGTTGAGCACCAGCTCTGGGTCCATCATTACAGATGCTTAGTATTGGAACCATGCAACACCCCTGTCCTTCCAGGGGGAATTAAATTCAAGTCTCCCTCAGGTTTGCTCCATGTTTACACCTGAGCAGCAGCATGCTCAGCCAGGAGGGCTATTCAGCCCCAACCCTGCTCATCAGACCCACTGCCACCCTCTCAGCGGGTTGGGTCCATGCTCTGCCATCATCAGGCTGGTGCCAGCAGAAGAAAATGGGGCTTGGCTGCAGGGGTCTGTGGTTAATCTAGCTTTCCCCATTAACTCCATAATGATCATAAGCAATTCTTGGAAATCCTCACCCTGAGCACAAGCAGAGTCACCACAACCCGCTGAAGCTTATGGGGTAACCAAGTGCATGAAGCTACCCGGGCTGAAGAACACAGATGGTCCCTTCCTCCTGTACTCGCTGCTTGCTCAGTCTTACATCCAGATGCACAATCCCAGCTGCATACACACACCAGGGTCTGAAAGAACAGCCTGGGTTTCTCTGCAGCACGAAACCAGAAGAGCTTAAGCGGTCAGGAAACCTCTGGGCTGGCAGAATCAGTGGCTACTCACACAGACCACAAGACCGTAAAGTTTTACTTGGAGAATTTCCACCCTCCCAAGTAAAACTCTGACCACTGGTGTTTGTACAAACTCCCATTCGTGTCATATAGGGAAACGTTAAACCTCTGACGCTGCTGCGGAAACAAGGACTGGAGCGAATGTGCTTAGCTCACACACTGAAAGCGGTGGTATCAGCAAGCTCTGCTGGAGAAACACGAGGAAAAAGTGATGTATGGGGCTATGCTGCCACTTTTTTCTTTTTTTTTTTCTTTTAAATTACATAAAACTGCAAGCCTAAATATTCCACTTCCTATTCGAGAATAAATTGTGTAATATACCCCCAAAAAAAGGACATTACGCAATGAAAACACTAAGAAAATATGAGACAACGTTCTACGTATCGCAGACAATTTGCTTAAGCACAACTTTCAGAGCAGTGGAAGGAATTTTGAGAGCTCTAAACCACAGCACCTTGCTAATACAGCTACTATTCTGTTATTTTTTCCTTGTAAAATCCAAGGAGAAGCTAAAGAGTCTTCACAGTTTTCTGAGAATAAAATCAGGGAAAAGAATATAATAAAATGAAATATTACTCTGGCCACCCTGAAAGCAAAACCACTTTCACTCTGCTAACTAATGGAGAGATTTCAAGCATTTCACTCCAGCACATGGTAAAGTGCACGACTCTGGTATTCACTTAAAAGATTTCCTGCAGCAAGAACCGCTGCAAGATTAAAGTGGGGATTTAAAGTGAAACTGCTTTTTGGCATGAACAGAAAACTTGCATAAGGAAAATGAAGTCCATTTTCATCACCATAATATTTATACGATCAAGTCTTTCTTGGTGCCCTTTAACAAGGACTCAGTCACAAGCACCAGGGATCGTGCAAGTAATAGGCTTAAAAATTTGTATTTTCCCTTATAATCCAAAAGCTTGAAACCATTAATCTTAATCACTGATTTTAAACAAACCAACAAGAAAGACCTGCCAAGCTTAACAAAGCAGGGAATCTATACAAAGTCTGTAGAACAAAACAGATAATGGAACTGTAAAGCACAGAGTCGTCAGAGACTTTGGTCCAGCTTCTTCCTCAGTATGGAATAGTTCTTCCTTTTGGTGTCAGCAGGGACTTTGGCATCCAGTCCCTATGAAATGTCACTGAGAATGGCCAATGGGCAACCTCCTTGGGCGCTGTGCCTACAGCTTTCTTTCTAGGAGGTTCCTATATAACTTCAGATATAAAACTTCAAATTTTAGCCAAGGAAGAGCTTTTCCTACCAGCTGTCCAGGAGGCAGAAAAAGTAGTAAATGAGTCGGATAAGGAGTGTCTTCTGTTGGAACCCAACTACTGAGTTGCAGGCAGGTGTCAAAGGGCTGGAAGGTTCTGCAGCAGGAGGAACAGGGAGGATGTGTGCAAATTGGCCAAAACCATGTCACTCAGTCTCTGTGCAGCTTGTGAAAAGTAACTGTAAACCTTCAGTGCCTTAGATTTCTCTTGAAAATGGGCATCACCTCTGTTTTAGCTCACGGGAAGAGTCTTGGGCTCTAGCAACCCTTGCAGAACATCACAGGGAGAAAACATGTACATAAACACTCTCCAAAATGCCAGAAATTCTTCTAGAGACCCAAGTGCACTGGCTGCCCCTGCAAAAAGCCAGTCTCACAGCTATAGCAGCAGTGAGCAAAATCGATAGGCTTCCAAGCCCATGAGGCTAAAAAGCAGTTTGGTGTCAGCAGGGAGGGCAGGTCCAGCCCTGGGAGCGACAGCTCCATCTAACACAACAGGAAACTGCGAATCCTTTCTGTAAACACCAGCGGTGAGGTGGGAGGAAACCCAACTTCTGCATAAACAGCTGGGCTGGAGCCCCGGGCCTGAGGAACGCAGCCCTGGCGAGGAGGAACAGGCTGTTCCCAAAGCAGCATTGCCATATTAATACAATGCTGAGCCTGGGCTCATCGGAGGAGACGACAAATTCATCACCAGTTGGCAGCTCGCTGATGAAGATGCATGGCTCGGGGTGGCCATGCCAGCATCAGTGGCCATGCCAGCATCACTCCCCATGCCCTGCACAGGTGTACTGGTCTGTCCAGGGGACGAGGAGGGAAGGCAGGGTACAAGCTGATGCTCAGACACACTGAAAAAAAAAGGTGCTGAGCAAATTCAGTACAAGGGCAGATAAGTCTGAGCTCAAGAACACCATTAGCAGTAGAGTCCTGTCTGAACTGGAAACATTAAGAAATATAAGCCAGGTAGTTACAGAAAAGAGCCTGCCTGATTTCCTGCAGACAGACGAACAGAATATTTCAGTCAACAGGTTAAAGCAGACGTGGTATTCTCTTCTCTGCAGAAGGCTGAAAATATAACAGATGAGTCAGGAATAATTTCTCCTCTCTTTTTTTTTTTCCAGCCCTGCTCACTTTACGGCCCTTCCAACTCCAGTCATAACCCGGCTGCCTCCCAGCTCCACGCGTGGCAGGCAGAGAACCAGCAAAACAACCTCGAAATGCCTATTAAGTAACAACGACGTGATAATTCCTATATCCTACACGCAACAAGCAGCTGTCTGATCTTGAAAATTCCTCTTAAGGTTATAAAACCATTAAGGTCTCACTTTAAGTATGTGAGAAACTTCTGTGTTGCATCTTCAGAAGAAATCCCTACTTAAGAGAGATTTAGTTTCAACTTCCAGGAACCCTGGTATGAAGACACCAGGGAGTAAAACCAAGGGTTTTTTTCATGCTTTTTAAACGTTTGTTTGTTGTTTTTTTTTTTTCTCTAATGAGAAGCCTTTAAAAAAAAAAAAAAAGTTTGATGACAGATGCAAGCCTGGAAAAAGCCTCCCAAGATGCTGCTTCACAGCAGCTGGAGAAGGCATGGATTTCACCACTTGGCTGTGGTGGGACAGAGTAACACGGAGATGATACATAGAAGGATCAAATCTCCAGAAGAAACCTCAAAACAGCAACAATACCCACTCCCCTCCTCCTCCTCCTCCTCTGGGGCTTCAGAATTGGGCAATAAAAAGATTCAGCACAACTATATCACAAAAGCCCTTGAATACCTGTGGATGGAGCAAACCACAGGCTCAGTCAGAATTTTCTGTGCGTGTCTAAAGAATCAGTCTAAGAGGACCCAGATTTGTTTCAGTGCAGACATCATCAGCGAGCGTTTGGGAATCAAAACAGGGTTAACACAGGCAGTACTTCTGCCATCCCATTTTGAGACCTAGAGGCGGGGTGGCACTGCCACTGGTGACCCACCAAACTGTGGTTTCTCCTTAAAGGTTAAGAGAAGAGCTGGTTTCTATTTCATTCTCTCTCAAATACACATATTTTTTATGATATTTGGAGTTCTAATTATTGTATTTGCTGCTTCTCTATTACTAGTAACTCCTACACAGTGGCTTTTTCACCTGCACATCTATTCTGCCTTGTAGTATGGATCATCTGAATATTTTTGGTATTTTATTTATAAGCGGTTTCTGCTTGCCCACTTCCACTGTCTGACTGCAAAAGAAAACACGAGTAAGCCAAGCTTTACCTTTATAGATAGAGGTCTACCCACAGATCTCTGCTACAGACCGGTCAGACATACCAACCAGGGCATATCTTGTCCTGGAAAAAGGAATGAATCATCCCTTTACCACCACGAATGTTGAAGCATGAGATTCCTGGGGGGTTGTGTTTACTTTTGGGGGTGGGACAGTGGGAAGGGAGAGAGCTGTTTGGGTTTCTCTTCCTTATTAGTGCTCCTGCTTGGTCCACCCACTTCTTCCCTTCTCCAAAATGACTTTCTGCAGATGCAGATTGACAGATCATCGATGGCGTTTGCAGAATGAAGCCAAAGGGCAGTCTGCAAGTTTAAGAAACAGAGTAATGGAAAAGAGAAGTAATGGAAAACGGAGCAGCAATGCTGGCAAGGGGCAGAAGAATGAGCAGGGACTCATGAAAAGCTCAGTTTGCTCTCAGGTCTGCTGCTGGCTTATTGGTTGACCTTGCGAAAAGCTCTTTATCTTCCCCTGCCCTAGATTCACTGTCTGTAAAATGGGGTAATGACATCGGCCTCTGGAAAAACATTGTGAGCTTCTCCTAACGCTCCCTTATAGAAACTGTTTCAAATGTAAGATCATTGGATAACTTCAGGCACAGTTCCTAGAGTTAATATGCATTATTCTATCCATCAGCTGTTTGTCAGGAAAAAGATGGCAAAGGCAACTGCCATCAGAAACATGAAGTGTTGTTTTTTTTAGTTTGATGACCTCTATCTTGTCAATATTTCTAATTCAATAATAATAGTTTCAATACTCTAACAAGCCTATAAAATTGGATATAGACACAGTTCACTGCTTTCCCTCTCTCCCACCTCACCAAAGGAGCAGCTTTACAACTGCAGGGAAATGGAAAGACTGAGAAACCCAGATTGAATTTGATGGGGGAAAGAGGACAGACACAAGAAGGATGTTTGGTTAAGGCAGAGAAGTTTAAGAGGGTGCCTACAGGATGTGTGCCATGATGCAGCCCCCAGCACTGGTGCCATTAACTCACCACTGCTGGCACCGACAGGATCGGCTACTGTCCCGGTGCCAGCCTGCAGGCTTAGTGTGCAATGAAAGCAGAGGATGACGGATCTACTCACACATTACCCACCCATATGTGGGGTTTTTCAGTGTGTGCCCATATGCCTGCACACATTTTAGGCTCCAGAAACAGGCTCCTGGCAGAGCACTTGCAACGAATTGCACAACGCAGCTGGCTCCCAGCCTCACACTGCACCTTATCGGTGCACAAGGGTGTCTGATATTAACCCAGAAATCCAGGAGCTGCTCTGTCTGGCTGCCTCATTCATCTCCAGTCACTAACATACAGTGGCCAAGATCTTCTCAATTCACTAATAAAATAACTAGTCACCCGTGTCCTGTCTGATGCGTTTAAGGTGGTGTATGTCTCCTGATACCTGCGGACCTGAGGTTGGTGTCAGAGTGACGCATTATTTTACAGCCCTTCCATACAGGGGAGCTGGGGCTCATCTTCTAGTTACATTCTTCTCCATGAGGCAGGAGAAACAGTTTGGGAATCACGCTGACCTGTGTCCAGAAAGCTTTTTTTTAAGTCCTGAACACAGCCTCCAAAATAATACTAGATACTCACTTGGGCCCAGTCACTTGGGCTGTGAGACTTACTGCCAAGTCCAGCCAGGGATCCTAGAGGCCCCAGCAGTTTATGGGAGTGAGGAACGGCTTTATTTACAAGGAAAGTTAAGTTCCACAGTACCCCAGTTTCTATTTCTAACCTTGCTTTTCGTTCACTCTGAGCACACGTAAATTCACATTTGAAAAATATTTTCCAGCTTCTCCTATTTCTTGGATGGCAGAGCCTTTCCTTTAACGCTTGGAATACGCTGCCTCCATCACATCCAAATTCCACTTAATAAGACTCCTGCTGCTTACTCACAGCCTTAAGTATTCCTGTCCAGTCCACAGGTACCCTTACATTTCAAAGCCCAGAAGATGAAAGGATTGAATCTTTCCTTGTTCCAAATCTGTATTTACCGACTTGGACTGTTTGAAGTCTAGAGACTACAGAATTACTGCTGGCTCCCTGGGAAGGAAATCTAGAGGTAGAGAGGGGAAAAGGTGAGCTTCTTCAGACAAACCACTTCTTACAGTTCCCTCCTCTCAGAGCTGAATACTTGGCTTTGGAAAAGCTTTTTAATCCTGCATTTGGGAATTGGTTCTCTTCTGGAAATATGTTGCTATTTATTTCCATTGCTCTTAGCTGCCTCTTCCCTCCCTCCCCTCCTCCTGCTGCTGCAAAAGAGACTGAGAAAAGTCAGAAGATAATGGCTTTCAGACCACCCAAACACAGCAACCGAGGGAGATGAAGGCAGCTTAAAAAGAAAAATAAAAAATTAACAGCACTGGAGTGCTTATTTGAACATCCAGTTCCTCGGCACCCGCTCCTCCCGGGTCACTTTTAATAGACTCCACACGTGCCAAGTAAACCGGGAGGCGCTCAACAGTTCTTCAGCTCTCCGTCCACGGTGTGCCTGTTGTTATCTTCTTGGGGAACAACTGAAATCCAAGTTCCTAACAACAATATCAACTTTCCTCTCGACAAATACCTGGCTTAGTTCCTGACCTTCCCAGATTCCTCAGCCAAGCTTCTCTTCCTGCCCTGATTATCCATCTCTGCCAGGCTCGGACAGCCAGCCCGTGAGTTCCATCTGTGCTACAGGGAAAGGAGTTCAGCTGGGTCCATCTACTGCTCTTTCCCCTCCTCTGCTGCATGCATCTCACTCTTACATCTTTGGGTTTTTTTTAAGAACTCAGCTAAATCAAAATGGTTTATTGACCACAGGCCCTTTTCTTCTGCCAGTAAATTATACTCAGAGTCACTCGGATGCAATTTTGCCCAGTGCATTTCAACACACAAAGTCAGCCACTTTGCAAGAAGCTCAGTTTAAGTGATGGAGTTCACACACCCCTCTCCAATCTCCTGAACTATGGAACAATAATGGGATGAAAAGAAATAGCAAAACCTGTACCTGTTGGGGAAACACACCTTTCTAGAACTGAGAGTTATCCCTTAACTCACCCCTGCCTTCCCCCTCAAGCAAGCAGCAATGACCTGCCTTATCTATACCAGAAGAGCACACATCAGACTGCAGATTTAACACCATGGTGTGAGCATGTCTGTGACAGAGAAGCACGACCTGCCTAATGCTGGACTGCTCACCCTACTGGGATACCACATGAGCCACAATAAATCCAAAAAAAGAAACCAAAACCTAAAAATCTGGTTCAAAAAGGAGCAGAGGAAAGTTAGGAATGGAGAGCAACCACAAGGAACTACTTCTTACTCTGGTTAAAGGTGAAAAGACAAGTCCAGGTTTGTTTGTATTTTACAGTGCAAAGAGCACAAGGCAGAGAGAAGGGCACACTGTCCTAAAATGCCTGCCAGCCTTTGCCAGGAGAAGCAAGGAGGGGAAGGAAGACTGGCTTAAATGGTGTGTTGAACATCCCGAGCCTTCTCCCTTTGGTTAGCAGGAGGGATTTAAGAACACCATAAACTTGTTTGCAGAAGAACCCAAAACCATCCTCCCAGCACGTTGAACCTCCTCATGCAGAATATGAAGGTGTTATTGCAGTGACCTTGCTCCCAGACCCGGGACAGCATTGACTCGGTCGTGGTTTCTCCTCAGAGGACGTTTGCCACGTTATGCCTTTTGTATTTTCCTCTGTCCTGACCCACACTGTGCTGCCCTATGTGTGCTGAGCACCTCCCAGCACATGCTTTGCAGGCCTGGGTGCCCTCTACCAACATCACTCACATCCTTCATGGAAAGTGAAGTTTGCTTCAGTGAAAGCTGCATCTACACACGATGCACCTACTACAGCGGAGGTTTCCTACACAAGGTCTATACGCAGCCCATGCATTTTCTGGCCAGCAGCCCTGCTCAGGCTGGTGCTGAAACAGCTTCTCATCTGCCAGCAGTTTTGATATTAAAAGCTGCACTACATCATCCTGATGGAGACAGATAAAATCTGCCCAGGGCACCTCCAATCACACTGCCTGTGACCCCACCACAGGAGCTGGAAAGGACACATGGCCCATGGAGGGGGGGACACAGCACTAATGAGAGGGGCCCATCAGCCACCGCACAGGGTGTCCCCCTCCTCATTCCCTCCCTGGCCTGACTTCAGCAGAGGTGAGCCCAGGCAGGGAGCGCTTTGGCCCCGCTCCCACCCCTTGTTTAACCGATGGGATTTCCTGGTGAAGACCCACAGCCAGGCTTCCCCTTTGCTGCTCCCGGGACTCCTCCAGGCAGAGCCTGTTCTGTCCTTTCTGCATGTCTGGCTGGCTGAGCGAGCTGCAGGGCTGATCCTGCCCCCCAGCACAGAGCAAGAGAGGTGTCGGTGCCACACGGCTGTCCCCTGCCACCACCTCACCCTAGGGATGAGGCTAGAGCAAGCTCCAAGGCTTCTGAAATTTTCCACGAGCTTGTTAAGACTGGGGATTCCCTTTTATGAATAGGAAAACATTCCCCTTACTCACACAGAGCCAGAGCAACCTTCCCCTGCATCTCTGCATCCTCTCATAAACACGTCAGGTATTTGAAGAGATGCTCCCAGAGTCACTGAGGGACAAGAGGAAGGACAGGAGGAGCACCAGGAGTGGGCTGCAGTATGCAAAACTTAAGACCAAAAGTTTCCCTTTGTTTTATGCAATAAACACAATCTCGTACTTGACCAGCTGCTAAAGCAACGTGAAACTTTAAAACAACAACAAAAAGCATTTTCCAAGTGTTTTCTCTATATCCCAAATTCCCTCGTTTCCCTGGGCCATCGCACTGTATTCACCAAATTATGCCTACAGATTCCTTACTGTGAAGGCATCCAAATGTTTTAATTCCCTCTCCAGGTAGCAAAAGCACTCCTGAAAACGAGTTCCACACCCAATTAAAAATGAACAGCTCTAAGGAGCTGCATATTAGGCCATGGCTTTTCAAAACACCGGTTCAATCTGCCCCCAGGGAAGAGCTTTACAGCCGAGTCCCCATCGCTTTCAGGTCCTTTACATGGGAAAAGGAGCTTGGCTTGCAGCAACGCTCGGCTACTCTAGCGCCTTCCTTTTGTCCCCAGCGCCACAGAAAATACCAGTGGCTCCAACCAGAGATGCAACGGGGGCAAAATGATTGTCCCGACCTACACACGGCACATCTGCTGGAGTGGAGCTTTCCTGCACAAGGTCTATATGCAGCCTATGCATTTTCTGTACAGCCTACCGGAGGCACGGACAGACACAGCCCCAATTCTGCAAACGTTCAGCAGAAAAGGCTGAGAAAACAATATTGGTTTCATGAATCGAGAACAACAACAACAAACAAAAAAAAATCACAAGGCATTATGTTATACAGGGGATCAGGAAACTGTGGCGTGAAAGCCTGAATTGTCTCCGATGTCATTAAATGCCAGCGACGTTCCACGGAGCACAAGGCAGCTTTGAAAGCCCGGGGGGAAATCGGCGGCACAAAAAAAATGGATTGTATTGCTGCCGCAGTTGCCGGGTTGATCTGTAAACGCAGGGTGAGTGTTTTGCCCCAAGCTGAACCTAGAGTCTCTTTATCCTGGTGTTCTCCTGCTGGAGAGATGCTGGCCGGTACTAGAAAAAGATTTGGTTCTAAAGAAAGAAGCGCAGAAACGGTACAACGTGTACCAAAAGAACCGATCCTGGGTGAAACAGCACCGACTAACACTTCCAAAATTAAAGCTTAATTCGCTCCATTTTTTTTCCATATTACCCCTTAGATAAGCCAAGTGGGTTGGCAGGAATATGCAGCCCTAGTTTAGCGGGTTTAAGCCAGCCTGTATTAGGGCTTGCACCTTGGAAAGATCATCCCCTGGTTTTACCGTGCTGTAGCCCACCCTACTCTCAACCTTCCTACAAGACCGAACACCTCCCCAGCCCGTTCAGCCCAGCAGCTCCATCTGCAGATTTTCGGAACCCCGCCATGTGTCTTCATACAGTTTACAGATAATTAGCATCCGTCCCACAGCTCCCCAGTGCTCAGGGTTACGTCCAGAATCAACCAAAATAGCAACTAAATAATAGCAATGCTGAAGGACCAGTACAACTAGTGACATTGTTCCTTCTCGACGGCCACTCCCATCCTCCCAAAATACAAAATAAAGTCACCTTAAACACACTGTTCAGTTAAAAGCATCACCCTCTCTAGCAAATCGATTACTAATAATCGGTTCGCTTCTGCTAAAAGGGTCAAGGGGGGGCAGGTCCCTGCTCTGCCGAGGCGGACACGCCGCTTTCATTCCCCGCCACCAGATTTTAACAGCTTTTACATTCTTGGCTGTATTTCCCAGGGCATTTCTCTGTGACACAGCGCCCGGAGGGGAGCGCGCTGAAATATTTCCCTAAACTTTGTCGGAGCCGCAGAGTCGGACTCGGCTCCTCCGTCTGCACCGGCCCCGGGATGTTTTGCAACCAGTTTCCCCCAGCTTTGAGCCCAGAATCAAAACAATTAGGGGGAGAATGTAGGAGATGTTTAAGTTTAAAGTTGGATGTAGGATCGTTGTTTTCTTTTCCCCTGACGCTTGGCAGCCGAAGACAAACACTGCATTCTTGCTCTAGTTTCTCACTGCACTTGAATACCCAACTTGAGCCAAGGCCAGCCCTTTTCTGTGGCCCTCTCCTCGTGATGCCAGCCACCAGCCGGGACGGGATGCCTTTCTCCTCCCGAGCTCTCTCTGCCCCGAATCCCCTCACCCACACCTATTGACGGGGGTGCAGCGGAGCCCCAAGGATTCGAATCCTCCTCCAGAGGATGATGGGGCCAAAGCGAGCTCCCCCCGGCTCCGCAGCGCCCACGGGGATGCTCCCGCCCCGTCCAGCCAACATCCCCTTACCCTGCCCGCAGGCTCCGCGCTGGATGGCGATAATGGGGGGCTGCTGGAGTCTCTCGGCCCGGCGGCTGGCGGCCCGTAGCTGGCAGGGGCTGGCATAGGTGACGGCGTCGCTGCCGCAGACCGGCTCGTTGCTGGAGCACCGGCATCGCCCGGTGGCCGCCCGTTTGCGGACGGTGGCCGAAGCCGGTAGCCCCCCGCCGGGCGGCACCACGCACTGCAGCCCCTCACCGCAAGGCTGT
>VZTM01020752.1:53185-69764 GCA_013400555.1 Jacana jacana
GGGTTTTTGGGGCAAACTTATAATGGCCCCTTCACCGCCCGGAGCTGTTGAACTGGGCGTCGATGCAGCACCAAAAACTCGCCAGAAGGATGAAGAAGGACTGACAACTGCCAGCAAGGGGAGGGGGGTGGGTAGTGGTGGTAGCTTGAAAGGTCCTCCTCACTTCAGGAATTACGGGAAAGGCAATCCGAAGTAAGCGTCGATAACGATTTTATCTGATAAGACGAAGAGCAGATGTACAGGGCGGAGCCGCCAGCCGGTCCCCTGGCAGAAAGAGTAAAGGGCTACATGTAAATGTACGCCAACGGCGGGCATTCCCGCCGGGAATGTCAGGTACTCCCTCCCTCATGCGGCCACCCGAACAATTCCCGGCGCTGGGAAAAGCCAGGAGACGCTGCCCGGTACCCGAAGGCAGCGGGGATGGGAGGAAGGCTGCTCCCGGGGAGCTTCTGCTCGCCCCCTCGCTTCACCGGAGCTCCTCAGAGCCTCGGGGTGAGGTGGGTACTTGCGATTAGCAAAAAGGTTAATCAGCCGAAAGAATCAAAAAGAAAAGGAAAAAATAAAAATAATAAATAACAAAAAAAAAGAGTAGTTTTCCATCCTCCTGAAGCTGGTGGATCCCACTGACCTGGCAGCCCTGCAACCCCCAGAACCTATGGACAGAGACCTCTGCGCCATACGCTCCTTCACAGGTTGGTCTGAAAGGCAGTTTAATTACACACAGGTCCCTTTTCCCAGGGTAAAGATGTCATTTCCAAAGCTACTAGGGAAAGGTATAACAAGAATTAATAGCTGGAAACTGAGCACAGCCCATTTTTTTAATTACAAGCCAATAAAACTTGTGAGCAGGCTAGGGATCTGTAATTATGTAAGTGCATCATTAGCAGGCACCCCATAACCAAGGGCCTAATGAACTTCACAAACCATTAGGCAAGATGAAATGCTGCTCACCAGCAGATGAGCTGTGACTACCAAACTGGGGATGCCAGCAACTATGTAAGTACAGAAGAATACCAAGTCTTTTCTCCTACAAGAAGTGGGATGCCCTTTACCAGCCCGAGCAGGTAGAAGCAGCACCCCAAGTGCCAGAATTCAAACCCAAAAATCAGTTCCAGGGAGCACTATAAAACCTTATCAAACTGTCACCACAAAACCACCAATGTGCAAAAAACTTACTTAACTGCTTGGTTTAGCACCCAAAGGCAGGAACCCACGCAGACTCCAACATTCCCAATAGAAGCTCCAGTAAGAACCCCTTACACCTGCTGCCTGCCAGTACCTCCTGCGCTGTGCAAGGAAAGAGATTTCAGGAGAATTACTTGGTTTCAGAAGTGGCCACAAGTAGCAAAGGAGCAATCTGGAACAATTCACAGCAAGGCTCCTCCAGTATTAAAATCACACCAGCCTTAAAAAGTCTTAAGAAAAAGTTTGAAAAGGTTTACAAGTTTAAATGGTATTAATGTATGTACACACACATATATAGTATTAATGTATGTACACACATATATAAAGTTATAAATCTATAGAATATGGATAGTGTTAGTAAAGTGTTTCCAAACTATTACTTGTTTATCTATTACTTATTGGGCTACTTTCAATAAGCCTGAGGGCTGGGTTGGTATTCTTTCCCTTTACCTGAAATAAAGACAAGTCTTTAAGGAAAGATGAGCCAAGTTTAGTATTAAGTACAGGTTCGGGAAAGCCCATAGAAACTCCTTATTTGGAAGCAGGAGCAAACCATCCAAAGACCAATCGCTGAATTTCACTGTGGGGTTTAGTCCTACCCCGCCCAGAAATGTTTTTACCTGCTTTCCTGTCCCACTGCCTCGGTCAGGTAACTCAGAGTAGCTGTTGAAACCACCAGAGCCTTTTCTGCAGGTAGAAAGAATTACATATGGTGGGAAAACTCCTTGCTGAGTCCCCCTCCCTCCGTGGGTGCCTGTGTCTTTTTTAGCTTGGTATCCTCCGGAATCAGGAATCGGTCATTCTGGGAAGCAAAGGCAAAGGGTGAATGGAGGCTCCAAATCCATTAACAAAAGCCCCATTGATAGAAACCCATTTGGAAGAGTTATAATTCATATAAGTCAACACCCCCCACTCAAAAGCTCAATAAGGCAAAAGCATCCCTCTTCAAGAGAGGAGTCATTAATCAATGGAATTCTGAAGTGTTTACTTAACTGCCCAGCTTACGAAGTTTGCAAATCTTCAGCTAAATATTTAACTGCTTCAAGAACCACTGCGAGTTTATAATGTTCTCACAGGAAAGTTTGAAACACCAGTTGAGGATATTTATCTTTTCACTCATGTATGAGTCTTTTTTTTTTTGCAGGGTTCAGCCAGCACCATCAGTTTCAAGCTCTTTACAGACTGCTGAAGACCTATGATACACCAGCCAATCTAGACTCTTTTGGGTTTTTTTTAAAGAAATGGCACAGAAAGGGAAAGTACATTTGTTGGCTGACAGTCAAGGGTTAAACCCTGCAAAGGAATGAAATTATATCCCAAGGTTTTATGTGAAAGCCATTAGTGAGCAGTTCACTTCCATATACATGGACTAGGATTGAGGATCTTCTGCTCTTAGGGCTTTTGTTTCCTAATCCAGGTAAGGCTGTGAATCTTCACCTGAGGATTAAAATGTTATTTTTTTTTATCATATGAATTGTGTAGGTTTCATATGGGTGCACACACAACTAGCAATAAACATCTTGCTTTCCAGAATAACTTTGGGGGTTTAACACCTTAGTTTGTTAATTAATATTTGTTAATTACCCATCTGCTCTGTGTAGAAGAACCTTACACCTGGAAGGTGCTATAAACCCAGAAATTATTATTTCTCCCCCGTCACAATGTTTTTCCCCAAAACTGGCTCCCCAAGCCAGCAGACATTTGTCAAGAGAGACCAAAAGTGTGGTCTGAATAATACACCTGAGTGAATCACCAGTAAAGTGCATCTGGAAAGAAGTGGTGGGAAGGGAGGAAGAAGCAAATGAAGGATGAAAAAATAAATCAGAGTACACTTGGCAGGAGATAAAGGGGTTAACGCTATAGTTCGGGGCTGGAAGGATCCCGGCCAGAAAAAGATGGGGGAAGTCTGAGCTGGCCAGAATGCCTTTATTCTGAGAGAGCTCGAACAGCTCAGACTCTGCAGAAAGCTTTTCTAGGTTTATTATGACTGTGTTATCATTTGGCTTCATTCATTCATGGCCTTCAGCCAGATTTTCTCAGGAGTGGAAAAAAGCATGCTGTCCTGCACATTTTTGGCCAGGATGTGACATCCCTACCTGACCTCCCCCCCCAAAAAAAAAACCCCAAAACACCCACCAAACCAAACCAGGATTTCTCTAGGTTGTAGAGCTTCTGTATTTTGTTAAGCAAAGATTCACTTAAATAACTAAATAAGCAAAAATCTTTTTAAACCCCTCCCCCCGTACACTGAACTCATTGCTACACACAGAAAAAATGTCATTCCTTTGAAAGAGACCAGGGAATTTAAAGCTATGTGCTCTTTTCCAGATGGGAATTCAGCCCCGGTGCTGGGTGAGCAGAGGCGTTGTCGTAACTTACGCACCGAACCGAGCGACCGGGGTGTCTCCTGTCACGCCTCCCCCGAGCCCAGCAACCCGTCCCACAACCCAGTCGCTAACTCTGAACAAATTTAAACGCGTATTTGTGTACACCTGGTTTGGCCTCGATGTCAGAGGGCGACGTGAGCACTTGCAGGACTACAGTACAGGCTGTAAAACACGCGCCGAGACTCCTTAATGAAGTTCATCTTCATTTCCAGAAAGCAAAGGTGCATGAAAACCCCGCAGGTGAGACCCGCCTATGGGGGAGGGAGGCGACTTGGGTGCCCTGGATGTGCTGTTATCACTGGGGGAATGGGGGCAGGAGGAACCCAGTGCAACAGAATGGTTTGAATTCTTAAGGGATGTGTTCACTATGCAGATTGATATGCAAAATCACCCTCGTTTTAAATGCAAAGCCCTAATTACAGTGTCAAAGGCACCGCTTTGAAGAGCGCCACTCCACTGCTACCAGCCCATTCCATAGCGCCTTCCCAAATGAGACCCCGTTCCTTTTTCTCAGGAGAGGCTGCACAGCAAATCTGAAGCTCAAAGGAGATGTGGGACGTGATTCAGGAACCCGGCAGGACTCACATCCAGCTCTTCCAGAAGGTCACCTTCCTTACCTTCACGTCACTCCATGGTCTGAAAAGTCCCTTCCAACCGGGACAATTCCTACCGCGACTCCAACGGAAGATCATAGAATCATAGAATCATTTAGGTTGGAAGAGTCCCCTGGGATCATCAAGTCCAACCATAAGATCTCAGAAGTACTTCAGAGCATCCAATAGTTATACAGGTCGTGCTCCAAAATACAGATGAACGTTTAGACATCAAACAAACCCAATAAAAGGTCAAACTGTTCGTAGTGCAGAGGGCTTCCTGTTTTAATTTAGAACTACAAATGCCCCATCCAAATTTCTCCTTCAGTTTCTTCCCTCTCACCCACCTCAAACTAATACAGAGCCTTCAAGAGAACAATATTTCTGTCCCACACCTTCAGAGCGCACGCTTCTGGTGTGCTAATTTCTCCATCCATTATAATATAGGCTTCCTATAAAACCTTAAAAAAATTAGCCTTTTCATCTCAACAATTTCTACTAATGCAGCCAGGGCAGGGGGTTGGAACTCGTTGATCTTTAAGGTCTCTTCCAACCCAACCCATCCTGTGATTCTTTGAGTTCTATGACAGGAGACACTCTGTGATGCCATATGCACTTTTAACTCATTTCCATAGAGAATTTTGACTTCTAAACCTATATAGAGGGTATATATAACCTAGATAGAGTAGGGCTGACAGTTGGACTCGATGATCCCAAGGGTCTCTTCCAACCTAGAGGATTCTCTGATATGCAATTGCAAAACCTCAAAGTCAAAAGGTAAAATCATTAAAATGAAAAAAAAAAAAAGCAAAAGACATTTCAAACTGGTTGGGTCCCCTCCTCCAGTCTGTAGCCCCAGTTATTCTGCTCAGCCTCCAGACTCCTGTCTTCGTGCCACGGTGCTTCCCCTACCAAGAGCAGCAGCGATGCCTCCTGTCCAGTCCCGTGGTGAAAGAGCTGTTGAGGTCAGCGCTGGATTATCTGGCCAACAGCAATAGGTGTCTCTTGGGCTGGTTCATCACAGGGAAACTTCAGTTCTTCATCACTGATACATTTCATCAGGGCTGTGGATTGAGGTTTGCCAGTTTGCAGCACAAAACAGTGGATTCTCCAAAGTGTCGTTCCTTCAATTTCTTCTCTCTCAGCTATTTCTGACCAAGCTCCCATTGCCTGTAACTGCCTCCCACAGTCCGTAGCATCACGAGAACCCTCACAGCATCATTACTCACTGGACAGGGTAACAGGTTATTCAGGTTTGTTTTTTTTGTTTGTTTGTTTGTTTTTTCCTACATCACCACTTCCTCGGGAGTAAACCAGTATCAAAACCAAGAACAGCAGGGGGAAAGGGAGAAACTGATTTGCCCCCACGGCTCTTCAGAGCTTACAAGGAGCATGAGTTTCAAATAAAAACCAAAACCAAACCCAAACCAACACCCCAAACCCAACCACCAGCTCAACCCACCAGCTTTGAATAGTCCCCTGACTTAACAACTGGAGCTTCAAACCTGATTTTTAAGATTCATAAATACACTTAAAAGAGCGAACGCCCGACTCGGATAGTTTTTAAAGCTAGAGCGTGACCTCTAGGTGGTGCTGAGATCCTGTCCATGAGGGTAAAGCATAATTCTGGACCACTGCCCTTCGCCAGCTCCCTTCAGGCAGGTGGATTGCAGGTTTAGCGCTTCAATTTCTGCCAATTTCTTCTTGCAATCTTGGTGGGTTTAAACCTATGACCGTAAAATCCCGTTCCCCCTCCAGTGAAGGGGCAGCAGCAGGTAGGGAGCAAAGGAAAACCCACAAGTCAGCACACGGTAAAGACCCAGCATCAGAGTCAGTTCAGGAAACACAGCTCAAGGCTGTGAAAAATAACCTAAGATTTTTATGCACATAATTAGAGGGTAAGAAAGATGGAAACTGAACAGCAGAGACACATGCAATAAGACAGATGAACCAGAAATGGTATTTCTGCTCCGTTAAGTGAGTTTCAGTCACAGGTAATGATTGCATTTTAGTCTGACTTTTATTACTCGGAAGAATAATCTGTATTGCTGTACTGGGATTAGAATGATAGAGTGGTTTGGGTGGGAAGGGGCCCTTAAAGGTCAACTAATCCACCCCCCTACCCACAAACAAGGACATCCTCAATTAGATGAGGTTGCTCAGAGCCTCATCCAACCTGACCTTAAGCATTTCCAGGGATGGGGCATCAACCACTTCTCTGGGCAACCTGGGCCAGTGCCTCACCACCCTCAGCATAAAAAAAATGCCTTCCTTGTATCTAGTCTAAATCTGCCCTCTTTTAGTTTAAAGCCATTACCCCTTGCCCTATCGCTAAAAAGCCTGTCCCCATCTTCCTTATATCCCCCCATTTAGGGACTGGAAGGGTCTCTAAGGTCTCCCCAGAGCCTTCTCTTCTCCAGGCTGAAGCCCCCCAACTCTCTCAGCACCCTCACAGCAGAGGAGCTCCAGCCCTTGGAGTACCTTCAGGGACCCTCTCCCACATGTCCACATCTTTCCTGCACTGAGCCTGGCATCCCAAGGACCTCACTTGAAACATCAACTTCCTGCTGCCAAATCAACCTGCTTTTGGCACCTTTTGTCATGATAAAGCTGGAAATGGCTAGTTTAAATGGAGGTGGGCTAAAGAAAGGTACAATTTTCCACACCTCATACCAGCTCTGGCCTGTGGGGCAACTGGTTAAAACAGAGTTAAAACTGGTTCAAGACACTCGGTGACTCCCGGAGAAGCCAGGAGTTCACAGGAAAATGCTGGGGGCAACAGCAGGCAGAGTTTGATGCAGTGTAACCTGCAGATGTGCCCATACCTGGAACAATTCACAGCCAGAAGACACCACACTCAAACTGGAATTTGGGTAACTATATAAAAATCTCTCATTGTCACCATTTTTTACCTGGAGCTTGCAAGCTGTTGAGACAGACCAAGTAACTGGGCCGCTTCACAAGGGGAAAAGCAGCCTGGAGAGATGCAGTCACTCAGGTGGCATCACACTCTGCTGTACGGACAGGAGCAGCTTCCAGCTGCCATCCAGGTGCCGTTGCTCCAGGGAAGCACTGCTGAAACTTCATTATGCAATAATAGAATGCCAGAAAAATGCACGTTACATTTTGCTGTGGGTTTGTTTCTTCCCCCCTGCTTTCAGCCAGTGCTTGAGTGTTCCCAAACCGTTAACCTGACGTTACGATGCATCACCTCTTTCCTTCCACAAATTAAAAAGACAAATGACAAACCTCCCTCGTGTGAGATGTAAAAATTCCCCAAAGGAAACAGAGGGCAGTAAAAGAAAACCAGCTCATTCTGTGCAACTTCTTTCTTAAGCTGCAAAATTGGACCAGACTTGAAGAATTTAAGACACTCCAGCTGGGTAAGAGACAACCCGACCTCTCGTGTGCTGAAGCGGAATGTATTTGTCTGATAGAGTATTTAACACGGCGCAAGGAAACTCGGTCAGGTGGTATTTTAAGTTACCCAAACTGATTTATTGACAATTTAAATGTGACATATTTACAGCACTGTTGCTAAAATAATTTAACAATTTTCATAGATTTATAAAAGTACTGATAAATAGGAGACCCTGACAATTACCAACCACAAATATTTCCCTACGCTACTGAACTACAACAGTAGTTCTCTTCTCTCTTTACTGTTTTTTTCCTCTTTTTCTAAGTCCCATAAAGGAGCTGCTTTACCTCCACCCAATGTGTAGAATTGCCAATACCCAAATATACTAAACTGAACGTGCAGTGTGAAAGCTGTACCAGAGAAGTGATTTCAGATATTAGACTGCAGTAAAAATATCTTGATGCAAAGTGTCTTCCACACAGAATGTACTTGTGAAAAAAAAAACCAAGCTTCTAAAAAGCTACTGGTTTAGCTTTAGAGAAGTTAAAACCTAACAATCCTAGTTCAGACATTTACAGTAACTTCCAATTCTGTGCTAGTTTCACATATATCTAGAGTCAAACAAAACCAGTAAATTTACAAGCACCGCTGCCTGGAGACAGGGGTGAGTTAGCTTATGGATAAAGAAAAATAAAAAAGAAAAAACAGAAGGTGCTGATATAATTTAAAGGTTTGAAATTAGACTGTTTTTCATTCTTACATGACACCAATTATTCTGTCTGTGGATTCACAAAATATTGTGGCAAAGCCATCCATGTCTCTCAAGCAGGAAGTCCGTTTGGAGGTTGGAGAGAAGATGGACTTGTGTGATATGTATCTTGGGTTCCAGGAGACACCAAAAAAATTAAAAAAAAAATAGCACAAAGGTGGACAATCTGAATCACAACAAGCAGCAGCACGAGATATTTGTGGGGTTATGAGTAGAGCAAACATTTTTCAACCGCGGTGAAAAGCAGACCCTCGATCTAATCCAGTACTTGAAATGTAAAGGTTCTTCTCATTTGCATCACTGAGGCCCCGTAACACCGTGCACACAAACAACACTTACTCTTTTCATTTTTTAAAAAAACCAACCTATATATTGCACAGCTAGTAGGTGCAACACCAGAGCACTGGTATCCCTAGCACAAGTTTTCTATCTTAAATAGCTGTTTCCAACTATGAGGTTCAGAGCAACTCCAAGCCAACGTTCAAAAGCCTTACGTTTGTGTACGGAACTGTGTGTGTACGGAACGCACCCAAAAGTGTTCCAGCCAGGTGAGAGGAAAGGCAGGCACTTCAGATCCCTAGTGCACCAAAAGTTACAGGCCACGACTGCATGACTATGAACAGCTCAGTACCGACAGCGACAGAGCCAAGCCAGGTCCTCCACTGCTCAAATACAGAAACCAGAACTGCTCACAGAGCACTGAGAAAACCATTCTCAAAGGAGTCATCCTCCAACCTACGCGTTCAGACGCTTACGAAAGGGAACTGCTGCAAAGGGGAACGTAACACAACCCAACCCCGACTCCGTCCAAAAGGTCTCAAGTGTCCAAATTCCAGAGTCCAAATTTCTCTTCTCCCCCCTCCAAAACACCGCTCGTTACATGCATCCCCTTAAAATCCAAATGTGCAAAAAAGTTATAACCCACCTTTAGGAGTGCATTAAAAAACAGGCTGACTATTCAAACTATTATTTTGGTGGAAATTTTACAGCACCATAATTAGAATTCCAAGGGAGCTCAGAATTCTGCTAACAAATCGGGCGACACTGTTGAGCCTAAAGAACAGCAAAAAAACCATTCTGTGCATTTCCTGGTATCTGAAAGTCACAGAGAGAAACGGTTCTCACCTACCCCACAGATCTTACTGTAGTTCAACATGAAATTAAAGGATCGTGTTTGTTGGCAATGAGTTCTCCACAACAGAGCATCGGTTGTAAATTTAGTAAACTTGCCAGATTGGGAATGAGGAGCTGCTGGTACCTTGCTTACTTCCTGAAGTACTTTTTTGGGTTTGTTCTTTTTGTCCGTTGGTGTTGTTTTGTTTTTGTTTTTGTTTTTTCCCTCCTAAATGGTGCAGTTTGGCCCTTCCCTAGTAAGTCATTTACTATCAGGCTTTGAGAAAACACGGAAGGTCCATTGCTGACCTTCAGCTGAAAGGCAACATACAAACACATTACAAATACACATGTGTGCACAGAAACACACACACACACATGTATCAACACCAGTGTTCCGGCTTTTTGTTCTCATTTCCTATAATTTTCTTTGGTTAAAAGTCCGAGCAAGGAAATTAGAGGACCGAACAAATGGATCATTCTCCAAACGCTTCCATCACTACACATCACTAACTGGAAGGCTTGCATCATCCAGATCCACAAGGCCAGGATCCTGTTCCTGAGTGCCATTTTTCCTTTGGGGTTCCGACAGGCCCCGTTCAGTCACTTTGGAAGCTGGTTCTCTTGGAGCGACAACCTGGACCTTGCAGCTCCCTGGCTTGGCCTTGGTAAAAGATTCGTGAAATCCTCGCTTCTCCAAGGCAGGGTATTTGGCGTGAGGGTTTGGGACCAGAGGGCTGCCGTGAGAGGCTGCGGAATGTGAGGCGGCTGGGGCTGGGAGGGCAGAACGGAGAGCATGGTTGGGTTCGGAAGCAGACTCGGTATGCTCCTGGAAAAGAAGAGCAGGCGTCAGATGGAGTCATGGACGGCACGTTGGAAAGGCACATTTTAAAACTTCACTCTCCTCAGAAAAAAAACCAACCCAAGCCAACCCCAACAAAAACCAAAGGCAGAAAAATACACAAAGCGAAGCGTCGGGCGCAGCAGCAGAAGGCAGGCGCTTTCGCAAGGCGGTTGTTATGAGCCGTGGGCTTAGAGCAGTGTGTGACAGCAACAACAGTTTCTTCATGGGAGGAAATGAAATTTCTCAATTCAAGCTCAGCAGCTCTTTAGTCTTTATTATAAAAAAGAAACTGGAGCTTCTCTTTGTACTGAGGTGTCCAGTAACCTTTTGAAGATACGCACTTTAAATGCCATTGAAAGCGACATCTTCCCAAGAGAAAAACGTATTTGAACACATTCATACACACTGGCAATCTTATCCTAAACCCAAAGTGAGGAACGTTTTACTGCTCCCTCTTCTTCAGGTACCAAACTCCCCAGTAACAAATTGGGGAAATTCAGGGAAGAAACAGCAACAGTAACAGTTTTACGCTATCAAGACAGTATAACGATTTCCAAAGTTAACAAACCTCGAAAAGCAACTGATCTTTAAGATATTCCTTCTAATTGTCAAGTTATTTTCTCAGATTTGTTGTTGTTAACTGCCATTCTGGTGACCCTTACATAAGTCCATTCGACTGACAGCGTGAAAACAACGGTGCACCATTTACTTACTGATAGTTCTAAACTCCCAGACCAGCTAGGAATGGTTTAGCTGTCCAAAGCATTGGCACATTTTAGATGTCCCGGGATACCTAGGACATCTGGGTGTGTCTGGCCTACAGCTTTATCACCCAAACTAAAACCTCGTCCTGAATTGTACCTGTCAGCCCCATGAGGATGTTTCAAACACCCAGAGATATCTAAACCAGCGCTGGACACGGCATGAAGTGATACCACCCAAAGGGTGTGTGATGGTGCAGTGAACACAGATCCCCCCATCTGCCCCCTCCCTCCCTCCCTGCCTCCCTCAGGAGCTGGGGCTGCTGCCACTGCTGTTAGTGCATCGACCATGGAAATCTGCTGACCCGTGTGCACACACGGATCAAGTCACTTCTCAAGCATCTCTGTTAGAAAGAAAAATTTAAAGCCCCCATCAGATGTGTGTCCAAGATGCAAACAGACATCCTTAATGAAATAGTTTTTCCCAGCGCTTTTCCAAGTGTCTCTTAGAGCAGATTCATAAATTTAATTGTAAGGGATTCTGCCAAATACTGCTGCATTTCTTTTTATAAATTAACTAATATTATTGGGTGAAGGAGCTGTGCTACTTCTTTTGCACTTCAGTTTTGCGTTCAATTTCAGTGAATTATTTCACATTATTTACATTGCCCCATTTCATACCCGAATTGACACTTCACCTTAAACTGAACATTTCCTTCAGGAGAACATATATAACGATAGAGTCATTTACCTACTATTCTTAACAACTTCAACCAATAGGATAAAAGGTATTAGGACAAGATTTCCAAAATAAACTTTTTGCTGAATTGCACTGAAGGCTACCCATTTTTTACTACCCACCCTGACCATAATCTCAGGGAAGAGATGTCCCGGTTTGAGGACATCTCTTATGCTGCTGCTTTCCTCCTAAGGAAGGACTGCTTCCAAGAGTGTAATGCCTCTAGGTGTGAACTAATAATTTCATGCAGAGACTCACAAGCCATGCAAATCAGGCTACGACATGATCCTTCCAGTGCCTAGAGTTCAGACGTGCGGGGTCTGTGCGCACGCGTCTGCATTAGTTCCTGGGTGGCTTAAAGTTCAATCTCGCTTTCGCGCAGTTTCAAAAAGAAAAAGTAAAATGGAAATATGAACTCTCATGCAAATTAGTTTTCATCCTTTCCCATTAAAATGACGCCCCATAATTTACGTTTAAGTCTAGAGTACGCTTTGAAGTATATAAAAAAAATAATGGTTTTGCCATTTGTAATTGCCAATTATTTTCAAAAGTTAGAAAAAAAAAACAGTGCAAACCTGTAAGTGAATGAGAGGATTTATGAGTTAGTTTTCAGTAATGGTAATGGCAATAGGGAGCATTACTTTTAGGCTTTTTTTTTGTATAGTGCAAATTAGTCTCTAGTCCCAGCCCTCTGTTAAGAAGGCAAGTTTACATGAGAGCCCACATACGTGCTGCATTCACCAGTTCTTGATGTATACCTCTGTATACAAGGATTCGACAGCCTTCTGGCCTGCCGCATCTGGAACACAGTGCAAAGCTAAGATTAGAGTAACCTATACTTGGGGAAAGAAGAGAAAAGAGGGGAAAATAAAGAAAAAAAAGTGATGCAGACAGTAAGAGCTAGATTGCTCAGCCCCACAGGCACACACACACAAAAGCAGATAAAGAAAAGGGAACTGCGTGTTTTCATTGCCCCCCAGATTAAATTTGTGATGGGAAGGTTTATTTAAAAGCAGGAAGCAGCTCCCAGCTGCAAGAAGTAATTGAGAGTTTAGACCGAGTTAAAAGTAACACAGCATCAACACAAATTGCAGTGAAAGGCCAGATTTAAATTACTGGATTTCAGATTAGGGGGGAAATGATACATTCAGCACATTGCAAAACATCCCTTAGCCAGAAAGCGAAAACCATAACCTGCAACATCTGAACTGAGAAGTATTTCATCTGTTAAACCTGGACATACTTGGGGACACTGTGACACTACCATACCCTTCACTATTCACAACTTCACCTTCTTTTTTCTGAACTTCTAATGCAGTTTAAATGCTCTGGCAAACAGTAAGAGTTGTCACAGCGCCTCAGTTCAGTGATGCTGGATGGTGTTCTCTCTACAACTCCACCTGCAGGAACTAATTCATGCGAGCAGAGGTCTCTTAGAGAGGTTAATCTAAAATTTGAATCTATATCTGTATATACAATAAGCTATCAACAACAGGAAAAGACAATTTAGTGGCCAGAGCTGTTAAAAGCAAATTAGGATACCGTCATTTGATTGCAAAATTCAACAATTAGCAGAAATGCCTCGCAGGAATTAGTTTCAATTTGTACTTCCAAACTAGCAGCAGCACAGTGACAGAGATCAACCCAAACTCACAATCTAGGTTAGCACTTGCATTATCTACACGTTCAAAGCAATACAGTGCACCAAAAGTTACACACACTTAAGACTAAGATAAGTGCTCTACGAAAAAGGCAAAATACTGCATGCCAGTCTGTAAGAAAGCTCATGCAAAGAGGCCACGTTACTACAGGACAGAAGAGAGGAGAGGGGAAAGGGAAAAACAAGTAGAACTTTGTGTGCACAAGTGAACATCAGCTCATCACGTTTTCTCGGAGGTTCAGGATAACATACGGAAGCTGCTGATCTTCCAGGTCCCCGCTGTGCTACAATGGCCCCAGAAATTGCTTTTATCCAGCTGTGCATGTCTTCCGGACTGTCTGCCTGGATCAAACAACATGCATCACATTTAACACAATCAGCTCTCAACTTTCCCAGTATCCCCACCATCTGCATTAAAGTGACAGCTTTACCCTACTTTTAAAGGTCTTATATAAAGCCCTAGGGACTTCCATTTCTTAACCCAGACATTTCTTAAAATCTTACCCTGAATTTACTATTTTATGTATATGATGGATTGGGAAAAAAATCTTCACAGAAAGAGTGGTCAGTCACTGAAATCAGCTGCCCAGGGAGGTGGTGGAGTCACCATCCCTGGATGTGTTTAAGAGTCGTTTAGACGTGGTGTTGGGGGATCTGGTGTAGGGGAGAACTTTGTAGAGTGGGGCTGATGGTTGGACTTGATGATCCCAAGGGTCTCTTCCAACCTAAATGATTCTATGATTCTATGTGAAGCAATAAGCAAGAAATAAGTATTTTTTTTATACTGTTTGCATACTGTAGACTCTAATTTTTACTTCCAGCAAACAAAATAAAATAAAGCACCCCCAGAAATTCTTACAGGAGATCTGCTGACCCCTCTCTGCAGACTCAGGCCAAAGACATAACTTCTGTACCTTCAGTCACTGTTGCGCTTTACTTCTAGGAGGTATTTACTGAAGAGTTACAGTAAAATAGAAATCAGCCTGTTAGGGGTCAGCTCCACATTCATGTACAACAATCAAACTCAAAAATAATTTCCAGAGCTATGAGCATCACAGAGCTCAGAAAAGCACATCTTTGTGGCTTGCATTCTATCCAAACGTTTAATGGGAACATGGTAGGATGCAGTGAATAAAGTGCATTGGACACATATTACCAAACAGCTACTGAAATTGAAATACTGCTGTGCTTTACTACATATTTTCACGTGGCAACCGACTTGAGTTTAGGAACTTAATTGTTATACATATAAAATTGAAATATTGAATTGATCCTGCAGAATCTGAAGCCCCAAATGCCAACAAAACCACGTTGTGATTTATTGTGCATTGCGTTCAGACACTACCACCATAGCAGCTGCTGGTAAGCAGAGTAGTTCCCATATGCATCTTTCTGGAACACAATGAAGATCACATTCCCTCTGAAAATCAAGGCATAATTAAATACACCTTAAAAAGCAAACCAGCAAGTGCTTCTTTGCTTTGACTGTGGTAGTCTCCTGGCCTCACCCAAAGTTTAAAAAAGAAATTACCTGTACATAAAAGGTTCGAGAAGTTGTTACAATTTCAAAGAGATTGTCTCTCATCATTATATCACTGTAAATGAAACACACAGAAATACTTCAACAGCAAGAACAACTTTATTTTAAAAGGACTCTAGGATGTACAGGGAATCAGAGCATTTGTTCTCTGAAGACCTTTGAATTTCTTTATCACTCTACTGTTGATTTTGGTAAATACCAAGTAGGAAAAGAAAACCATCCTCCCCTACTCATTTTAGTCCCAAGACTCTTTATCAGTTGCAGGTGTGCTACTATGCATATTTTAACTGGGACATTTAAAACCATATCATGTTAGGTTTAAAAAGTATTTATTGCTCTGTAAAATTTCACATTTATATTTTGTTATGTTTTTGCAAAGTATTAGTCCTAAGCAGCAGTTTGCTAAAAAACCCTAGTACAAACACAATTAATTCTTTAGCACACTGTCATTTGTTGGGAGTGAAACAGCAGGAGGAAGAGCGTTCTCATCTGAATTCAGACATTTAGCATAAGGCCATGTCCTCTAAAGGTGCAGAGATCATGTCAGCAGAATGCAGACTCCTAAAATTGCTGTCTCAAATCAGACAGTATTCACGCACCTTTAACTCATGACTCTACAATACTCCTTTCTTCCACACCCTTGTCCAGTGCATGTACACGCCACTCTGTTACAAGTCTGAAACACACACTGATGCAGAACCCTCAAAAGCAGTTTTATGCACAAAACTACTTGCTATCCTGTAAGTACAGAGTATCACATATGCCTACATCAACCCAAGAGCTTCTCCACTGTTTTCCAGCAGCCCAGCCAGGAAAAACCAGTGTACTAGCTCCTGGGTAACCACATCAGCGCTTCTCTCCTCACCTTTGCTTGCATTCCTGAACTTTATGGACCTCCTTAAGTGGTATAACCCTGAGAGGTTCCTTTTCCTGAAAGAAAAAAAAAAGAAAAAAGGCAAAACTATTTCAGTGGAATATATCTAACAGCTAGAATACAGTAAAAGCCAGAGGTCAGGACAGCTGACAGCAGCAGACTTATGTAAATGAGACTTTCAAGGCAGTCATTTATGCAAAAGATGATGTCAACCAAAATGTAATTTACTTTTGTAAGTATTAAACTAATCATGGCATTTGCAATGAAGAGGAGGTGAAATAAAGAAGTAAAAAACCCCAAAACATTAATTCACCTTACCATAATGGAGCCAACCATCCCTGTCCCATTCCCTAACCAGACTGGAAAGCTGAATCTGGCCCCAAGCAGGTTACTCCAGTAAAACCATGATTATATTCATTTGCTATGAAATGCTACAATATAAGGTGCTTTGTTAGTTGTACTGCATGATGTGGCCTTAAGTTTGCCTATAGCTGGATAGCAACACACTTGTGGAATCTTACCAGTTCAGACTTGAAATATCCTATTGTGTTTTCATCTAACTGAAAGTATCTTCTCTTCCAGTTCTTCATCTGGTAAAGGAAAATAAACATTTATATATTTTATGTATAAAACAAAAATATACTTACATGATATACACTAATAACATATTCACATACTTATATTTGTAGTTCTAGTCTATATTTATATAACTCCTATTTATTTATAAATATTCATTGATAATATTCATACATTATATATATGTATGTGGGTTGTATATGTACACATATATATATATATGGGGGGGGGGGGAGG
>VZTM01020754.1:0-13943 GCA_013400555.1 Jacana jacana
TCCACAGGGCCACAGATCCTGCCAGGAGCCTGTTTCAGTGCAAGCTCTCCGTGGCATCACAGCCTCCTTCAGACATCCACCTGTTCTGGCGTGAGGTCCTCCATGGTCTGCAGATGGATATCTGCTCCATCATGGACCCCCATGGACAGCAGGGGGACAGCCTGTCACACCATGGTCTTCACCACAGGCTGCACGGGATTCTCTGCTCCAGCATCTGGAGCTTCTCCTCCACCACCTTCACTGCCCTTAGTGTCTGCAGGGCAGCTTCACTCACATGTTCTCACTCCTCTCTTCAGCTGATATTGCACAGGTTGTGGCTTGGCTACAGAGATGCTGCCACCATTGCTGATGGGCTCGGCCTTAGCCAGCAGCAGGTCCAACTTGGAGCCAGCTGGCATTGGCTGTATTGGACATAGGGGAAGCTTCTAGCAGCTTCTCCAGAAGCCCCCCAGCTACCAAAGCCTTGTCTCACAAACCCAATACAATGGGCAAAACTCTTTCCTTCCTGCCCCTGGGACTGGGGGTCTGTTGTTTCAGAGGGGGCACAGCAGCACTTGATGCAGCAAGAGCCCTCCACAGGGTGGGGAAGGCAGGTAGGCAGCCTTTAGAAAGAGATGTTCTATTTCCCAGGTGATCTCCTGGGAATGCAAAAGAGGAGGCTGTCACTTTGGAAACAGCAGCAGCACGGTGCCAGAACCACATGCCAGTTAATTTTAGCTAACAAAAGAGACCTGCGTATGGTAGAAGTGCTATATCTAGTAAGTACGAGCACATCCCACACTTGGGTGCAACCTCTCTGGTGTTCAGCACTGGGAGTCACAGCTTGCAAGTGCTGGTCTCGCTCCCAGAGCTGTAGTGCTTGTGGTCAGAGTTTACGACTCAGCCCTTATTAAGGACGTGAAGAAAGAAATGGAAAATAATGATCTGCAGATAACAGCGTTTCTTGAAAAGGTAAACACTGAGTAGATGCACAAAGAAAGGCCAAATCTAATGTAATGAAAAATAACCCCAAGATCCCTGAAAGGAGAAAGAGAGATAAAATAGAAATGTTACTGGCTCATAGAACGAAACAGTTTTAAAGCTACAGCTCGGACTTTGTACCAGATCCTCCTTTGCCTTTGCATGGATCTTCCTCTGTTGAGACGAATTGTCCCACAAAGGCTGCAAGGGCTGAGGCTGCTTAATTACCCAAGAAATCTGCTGCCACCACGCAGTTCCGTCAGAGCTCACTAACAATGCAAGATATGGCCAGAGCTGAATTTTGCTCAGATTATTTACCATCACACCACTTCACACACACACACACAAAATGCAAAAAAACAATTACTCTTGTGTTTCTGTCCCAAATTAGCCACCAAATATCTGGCATTAAACTTACCACATGGGGAAGTTGTGTTAAAATTAAATGAGTTCTCATTGAAGCATTTGGAGCTGGGCCCTGTCAGGGACAGGACACCGACCTGGACAGACTCTGGCTGTGATGCAGGATGGCAGCTCTTCTACTCTGCTGTCAAATGTCTCTCTGCACAGAAGAGTCTTGGTGAGACAAACAGGTCTCCTCAGGAAACGTTCTCCCTTCAGCCAAAGTTACCCTTCATTTTGATGAAGTCACGACAGCACCTCTGTTTTACAAACCTGCTTCTTTCCCACAGAATACGATGCATTCTCCAAACCTTATAAAACAGTAATTCTGCCTGGCTGGAGAGGAAAATACCTCAAGATCTCAGTAACTCTAAAGGTGTCTGAAACTGAAATGCTCCAGGCATGGACCATTTGAATCAAGATGATGCTTCATGCAAAGGCAGGCAATTAGTCTTCATGCCACCACAGACCTTGTGTTCTAATTAGCTAAACTTGTTCATTTTTCAGAGAACCATCTCTGGGAATCTGTCAGCGTTATGGCACTGAAGTGAGGGAAAAGAGTGGCTTCTAACAAGACCAGACACTTGAAGGTCCTGTGGAGACTAACACCAGCCTCGTGGGGGGTAGGTGGCCATTGGGTGCAGGGGCCTCTTTCCCAGGGCAACAGGGACCCAGTGGGAGCAGCCTTGGCAAAAGCAGGAGTAGAAGTCAGGGCTTGCGTGCCAGGATGAGCGGTGTGCTCTGGGGCTTCGAGGCAAAGGGAAGCACATTGCACTAAAGGCCAGACCAAAGCCGTTTGATGACAGATTCTGCTCCCATCACTCAGCTTTTCTGACAAACAGAAAGGCAGACCCCTCACCCTCTGTCTGAGGAGGTAACAGCACTGCTCACCCCCCTTGGGGGCTCTGAGGACACAGCCAGCACTGCCAGCAGAGTTCAGCCCTCAGCAGGTAACAGGTACGTTACTGAAAAGCCCCGCTCACAGGACTCACTATGGTGCTGTGCACAACTGCAGTTTGTGAACTCAGTGTTAGTTAAGTGTCCCTCTGCCCGGTTTGAGAAACACGTCTCTTGGAAGACCTTTTCCTAAAGTCTCATTTATTCCCACTGTTCTCCTTTTCTTACCCTCCCTCTGCTTTCTTCTGTACGTGCTAACACCAGCTCTTCAGAGATTTGTGTGTGCCTAAAAGTCCTTACTTGTGCTTATATAAAAGCTTGTTTAGTTTACCCTGTCCTCTGGAGTTCCATATTCCCACAAGCCATCTAAACACAGACAACAACGCAGGGCATTGGGGTTTTAAAAAAAAAGAGCAAGAGGACTGTTTTCACAACGTTGTTAGCCCCAGAAGAAAGAAACCAACTGTCTTCAAGGGAACTGCAACACAAGACCCTCACCTAAAACTACAGATGAAAAAATCCTAATCATCAAGTGTATTTGTGGAGTATTGACTTTTTAAACTCCCTCCTCTCCCTCTGTCCCCACATGTACATGTGATTGTCTTATTCTGAAAAGCCAGCTGGGGATGCACACATAAATAGACTGCAGTCCATGGCTGCTCTGATGGTGTCTCCTCTAGCTCTCCATCACCCCTCCAAGAAGCCAATTCATTCCCTGCTCTCTCTTAACTCTCTGTGGGACTGCTTCCCCACAGGGCCCCGTCTTCCTTTTCTATACCAGGCCTACGAGATGCACCTGGTAAAAGAACAGTGAAGTTCCTGGGAAAAAAAAAAAAGCATTCTTCTTCTACCTCATATTTCACAATAAAGATTCACATGAGCTGTGGACATCTGTATCTGAAGGAGTATTTTTATGACATAGGCCACCCACATAAATGCTGGGAAAAACTCATCCTATGCAGGGTGGTCTTTAGCTTAATGCAAAACTGATCTGCACAGCCCGTAAGAACCGGTATTACCAGGACTATCCAGTGTGAATAAAGACATCTTATGAAATAAAAACTTCCCTTTTTAAGGAGGTTAAAAGTCCACTTTTAATCAGTGGGTAAAGCCTTAATGTGAATGATTATTCCCTGCTGCTGCTGCTCAGTATCTTCGCCCCCATTCCTCAGTTCTGTTCTCTTGTTGCTGTTGCTTGGACCTCAAAATCTAAAACCAGAATAGCCTGTCCACTTCTTATAGACAGAAAAGGCATAGTGAGTGTTAGCAAAAGAACCAAGTGTCAAAAGTACAGGTAACTAGAGATGCTGTCAACACCTTCACCACAAGAAACTTGCTAAAAATTCTCCTGACTGTGAATCCCTTGAGAAAAGGAATCTAACAGCAAAAGAAATTGGGAAAAACTGTGCATATTTGACTCAAGGTGCAAAGCACTGGAAGACCAAGCTTTCCCCAGCCCTAATGTTCTGTAGTCACCCTCCTGACTACTATTATCAATGGGCTTAAGGTAGAAAAGGAACTTAATCATGAATACACATTTGACTGGAAACGTGGAGAAATCTTAATGCAGTTAGTGCAGTAGTAACAGAAATGCAGCCCTTCTCCAGGATGACCAAGACAGAAAGAAAAGCACTAACATGGGACCACTACAGCTTAGTTATCCCAGCTGGTATCATATGTGCATCCCATCCAAAACTGTGGTCAATCTAGCTTTGGCCTCAGTGACTGGACCTGCTGAGAAGCAAGTTGACCACTTTCGCTACTCCTCACAAAGCAAAGTGCCCTTTAGTATATCATCTTCACAACAGACAGGCCAGTCACAAAGATACATGGAAGAGTCTTTATCACAACTGCAATATCCCATTTTATAACAGCATTGAAGATAAAACACAAGAAATATCTGCTAGTGTTATTTACAAGATCAAGAGAATATAACCTGAGACTTCATCACAGGACAGCAATTAAAAGCACCATTTTGTGAAAAAGATGTGGAAACCAGAATACAGATGGGAACGACCTGCCAGGATTTGTTGAAATACCGTAGATATCACATAGTTCACAGCAAGACCTCCCAAAACCTCAAAGGATACCACAACCCTTGAAACACAATTTAAACACCTCTAGAAGAAGAGAAGCTGCTGGCACCAGTGAGAACAGCACTGTGACAGGGAGAAGTTCCATAAGTGAAGACGAAAGCACAAACATCCATATTGCAATGTTTCCATTCAAACAGGGAAAAGGAAGTATTTGTAGATGTCAAAAATTTCACAAATGCACAAAAAGCATGATTTAAAGGACATAAAAGTACAGCATGAGAACATATAGAAGTCCAGAAGAAAAAATCCTATGCTAGAAGGCTGAGAAAACCCAAAACATTTGGAGAAACACAAACAGATATTTCCCCTCAACTGCTTAGTGCCTTCTAGAAATTAAGATAAAAAGAGACAAATGAGACAGTGAATCTTTTAGGATAATCAGTCCTTCAGGAGAATCTAGGAAATGTGGTTAACTTGCAGAAACACGAAGTATTCTTGGCTCCTTTTGGAAGGAAGAAACAAGGTTGACTCTAGGGTGTGAGCTGCAAAATAAAGCACCTTGTCATCATGACTACATTACCTCAGTGGCTCTGAAAAAGATTCTCAGACCCCCTTAGAATGGTACACACACGGGGAAAGATGGGCTGCGCACTTCCCCAGCAAGAATGATCAAATTTAGTCAGAGACTGTTTCCTTTGCTCAAAATACCAGAACCAGAACTCATGGAGCCTGATGGCAATGCCCAATGCACCCAACAGGGCACAGCAGGAGTTGGTGGCTGCTCTTTCTTAACTCAGAGAAATCCATTACCTGCTGATACTTGATTACCCTGGTAATTTTTCAAACTCAATCAAGCATGGGAATGTACAATACAGCAAATCAGACTTGACAGAGCCCTGTGAAGCTTCCCAGGCTGTGAGGGGAGAGATGTACAATGCAAGAAACTTCAATCTTCAATATGTTTTCCATTAAGTTTCTACAAGTGACTGGGAACAAGATGCTACTTGTTAATTTGCCATGTACTTTTTCATAAAATTGACGGTTTACAAAGCCTTATACCAAGCTAAAGCCACCATTTGGTGTAGAACATTAGGAAGCCTAATAGCGAGCGCAGTGGAAGAATCCGGCCCTTGCACAAGGGCTGTATAGGCATCACTGGGGCCCTGGCTGCCTGATCAAGAAATCAACTTGCAAAATGCTCTTCTGGCACTTTTGCCAACACCTAACGTTAACACACAGGGACTTGTTGAACTGAGTATGAGTAAGTGCAAGAAATAAAAGGAAGGTGCTATCTGCCACTAGTCTCAAAATTTGGCAGCAGGATCTAGTCCAGGAATTCATTTGTGCTCAACAGTTTCCTTGATTAAAAAGGCCCGTAATGAAGGGACAACTAGCAGAGGAGATGCAATAGCACAAGTCCTTGCTGGAATCTGCTTTCAGTCCAAATGACAGCAAGGTCCTAAAAGCTGAGAACTGGGCTGAAAGTCCCTTGCTTTGGTTGAGTTTCTTGACTGTTTTGCCCAAATAAAAGCATATTTTCCTTAATGCTTACCAAGAAGTCTGTAAGGAAGACAGACTATTCCTGTAAAAGTAGGAGTGCGTATTAGCTTACTCTCGAGTGCCTACCCTCCAACAACTGGTTTGTGGCATGCACTTCTCTTAATGCTACTTTATTAATGGAAAAAGGGCTCCGTTGGAAGACGCATCAAACACATTCCTGGTAGATAAGTGGACTAGAGATGGTTTATGACTTGGAGAATGTTCATGCCCATGAGTCACCATGGGTCAGTGTTTGCTAGATAAGGGATCTGCGGAGAATTTATTGAAGTAATCGTCAACAACAACCATTTGAAGGAATTAACAGATTTGTATGGAGTGGATGTTTCAGACATGCACAACCCACTCTCCATATTACTACTGGCCCAGTAGACAGAAAGCTGAGAAAGATATAAAAATAGTCCATCAGCTACTGATCAAAGGAAATGAAGGTTGTCAAGACCTTCCCTCAGCTTACTGAACTACCGAAAATAAGAAAAAGCTGTGAATTGTTTCTAATGCCAAGAGTTATTAATCAACATTTGCTCACTGGAAGATGAGCTAGAAGTTGTACTATAATAAAAAGTGACAAATCACTTAAAACTTCCACAAGAAAGATCAGTATTGTGACAAGAAGCCTAAGAAGATGATCTGTCCTCACAGCTATTAAATCAGCAGAACAATCTAATTTTTATGCACACAGAAGGGACATACAGGGAAAAAGGAAAATCCTTGCTCTTAGTTGTGCAATGTGCTGCCAACAGTATTGAAACAGCAAAGGAAGAGAAAATGCATGCAATATTAGCAAGCCCCCAGAACCTCCTGCTAGCATATATCCAAGGGAAAATGCCAATACAGCCAAATCAAGCACAGCCGATTTTTCATGTCTTGGCTACAAGAACCAAAAAGCAACACTTGCTTCAGATGGAAGAGAAGATTTAAATACCCAAGTGAAGGTCTATGGTACGTTTTGACAATGTTTTTAAGAATACCTCCAAAATTCCTTTGCTTATGAGAACGTGTGGCAAGACACAACCAATGGTATGGATTTTTTAAGCAGGGAAGAGGAAATTAGAGTCCTCCTTAATCTTTTTTTTCATGTGCCTTGAGCTGAGTTGTTGTGAGCAGAGTATGTGTTGAAAGGTTTTGTCAAAAAAAGCTTGTTTAGTTTAGCTCATCCCGTACAGATCTCCATTCCTTCACACAGCCTAAACAGAGTCAATAAAATCATATTTACGTTGGGATTTTTGCCTTTTTCTTTTTCCTCAGGAGGTAATTCCTTTCACACTCTTGCTATCATTTCTATATATACAAAGCTTAAGCATAAAGTATGTTTCCATTTGAAAATGTAACTTAAATACAAACAGTAGATAACCAAGACCATCATTCCCACAGGCATGGCCTTCTGGGAAAATGAACCTCAGGTGCTCTTGTTAAACAGTGAATGTCTCTGTGGCTTATTTGGGGTGAAAATAATTTAAGTAAGAAATAAGGCAACCCTATGGTATCGCTTCACTTCTTCAGGAGGTTCCTAAAGTTGCTGTTTCACAAGGTAAGGAAAAGAGGAGAAGAAATTCCCACAGTGAGCATCAGGACTCATACTGCCTGCACTCTCAGGAGCTTTTTGAGTGGTACATAGGCCATGTGCCCATTGCCAATGACAGGCAAAGAAGGTTTTGATAAGAATAAGTGCTGCTGCTCTCTGGAACTCTGCTCTCAGCACATCTAGGAGTGTAAGTGCCTTAGGTAGCCAGGACAGCACATCTACCAGCGTAGCAGGAAAGGAGTAAGGATTCAACAGAACAAGGAGACCAAAGTTTTGGGTACCAAGCAGTATACCAAAATAGCCAGCGTCGTAGGAATCCCACCAATGCCAAATCACAGTAAATGAGCTCTAGCTCAAGCTGTGACACTGCAGGCCTGGCCTTGGGAGCAGGATGTACTGTACCCAGAGAAAATAGGAACAACAAGATTCAGAGCTAGAAATTCAAAGCCCACTTCAGCCATGTCTTCTTCGGCTCTTGGAAAACAGCCTCAGTAAATCTCTAGTCGCATCATCATGACAATTTTCCCAGCTTGTTGGCTAAACAGTACCAGTACTAAATATAGGCCTCTTTGGCATGCCAGCAGGAGTGTGCCAAACATGAAGGAGAGCAATTTGTCCTTCCTGAGAAGACACATGCCACCATCAGGCATATGGTACCAAGCCAGAAATAATTTGCCCCAGAATGGCAAACAGCCCACTACCGGCCTCAGCCCGATGGATTCCCACACTGCCATGTTATCCTGCGTGTAACATGGAGGATAATTAGGACATTTCAGGGCAGGTTTTTTTTCCAGGTAAAAGCCACTCTTGTAAGAGAACTTACCGAAGGCAAAAGTTAAAAAGTAATGTCATCATTTAAAAAAACAAAGGAAGCAATCTGGTGAATCTTCAACACCATGTTTTAAGGTCCTAAATCCACAAATGACACTGCTCCACTTCCAGATAGTTTTAATATATAAATTGGAATGTACTAAGCTCTGTGACAGATTGTCACAGCTGTCAGAGTGGGTGACAGAGAAATTAGCTGCATTTGAGAGGGAATTGGCTTACCCTTTGAAGACCAGGTCTGCAAATAAACTGTGGAAGACCTATTTAATGTAATATATGGGTTTACTTTGCTGAGAAAATGAGCTAATCCTGGAGAAAATAATCTCAATTTTTTTGTGATTATCTTCTGATGGATTATATCCTCGTAAACTCAAGCAGACTGGTCCAGGTTTAGTAGCTTAGTCATCAAAAAGGTCCAAGAACAGACTTTAACTCAAAAACATTATATTTCCAATTTTTTCAGGACCACTGATCTTTCCCCCACGATGGATTATTTGCAAAAATACTTCTGACAAATAAGATGTTAGACTTTCATCCAATGGTGAAAGCTAGTCAGGCACAAAGGTCCATAGGCACACATCTCCTTGCAAGATCTGAACCTAGAACAACAGAGGAAAGCAGTGAGATCTGGAGAAAATAATTGCTCTGTTATTTTGAATACAACAAATATGTCCAGAGGTAGCCAGAAGCAAGGAAGGAAATTAGCACTGATTAGAAGTCTATACATACACATTGACTAGGTCTATACATACACAAGGGGAGGACTATAGATTCTCTCACATAAAGAGCATTATTGGGCATGTTCAAAGAACCATTTTCTCCAGTTGAAAAGGTTGAGGTGAAGGAGAACCAAGTGCACTGGAACAATAAAAAGAAATTCTCTATTGCCCATTAACTTCTCCATGAGGGAACCACCAAGAGGAGCTAAGCAAAGAGCTTTGCTCTGGAGAAATTTTTTCATTTCCAACCTACAGCTAGGGAGTACCTGCCACAAACAACAGATAAGAAGCAAGTAAGGAAGTTAGTTATTTGTGGGATCATTATCTTTCAAAGGGAAAATCAGAAATGTCACAGAAGGAGCAAAGGGCAATGTGACCAGCAATTCTAAAGTTTAGATGCTCTTTCACAAGTTGAGAACTACTAGGTGCAATTACATGAGCTATGATGTTCTGAAGGATTCAGAATCATGGACCCTCCTCTGTGGTAAATACCTAAATGCCTTTTGCTACAAATGGCTTTGAAATTGGCCAGGTGTGGCAGAGTCCTCATGCACGATCTGGTCACACCAACTGGACTGTCCTGGACTAAGTTGGGTGCTGCCTCTTCTAGCAAACTTAAGCTGAAGATCAGCCTAAAGGTGCTCAAAACCAGAAAAGGTGGTAGAAAAGGGCCAGAGAAGAGAAGGTTAATGAATTTGAGGGATTTTTTCCCCCCACCTTCACTTGGAGTACTAAAAGAAGAGATAGAGCTCGGTGGCCTGTTCCAATATTCTTTAACCACTGTTGACCTGTGAGTAACGATCCCCTTTAAAACTTCCTTGAGACACACCCTGGTTCTCAGCTGAGTGCTCTCTGCCTGGAAAACAGCTATTAGGTACTCACCCTTGTCTCCAGAGTCAGACAATCAGTATTGTGGTATGATGTGTTCATTCTCTCTAGGTTTCATATGTACAAGTGGATTGCTTGGAATAAAAGTGGCTTTTCTGTCCTACTGTGTCAGGAAATAAAGATGTTTCTGCCATTTTTTAATTATTTTTTTTTTAAGGATAAGTCATCTTACTGTGCCAAGAAAGCTCTTTTTAAGGCCACAGAATGAAGTCATTCCAAATATGCACTGATTTTTATTTATGTTATTACATAGTTTTCAAGGTTCCTGTCTAGCCCAAGGCATTGTTAACACTGACATGAATAAAAACTTGGCTACCAAACAGGCAAACAGGCTATCACTGTAGCTCATCTATATTAGATATTAAAACCTCTAAAAAACCCTAATTGTTAAGACGTCACTGCAGTCTAACCACTTAGCAGGAGGCTCTCCTCTGTTTTCAAAACAAATTTCCATTGGGTTTCAACTGTGGCCACTTCTTTAAAAATCACAGATTTGTATACTCCTGCTTGTCTTGTTTCATCAGAGAATGAATAATCTTTTCCATATTTGAGTTATTACCATTTTAGTAGAGGAGGTCAGCCTCGTTTTGCAATTTCTGCTGGGTGAGTAATTCTTCCTCACCCAAGTAGAACCATTGAGTTTCCATTTGAGCAAGAACTTGCAAGATCAGGACCTTTCACCCACAGCACTGCCCCTTTTTAGAATGTAACTATTTTTATTCTTGAGCTTCCAGGCATAGAAATGTTGACATCTAAACCGAGGAATTCCAATGGTTGAGACACAAAAAGAAAATAAACCCCATCAATTAAATTATGTTGAATTTTTTCAAGACATAGCACTTTTAGGCAAGGATTTGTTTACACAATGGAGTAATTTTAAAATATCTACATGTTTTAAAAGTCAAAATCTTAAACGCTGCACATTTAAAATGAAATAATATCTAATGCTTTACTAAGTAGTAGATATTTTTTAATAGTTGATATTTTAGTAGTAAATTCAAAATAAATACTAGCACATATTAGTCTGTTTCCAGTAATATATGCTCTTCTATAAACATTTAGAAGAACTCTTATTACATTTCCATATTTCCACAAGCAGAAATTAAACTCTTACAGGGAAAAAAAAAAACCAACACCAAACTCACCTGCTCCTTAAAACAACTTGGGTAGATGTTAATCTGTAATTTCTGTCTAGCCAAAAAATAATGAAAATATGGAGGCCTGTCACTAGTGATATACTCCAGGGGTCCCCCTGTACTAGGGTGCATCTATGCTCATGACCTGGATGGTGGGACAGGGTGCAACCTCAGAAAGCTCGCGGATGATAGAAAACTGGGAGAGGTGGTTGATACAGAAGATGGCTTTGTTGCCATTCAGTGGGACCTCAACAGGATGAAGACTCTCCATTATTTGTACTGGGGCTCCCCAGTGCAAGAGAGACTTGGAGATACCACAGTGAGTCCAGCCAGGGGCCACTAGCGTTGATTAAGGGCTTGTAGCATTTGCCGCGCAAGGAGAGGCTGAGAGAGCTGGGACTGCTCAGTCTGGAAATGAGGCCAGACGGTTCACTGGTGCCCAGTGACAGAGCAAGAGGCAACACAATCTCCAGAGGTCCTGCCAGCCCGAGCTGCTCTGTGATTCCATGATTTTTCTCTGAACTTAAGACTATGAAACATTGTTCTCACCTCTTTTTCACCTCTGTTGGAGTTTAACCCCAGCCGGCAACTAGAACCACACAGCCACTTGCTCACCCCTCAGAAGGGTGGGAGGAAGAGGAGGGGGAAAAAACAAAGGGAAAGGGAGGAAAAAAACCCTTGTGGGTTGAAATAAAGATGGTTTAACAGAAACAAGAACAGAAAAGGAGAACCAACAATATCAGTAACAATAATAATAATGATGACATGGGTCACTGTCACCACCTGGTGAACTGGCACCATCCCAAGCCGCGATTGCAGATTCCCATCTCCCTTCTAACCCTCATTTATATACTGAGTGTCTACATGATGTCTATATGGCATATTTCCTTGGCCATTCCATTGATCTGTCTATGCTTCTATGGGAAGCTGAAAAAAAGACCCTGAATAGTGTAAACATCACTTAGCAACAACCAAAACCAATAGGTATTAATGACAATCCTTTCAAAGCAATCACTAGAAAGAAAAAATAACCCTTCCCCAGCTGAAATCAGGACATCTCTAATTAAATTATAATTTTATAGGAGAAACTAATATAAATCCAGTAGGACCTGACCCAAAACATCCTCTGCAGTGGGCAGCAACATTCAAGCAGCTCAAGGAACAGTTTCAAGATGTAGTCATTAACTCTGTACCAGTTCTGCATGTGATGCACAGAAACAGTGACAGGACATGAAAGTACTACATTCACTGTAAAATGTAGCCATAATCACAAAGGAAGGGCTGCCCGGGGAGGCAGAAGCCTGCAACGCTGCACTCCTCTTGCTCGCCGGCTTTCACTGAGAGCATCTCGCTGCCCAAAGTTCACTGCTCTTACTTTGGTGATCAAACACTGAAAATTCTTAGTTGCTAAGAAACCCAAATTGACTTGGCAAGTGGGCACAAGAAAGCCCAGGACATGATTAGTTGTGGTTCTCTGGGATGGCCCCTGCCAGGGTATGATGTCTTTTTAGTTCCAGGAGAGCAGTACACTGCTGTCTGCCTGCCCTGGTCTGCCCTCTCTCACCGTTCCTTTCCTCTTGTCTTGCCACCGAGCTGGGCCAATGTTGAGTAGGGAACAGTGCTGTCTGCACCAGATATACAACAACACTCAGAGGTGCAGGTGGAGAAAAGGTCTGCCAGGAGTCAGCCCTTCCCCCCTGGTATGTTGTGGTACTCCCTTCTCTCTGCATCTGTGTTGAGAGGGCAAATAAGAGGGGCAAGAAATGGCAGAGACTCACAGAGAGCTATCTCACTCCTTGGAGAACATACCAGATTTAAAGATTTGCCTGATCTGGCCATTCCCAGGACAGGTAAGGAGAACGGTGCAATCTCAGCCTGTGTTTCTTCCATCCCACCCCAAATACAGTCATGACTGTGTTTCTCCATGTATCTTAATGCATGGAAAATTGACTGCATGGGGAGGACCATAAAACTAGGTTAGCACATTCTGGATTACGGAAAAGATCTCAGCCTGGTGAATATCATATTGGAAGATGGCCAAGGCAGCACTGTGGCACTGATCACACACTGAGAATCTCTCTGTGCTCTCCATAATCACTATCCTATTCTACAATAAGGATAAGACCAATTGGACCCTGCTGCCAGCACCCACAGAACAATCTGGGTGCCTAATGTTAGTGAAACAGGATATCCACTGCCTGCATCTTCCTCTTCTATTCCTTTTCAGGGAATCTGGGAACCATCCCTATTGCAGTCTTTCCAGCTGCACCTCCACTTCAATGCCAATTCATGGAGCTCTAGTTCCCCATAAGTGCCAGATTTCAAAATATTTGTCCTCTTATTATATGGCTTTGGAAGACTGAGGTTGTCAGGCCTTGAGAGGGCTAAATTTTGCCTGCGAGAGTTAAAAGGCCTAGACAACAATATCTATCAGCTGAGGAGACTTGCTGCAGAAGAAGTGTGTTTCACTTGCCACATTCCAGTCTTGCCTCCTGAGTCATCACTACAGCGATGGACTACAGTTTTGAGTTGTAGTCATTAACTCAGACCCACAGAGAACCTTCTTGCCTCACTGTATCTCAGTGGTCTGTATGCCTTTCCAGCTGCTACTGAACCCAGCCCCTATGAGACAAGGAAGCTGTGCCATCATCTAAATTACAGAAGGATGATGGAGAAATCCACAGGGCAAGGGGAGTACCCTGGCCTCAGGTCTTTGCTATATGTGTTGGAGGGGGAGGATATAACATTCATGTAGGCGGAAACTGATGGTTGGACTTGATGATCCCAGGGGTCTCTTACAACCTAAATGATTCTATGATTCTATGATTCTATGAAACTCCAGCAATAAGCATACGATCTGCTGGATCGAGCACTGGCTGGAAGGATGATCCCAAAGGGTGGTGCTCAATTGAGTTAAATCCAGCTGGTGGCCAGTCACAAGTGGTGTTCCTCAGGGCTCAGTACTGGGGCCTTTCCTTTTTAATATCTTCATTGA
>VZTM01020754.1:22409-83606 GCA_013400555.1 Jacana jacana
GCCGCAAGGCGGGCACCCCCGCGCCCGGCCATGACAGGGGCAGCCAGCCGCCGCGCCGGGCCCCCCCCGACGCCCGCGGGGTCAACTTCGCCGAAGAGTCCATGCAGACCGACTCGGAGAGCGGCGGCGAGGACGAGCAGCCGAAATTCCCGGGTAAGAGTCCCTCGCCTCGCCCGGCGCTGGGAGGAAGGAGGGAGCCGGCCGGGCAGGGCGGGGGCGGCTCCTTCAGCTGCCTCAGGTGGGCAGGGGAGCGGAGGGGGTCCCGCCTCGGCCGCCGCACGGTTGTGAAAGGAACGACCCCCAGGCACAGGCCTCGGCCTCCGCCCCGGTGGTCGTGGGGCGGTGGTGGGGGCCGGAGGCGTGAGGAGCCTCGGTGAGGGCAGAGTGAACGGGGAGGGGGCGGCCACGCTTCGGCGGCAGCTCTCCCCGCTTGCCCGATCGCCAAACTGGGGAGCCCACGGGAGGTTTCCCGTCTCCCGCGGCAAACTTTAACCTGCTGGGCTCGTCCCTTTTGTTCAGCAGGGCGGGATGTTGGGCAGACGGGTGTCACCAGAGCCTCCAGCTATCTTGCTTGTAGTATACAGGCCTGTCATGTTCCTGGCAGAAGATCTATATGTTTCCTTTTTTAGGAGCACAGGAGAGAAAAATCAACGCTTTTGTCATTAGTACGTGGTATGTCCACCTTAGGAAACGCCTCTCGCGGGCAGGTTACTGGGCTCATGCACTTGATTAAGCATTTTACATAGATGCACTTGTATGTGTTTCAAAAAGCAGAGCACAATTTAAAGCATAATTTCATCTTGAAAGCCAGGGTGAAATTTTCAGCAATGGTGGAAGGGCCTATGGAGCAAGCTGGGAGGACAGCAAAGAACGTGTGTGGTATCTTTGTGTTTGAGGGTAAGGTTTATCTGTGTGCAGCAAGGGATACCTTATCTTTGTGTGGCTGAGGGGCTTTATTTAGAGACGCTGTCAGCCCGTCAGCTGAGCTGATGTGTGGGACGGTGGTAGCTGTCTCTGAAGGGTGTGCAGCTCTTGCAGCTCTTGGTCTTTGTGTCACAGGCAGGCTGACTGAAGGGTCAGTTGGTGCGGTTAGATGCGGGAGCTCATCAGTAAGGCTGGAGAAGAGACGGCGTCCAAGCATCTTTATTGTTAGCTTTTTTTTTTTTTTCATTGAGAACAGCTTGAAATTGAAGTGTATCTCATCAGATTGTTGAAACGTTCATCCCTCCAGGTCATGCTGGAGGTAGATTTGCTTAGCAGAGTACAGAAGCCAGCTGTTTGCTGGATGAAGAGCAGTGCAATTGTAAAAAATAATGTCTTCTGTGCGTTTTATCAGGGAAGAATGTAGATGTTTGAGAACTGGGTAAGTTTTTCCGAATGCTTTATGTTACGCTGTAAGACAGTCACCGTTCTTCTCATGTGTTCTTTGCAGCTACACCCCGTGTATTCAATGAGAATCTGAATCTGTCAATCAGGGTCTGCAGGTTTATGTGGTAATTTTGAACTCCAACACCAATTATGTGAGATTAGTAAAAATCTGGAAATTTGCTGTCTTTGAAAATTGAAATGGTGATAACATGGAAGAACAAAATTATTACCTTAATTCACTAACACTAGACCAGGTTTTCAGACAGGAATTACTCTAACAGTAAGCAGACCCGTCGGTGACTGGAGAACTGGAACGTTGTATGGAGGGAAGTGCAGAAAGGCAGCTTGATTTATTTGCATGTATGTGTTACGCATGTAAAACTTCACAGGGTGTTTTAAGAAGCTTTCTAAGCTTTTCTGATGAATACCTGTAATCAAGATTCTCTTGATGTTCTTTGTGTTGTATTTGTGAAGAAGGAAAGCCACTGTCAATATTCTCATTAAGGGACATGCTAGAATGACTTAGTTTAACTAATTGATTTACACATTTGACAAAACCTTTTGAAAATATCACATTTTTAAGCCTAATATATTTTGAAAGTTTAATTGCACTATGGCTTGCAATTTCTGTCAGTTGGAATAACTAGTAATTAAAAGTAACAAAAATGGAAATACTTGTGAAACCACGTAGAAGGCAAAATAATGTTATAGGAAAGGATTACTCGTAGTGTGCTTGTGTATGTGTGCATCATGCAGGAGTATGTGTTTTAAATTCAAATTTTACATCTGCTCTGAATCTGTATTCTTTTAAGGTAACATAATGCATCCACTTAGCCTTTTGTTAATAACTGCAGGCATAAAGGCTTGTATTCAACCCATTGTTTAATGGGTCTAAATACCAATTTAAAAGCGTATTTCTTTTGTGCTTTTGCTTTCTCTAAGTAGCAATTCTTGAGCTTAAGTTGGGGGGAAAATTTTTTTCTTCTGCTGTTTTTATGAATAATCAAGTGGCTTTTGTCCTGTTTGTATACTTCTGTCATACAGGAGAGGAAAGCAAATTGGAAAAGTTTATAAGCAAATGTGAAATAAAAACCCCCTGGGAAGGAGTTCAGTCCTGGTGGTGGTATCGTTTCTTTGTTAAAGCTGCACACTTGAAATGTCAAGCTGATGGTATTCCTTAATTAATTCAAAGAGGATGTTGTTGAGAGTTCCCTGTAAATGCTATTGTTGTCTCCAAACTCCCCCCCCCCAGTGCATGCTTCTAAATATCTATAAACACTGCGGTTGAACTCTTTATCAGTATTAGTTTTGTCCTTGAAATGCATTTTGGAAGGTGCATCAGCATTATCCTGTTTCAGAAATAATGAGCTGAGGCATAAGCTGCCTTTAGAGGAAATAAAAAGCGGGGGGAGAACCTATGCTTAGGATTAGGAGTCATACATGAACCATGAATTAAACTGTTATTATCCGATTCTGTGTCTATTACATCATTTGCAGAAATCGACTAAAGGTAAAAGCAGTTAATGGAGAACTGAGTCGTATTGGTGTCATAGTTCTGAATTTGCACATGGAGTTAAGGTGACCTTTGAAATGTCAGTCTTTAGGTTCAGAGTCCCCTTCTGAATGGACTATTTAATTTAGGAATGATTTTGGGGGTTTTCTAGTTGGGCTCTGGGTTGTTCTTTTTAAAATAGATTAAGTTGTCCTACATGGGTGTGTTAGCATTAGTCAGTGACCACAACTAATTCCTACTAATAGTAATCATAGAATTGTCTAGGTTGGAAGGAACCGTTAAGATCATCTAGTCCAACTGTCAATGTAACTCTGATAAAAAACAACTCCTCACTAAACCATGTCACTAAGCACTATGTCAACCCATCTTTTGAATACCTCCATGGATAGTGCCTCAACCACCTCCCTGGTCAGCCCATTCCAATGCTTGATAACCCTTTCAGTGTAAGAATTTTTCCTGATCTCCAATCTGAACCTCCCCTGGTGCAACTTGAGGCCATTTCCTCTTGTCCTATCACCTGTGGCTTGGGAAAAGAGACCCACCCCCGCCTTTCTATAACCTCCTTTCAGGGAGTTGTAGAGAGTGATAAGGTCACCCCTCAGCCTCCTTTCATCCAGGCTGAAAAAGCCCAGCTCCCTCAGCCTCTCCTCATAAGGCTTACTTTCCAGACCCCTCACCAGTTTCATTGCCCTATTCTGGACCTGCTCCAGTACCTTTTTGTGGTAAGGGGCCCAAAACTGGACACAATAGTACTCAAAATGGGGCCTCACCAGTGCCAAGTAGAGGGGGATGATCACCTCCCGAGTCCTGCTCACCACACTATTCCTGATACAGGCCAGGATGTTGTTGGCATTCTTGGCCACCTGGCCACACTGCTGGCTCATGTTCAGACAACACCCCAGGTCCTTTTCTGCCAGGCAACTCTCCAGCCACTCTCCCCAAAAGCCTGTAGCGCTGCATGGGGTTGTTGTGACCCAAGTGCAGGACCTGGCACTTGACCTTATTGAACCTCATCCTATTTGCCTTGGCTATTTGATCCAGCCTGTCCAGATCATTCTGCAAAGCCTTTCTATACTCAGGCACGTCGACACTCCCACCCAACTTGGTGTTGTCTGCAAGCTTTCAGAGGGTGCACTTGATGCCCTTGTCCAGATCATTGATAAATAAGTTAAGGAGAACTGGCCCCAATACCAAGCCCTGTGGGACACCACTAGTGACTGACCGCCAACTGGATTTAACTCCATTCGCCACCACTCTCTGGACCCAGCCCTCCAGCCAGTTTTTAACCAGTGGAGAGTACTAATAGTAATTACTAAACGGAATAGGAAATAAAGATCAAAATAAGTCCCCTTCTAGCAAATTGTTCTAACTTTTTCCAGGTTTGAAATTTGTTCTAAAAGTTCAGTAAGGTATTTGTTCTTTTACAACTGACTATACTTTTCTTTTTACATTACCACTTACCTGTCAAGGTGCAGCTTATTTTGATGGGGAGTAACCCATGTCATTTGTAACAGCTGTTTTTTAAATATTTACCATAGCAAAAAATCCATATGCTATTGAGACTTAGTATGATTTAGTGCAGACATTTTTAGATGTATTAGAGGTATTAGAACTGCTGGTCTTTAAACTAAAATATTGCAGTTCTGTATTAGGTGTTATGTAGCCTCTGTTTACTTTGTTTTTCTTTTGTTTTACTTTTGGTTTGTGTTGGTATTTTTTCTCAGATAGCCCTGTATTTTAATAGAAAAATACTACAGCTGTTCCTCTCCTCCCCCATGTGCTTCTGTTGGTGTGTTGGTTGTTTTCAGTTCCTTTTCTTGAAAACTTGAGCTAGAAAATACGAGTGTATATCTCAGCTTTACCCATTGATAATGCTGAAATAACACGAGATCACTGCTTAGGTAAACAAATATGTATTCTAGTTTACAATATCAATGTTAAAGACATGCTTTTGTTTTATTTCCTTTATTTGATCTGAATTGCTTTATGTAAATGCTGTTCATACAAATTTTGAAATAATAGGTAAATTATAGAAACCCAGAGTATTGGAAAAGACTTTGCCACATCCACGGCAGCTTTGTGATGATAAATGGTGTTTCATCAATACTTACGCATTAAACAAAGCCAGAAAGCTCTGAACGGTTTGTGGCCTTCCTGTGGGTTCTGTCGTGCAATGATAACGTGTAGGTTAGAGCAGTAGAAGAGGTCAATGAAAGCAAGGGGGCAATATAAAAATATGTGTAGGTTGTAGTAGGATATCGTTAAATCAGGGACTAGAAAAACATGGGAATTTCTTAAATGTATATATTCAAATTAGAATCTAGGTTATGGTGGCTGAAAGCCTAACTATCTTATGTGTGCTTAGCCAACTTTGGGAATGAAGTTTCAATAATTTCAAGTCACTCATCTGAAATATACAAAGAAATAAAGCATTATATGTATGGTTATAAGAACCAAAGTAATCAGACCCAGGCTGGAGCAGCCTTACTCTGGAAGGAATTTAGAGAAGTTTCCAGTTACGGGTGAGTCCCTCGAGCATGTGAGCGCGGTGGTGGTGGTGGTGGTGGTGCACTCCTTGGCATTCTTTTGGGCTTCACGCTTTTGCGGATTGTGTCCGGCGTGGTTCAGTGTGTGTGTGTGTGTAGGAAACCACTGGGGTCAGGCGTTTGGGATGCAGGCAGCTTCTGGAAGAAAAGGAATTTTAGCTGCATGGATGGGTGCCTTGGTGGTCAGGGGGTGTCCACTGGCTGCTCTTATCTGGTAGTATCCGCAGTCACAGAACCTCAAAGCTTTCAATCCTTGCTGTAAGTCCTCAGAATAGTAGAGCTTTTTGAAATAATGGTTTCCAGTATTTCTGACAGGGGCAAACTAAAACGTTTTCTTTCTGCCAACAGTTATTTTAGAAAGCAGATCTGAGCAAGTTGGCAGTTCAGGTTTTGTTTTTTTCCTTCTCTTTTAATCCCTTAATCTGACCCAGGTGTTTTATTCAGTTTGGGAGAGTTGCAGTCCAAAAACCAAAAACTTAGTTTGACAAAATTATAAGCAACTAGAAATGTGAACTTGTAATGTGTAGCACTTAGAAGTCTTTGTAGTAAGGAATATGGTTGTCTCTCAGTTGTACATATATTTGTGATTGTACATGAAAAACAGTATTTTGCTATACCCCCCCCATCCCCTTTTTTTTTTTTTTTTCTAAAAACTGTTTGGTTAAGAATTTAGCTGAAACAATAGCAGCATCCACTCTAAAATACATATGTATCCTCAGTCAAAACAAACGCAGGCACCAGTGAAGATGTTTCTGCTGGCTGTTATTTTGTTAAAACTTGTGTCTGTACATTTAAGAGAAGCAGCAGAAAATAAGAACTAAGTACAAAAAAGTAGTAGAACTATACCAAAAACATTTGAAGTTATCTCCAGCTTCTTCTTCTCTAACTAAATTTCAAACTGATTTTGGCTTGCTGCTCAGTTTAGAAAAACAGAATAGCGTTAATTCAGGAAGTGTAGGAAGACATCAAGTTTTGTTGGCCTGAGTTTGTAATGATTGCATCATGAATGATAAGGTATAAACAGTGTCAATGCTAACATTTGTGCACCAACACTGTTTCTTGCACGTATCCGTCTGTTTTAAAGGAAAATGGTCTTCCTCAAGAGTGCTCTAGTATCGGAATTTGGTGTCACTTGCTGACTGGTTCAGTTTCCCAAAGAAACTATACATTTTTATTCCCTGTGTTTACTCCTGTTTATTTCTTTGCATGAATGGATAAACAACTTTATTTTTTTGTTAATGAACAGAATAAAGACCTATCCATGGTCACTGAGAAAGTGTCTGTTTTTAGAAAGTACTCCTGTTGAAGTTATGAAAACCAACGTAGTTGGCCTAGTGTTTGTAACCTGCAGTTCCTGCATCTCTCAGCAAGTTAAGCTGGGCTTAATACATATATACCTAAGGGTTTAGCCCCAGTCTGTTACGCAAAAGTATTGTGTTTTGTTCTGTAGCTCTGTCCAGTGAGAGCCCTCAACCTGAAGGAAATCTGCCTTAAACAGTGAAATTGCCAACTCATTGCCCTCAGCTGCTCCTGCAAATCTGGAATATATGGTTTGGAAATCACACATTTAGGTCACAAGGTACAGATTAATTGAGATAGATAGAGGCTGCCACCCCACTTCTGGTTTTCCAGTATCAAAGGTGACCTCTAGATTGGGAAATTCTGTTTGTCAGGACAGTGATGAAAGAAACAAGAAGTCAAGGTGGAAGGCAGGATGTGGATTCAGAAAAGAAGTCAGTGCGTGGTAAGAAAAGTGGAAAGGTAAAAGCAAAAAGGAGGAGGGGTAGAACTGAAGTAAGGGGAGGAAGATAACATAATAAGAGAGCTCATGTGAAGAGAGCTGCACGCATTAAATTATCTGCTGTTATTTTCTGTACCCAAATATAACCCTGCTCTTCTCGTGTATACATCCCAAATTTATGTTGGAGTTCTGTTTGGCTTATAAATGTATTTCAGAAGAGCGTAAATGCAAATGTAAACTAAATTAGTGGTCAGTGCACTTTATGAATATGAACTTGCTCATTTGCAATCTTTCAAATTTTTTGACATAGTCTTCTGCCCTATTACTATATCTGGAGATTCAGAACACTTATATTCTATTGACCATGTGTTCTAATCAAAGTTGCAACTTAAGTTTTTCATGGCGAATCCACATTGTTCTCAACCATTTTCTGTTTCAAAAAAACAACAGTACCATTCATCATCAAGAGAGTCAGTAGGCATGTGGGTACAGCTGCAAGTCTTCACTGAGAGTTAGGGTGGTTTTGGTGCTGATGGGAAAATCAAATATTGACTAGCCCATAACAACAAACGCTTTGTGAAATGTCCTTTGCTTTAGTGCTTAATAAAAATTGCAGTGGTTATTTCGCCAACTATTTTAATGGAAATGCCAGAAAGTCAGGCTATAGAAAAACAATTCCCCTCTCCAGGTTTGAGCTTCAAGTGAGTGTAATTATGGAGAAGTTCTGTGCTGTAAAAAGGCAAATGATTTTAAAAAAGGCTTTGAGAAAATGAGCCATTCAAAATGTCTCAGAATTCCCTGTTGCTGTAATAGATCATGACGTATATGTATTAGAAGAAAACAAGGTGATCTTATTAGGGATGATACATTTATCACATCGACTTCTTTTATATTGTAGGTTGTTATATGGATGTGGGTGCATAAGAGATGAAGTTGATGTACTCATGAGTTAGTGTGGGCTAGGAAAATCCATTAAAAGAAATACACACACGTATAAGTAGATATTATGACCATGGTATTGCTTGAAAACAGTGTTATGAGACTTCTAAAGGAAACCCATGCCTGTCGTGTTGGGGTTTTCCCCCCTGTTCTTTGGGACATTGGATGATGATACGTAACTCTAGATAGCTTTATGTAGAGGATTTATACTGAAACTCTTATCCTTTCAGGGAATCCTTTAAGGCTAACCCATTCACTTGTTGGGTAGGAAAGATAACCTGTTTACTTCATGGAACTGAACAGGACCTTCCTACTGTGAACTTTGATTGTGACAAATATTTACAAACTTTGGTTTTTATTTAATCTTTATAGAATACATTTTTGTTCTGTAGATCCGTTTTCAGTCATAGCACTAAACAAGAAGTAGGAGAGGGTGACGATTGCCTCCTTGTGTCCTTTGTTTTCTCTTTATTTTTTTCCTTTTCTAATTGACTGGTGTTACTACATTTTTCCTTGAAGAAAGGCTTCATGTTTGTCAATTTTTCATTTAGAAATTTGAAGAGCTCTATTTAAAGTGTTTGTGCATTTGGTGATAAAAATAGGAGAGGTACTCACACAGTGTTTCTGTTTGCAGTCTCTAAGCACTGCAATACATGATTCCAGATTTAAAGCAAGACAGCAAATAACCCAGAAGACATAGAGTTTTGGGGCTATGTCAAAAAGTTGGTATTAATCAAATGTCCAGTGCCTCATTCAACATTTTAAATGACACCATGTCACACACAGTGAAAAAGTGTAAGATCTGAAACGAAGGCGGAAGTAGACAGGCAAGGGTGTCTGAAATGCAGGGGAGTAAAATGTAGGTTGTAGGAACAAGGTACCCACAGTGAACTGAACAACAGCCATATGGCAGTTTGCCATCCTTTCCATAAAAGGCATCCTTTTAGCATTGCTGCTCAGAAAAGTAATTTAGAGACCACAGATAAAATGAGTAAATGATAAGGAATGAGACAATGCAAAAAATCCAAATTATAATTTAGCCTCGCCTTATTGTTCTCTAACACTCTGGATAATGGGAGGCAAAGTGGTAAAAAAAATGCTGTAACAACAGAAAGTGTTTTTCACTTGTACGTTTGCCTCTTAAATTGCTGTGCTTAATGGTATTGATATTAAGAAAAAATCATCAGAGCAAGAATTTGAAGCTGAGAGCTTGAGCAGGTAAAAACTGATAATGAGAATAGCTTTCTTACACATACTGTTCCAGTTATTTGACTAGCATGCTTTTTGTAAAGCTGGGCTAAAAGGGCCAATTAGTAAATATTATTAAGACTTCCTTAATGGAGGGACTAGAAAATTGCTTTATAAAATAGATTTTGAAAGGAGGAGAAGTAATGGGATCTTTCTTGCTCAGAGTTCTTCCAGATACCATCCTGCTTGTCTAAAGATCGTTATAAGAGCATCAACCCCTTCCAAATCCCTGTGATGCAGATGTAAAATGTGTTTTTATAAATAGTGATAGTCTCTTCATAGTGTAACCTTTTAGCAGACATGTCTATTATAAAACATACCAGACAGGAAGAAAAATCCTTGCCCAACACTGGAAAGAAAACATTCTTTGCAAAGCCTCAGTATAGACTATAAATAAAAGATGTACAGAATCCTCAGTGTTGGGATGGATGCAAGCTGGAACCAAGTGTAAACATTGAGACTTGCTAGCCTGAGAGTGCAGGCTGAAAGGTTTGGTGTGTTTTCCCATTTTGATTTTAATGATAGAGTTGTAATGCTGTTGAGAAAAATAAAATTCATTGCTGTAAATGACAAGGTGTTTGTAGCTGTTGCAGGTACAGATTAGGTTGAACTCACGCTGTCCATAGCTGCATTTTGGCCTTTTTTGGATGTCTCGAGAAATGACTCTGTATTGTCACTGCACTGATCTTGTCCTTCTAATTTGTTTTCCATTACCTTCGGTAATGAACTTGTTCCCTTTTAGGTCCTCTCTCTAAAGCTGTAATGCTTCTTTTCATTGATTTTTAAGGAACTTTGTTGTTAAGCCAGTGATTGTGTTTGGTAAAGAGCACAGACAGTCTCAAGTCCTTGGAAAAGGTGTTGACTGAGATATTTTTGCATTTTAAGGATGTGCAAATGAATGTCTACAAGCTAGTAAGTATGTTTAAACACTCTTCCAGGGTTAACAGTGGTTGAGAGCTTTAATGACAAAAACTTTGTGTAATGGAGAGCTGGGATTGTCCTAGGATTTCTTGTTTTCTTCCAAAACAATGTTTGTGATACTCATCACACTTGGAGTCAGAAACAATTAAGGTGTGTATTATAGACATATGTTAAAATTTTCTTAAGGCTTTGAACATGGTATTTGCTACCATTCTAATAAATTGTAATAAAACCTTTTCTAAGGTGGTGCTAAATTAGTTCTGAAAAATGTAAGTTCTCAATTATAGACGCTTTTAAACATTAGAAGGACAGATAATGTTTCAATTTTTTTTCAGTTATGCCTAATTTCTATAGAAATTGAGGAGGTAAGATCCGGGTACCTTTATAGATCTGCTTCTCCATGAGTCTCTTCAATACTAGGCTAATCATTGTTTTATTTTTAGTTCTGGGGTTTTTTGGTTTTGGGGTTTTTAAATGTGTAGAGTTTTCTCTTTCCAATCATTTCATTCAATGCCTCTGAGTAATGTTCAGGCATCTTTTAGCTGATAATTTATCTGTCTCTATTGGTTTTTAATAGGTACTCAAAACATGAGAAACTCTGATCTAGCTTCTCTACTGCATTATTTAAGCATTTTTGAGGTAATTTAAATATAGAGTTGATAGCTTTCCTTCCTTCCTGTTGCCTCAACCTACAGGAAATTAGCCATTATTTAATGGCTAATGCGTGTACAAAGAAACCTGGTCTGAAAGTAGATATATGGCTATTTATTCTTAGATACTACTAACTTCAATTCTTGGTAGAAATTTTTCTGCAGTATTTATCTCTCTTGCTATTCTGTCAGTTTTGTCCTTCCACTGGAAGGTAGCTGCTGCTGGCAGTTGAGGTGGGAGTCGACAGATTCATTTCCATTATCTACCTTGCAAAGAGAAGCAATTTGTTCTTCTGGTTTTTCTTTTGTAGGAATACTAATCAAGTGGAGTCACTGTTTTAAGTGCACCCTGGTTTGTTGTCTCTCTGGAATGTATTGTCATATGAACATGGCTCATCTGTAATTATTTCAGGTCATGGCCTCAAAAAATTGAAAAAAGAAGAGAAATACCTTCATGCTTTCTCTAAGTCCATCCCTCAAATTGTTGCATTGAGGACAGATGTAGGCTTTGGGAAGTTTAAGGAGACTGGGAAGTCTTAGGATCTTGGAAAGATCTTAAAGAGCAATTTGAGAGGAAGGTATGCTTTCCGTGCCAGAATGAGGCGTTTGTCCTCTGCTCTGACTTTGGTTTGGGGGAGTTTTGGGAGTGTGGCACAGACTCTAGAGTAAAGTCTCTTAATGTGAATTTCTGTAAATAATGCTAGAAAGACCTGACTTTCGTGCTGCTGACAAAATTGGATGTCATTGATCCATTTCCACCAAAGAGGGTTTTCCTGAGGAAGTTATATGAAGCAAAAGAGCAAAACAATGAGTTGCAACCTCTTCTTCCATTATTTTTTATTTTTTTACTGAAGGATTGTTCTCATGCACTGGATTAAAAGAAAAAAAATAAAAAAGGAAACAAAAGGTAGTAAGGGACAGTAAAACACCAGAAGACAATAACAGCATTTCTGTTTTTTACCTTTTGTTGCTGTTAAGAAGTGTGTCAAGTATTTTGTGTTCCTTTTGCTTTTTGCAGTATGAGAAATCAAGAAGGTTGCTTGGCCTGCTGTTTATACAGAAGCTCAATCAGTGGCTAATATCCATTTCCCTTGTTTTGAGGTGAAGGCTTATTTGCAGTTCTGCTTGACAGTAATGGAGGTTTTATCACAGAAGTGTGTGTGCTCTCACTTCACAACGGAAAGCAGGCACCTTGATATTTACAGTTCTAGCGTGACACTCACGGGCTTTATAGCTGGAACACCAGAAAATAGAAGACAACCCAGGAGTGAGTTGAAGTAAGGTGCATGTATAGGTCTTTTGGAAGAGGCAAGTTTGCTTAGGATCCAGATCACTGGTGTCAGCCTGTACCTCACTGGGTGTTTATTGGACCGTACCTTTTTATGTTAGAAAGATGTTTTTACGTCGAACTCTGAAAGAATTCTGCCACTGTAGCGTCCAAATCCTTGACAGAATCGAAACAAAGCATGGTAAAATGAGCTTCAAAAAGAAATGTCCTTAAGTCCTGCAGGTTAAGGAGGCTGCTTGCCTTTCTCCCTAATAAAGCAGTCTGTTACCTCTTCTGGCTGGGAGGTGACGGACACGGGGTCCCTTTGGAGGAGCCGGCCCGGGTCCCTGCCCCCGGGGGCAGCGGGAGCTGTCCAGGCGGGCAGTGCTGGAGGCCCCTGCCGGCCGGCCGGGCTCCTCCGGGGCGTCCTGCCGCGGCCATGGGCAAATGCAGCCTTGAGCAAAATTATTTTTGTGCTTCTCATGGGCTTAGAGTTTTCTGTGCTTTCTGAGACGTGTTTTACTTCTGAGGTAGGAGTTACCATTCATGTCTGCGGTAGAGGTCAGTGTGTTGCATCCATTGTCTTACCATCAATATTTATTGTGAGATCCTCTGCAGTGGAAAATTATTATTTTTAAATTATTTTTTTTTAATTTATGTAAATCATAGTGGGACATTTTCCCAGCACTCCAATTGATTGGTTCAGTTCAGCTGGGGGAAAAACAGAAAAAACCCTCACATTTTGTGGCCTGAAATAGCTGGTTGGTGTATGACATGGAGTTTATATTGTACCTCTGCAATGTTTAGTTTCATTCCGGACGGACATGACTGAAAGAACATTACAGTGTTCAGATAGGAGTAGTAGGACCTGAGTGCCTGTGCTTCGGAGCCATCTAGTACTGGTGTTCAGAGCTGATTGATAGGCCAAGTGAGGCAGACCAATTCTGAGTTTGTGACCTTTCCTTCATAGTGGATAGCAGTTCAGTGTCAGCTGCTAATTTTCACAAATTAGCAGAAACTTATTTGCTTGAAGACTTTCTTCATTGATGACATTTTATTGAAATTGTTCAGCCATTTCAGAAGCTGGTAATGGGAACAAGCAGGTGGATAACCGCGGGATAACCTTGCTGTGAACCAAGGTGAAAGAAATTAAACAGGAAGCAATTTTCTGGAAACGAGGTGGTTCTTATTGACAGCAATTAATAGCAACAGAGCGTGCAATAGCCCTTATTAATTGCTTTTGCTTTTTTTGCCTCTTTTTTTTTATTTTTTTTTTTGTTAGCACTTGGTATATCATTTGCAAAATGAAATTACTCTTGCTCTCTTGCTGGTTTCTGGTGTTTAAATTGTTTGTGTTTAATTTAAAATTGACAGTTCAAGTTCTGTGGAAACACTATTTCCTCCTAAGTATCAAGAATAGAAACATAATTCCTATTACACTTATTATGGTTGCCTGTTACTGTAACTGACACTCAGAAAGTAATAGGAATAACTCTTGGTTATTGCTGAAAAGTATTTTGTTGTGATTTTTGTTTTGTTTTCATTTGGAAAAGGTACAAAGGTCAGAATATAAACACATGCACTGTTTTTAAAAATGTAAAGGCAGAGCCAAGAAGATTTACGCATTCATTCCGGAAACTCTACTTTATATTTACTTCTGGCTAGGAACTGACATTGTTTAACTTGTGTCCCGCGTTCCAGGACAAAACAGTTTATAGAGCTGTAGAACTGCACTTCTTTTTTCTTTTCTTTTTTTCTTTTTTGTGAAGGAATGAGTTTAATTTTGTCTCAATGTTAGAGTTTTTTATGGAGTACATTTAAGGTAGTAAAGTTTGTTTTCTCCATAGAGCTAGCCTCATTCTTTATCTCGCATAAATTGTGTATTAGAGAGTCAACAGTTGCAGTGTTTTCTAAAGATAAATTGTCTTAGTGTAGTCTATGCTTGATGCTGGGGTTTGTGTTTATAGAGTGAGGAATAGAATGCATATCACTGATTGCACTTCGGGGAGTGGAAAGAAGGTAGTCTGTCACTGGAAAGTCACACAAATTCCAGTCAAATTGTGAGATGAAATCTGCCGCTGGATATAAAACTGTCACTTTTTTCTTGTTTTTATCAAAAGGAAGTTTAGTCATAGTTTGCAGTCTTAAAAATTTCTTTTTGATGATCAGTAGTTTGGATTTCCAAGATAATTATTTGTATTATTATTTGACTGCCGTTTTCTATCAGTCAAATCCAAATATTTTATGCAAGAGGTTTGATTTCTATGTAACCTCTTGTTTTAATAGCAAAAAGGATAATTTTGCTCTGGAGCTGTGAAATAAATGAATAAGGCATGTTGATCTGAATTATTGGCTTGTCTGTAAACCTGGATAACATTCATCTAGAATACTTTTAGAAATTTTAAGGTCATGATGCAAGAACACCTACAGGACCTATGAAACTATATGATTTAGAAAATACATACATGTCTGTTTTTATAGACTGGCCTGATGAAGCTATTATGGTCTGTCAAGTTAGCGATAACAATATTTTAAATGAGTATATATGATGTAGTATAGTAACTGAGGGCAACTTTTCCCATGTCCTACCAGTCATAAGAGATAATTAAGAAATTGTGCAAAAACATCTGTTGAAAGAACCTGTGTGTCTGGATCAAATCTATACAACAAAGGAATTTGGACTGAAGGCTAAGGTTTGGTCTTGTCTTATCCCTTGATAATCACCCTTTAAGGAAGAAGAATGATGCAACAATTAAAAATAGGTGTCTGAGATTTAAGACAAATTCGGTTGAATCTCCATGTGTGTCACAGACTTGCTGTGTGCCTTTGAGTAGTTTGCACTCTATGCCTGAGCTCATGCTGTTACTTGGTAAAATGGAACACTTGCCTTTTGCCTGCAGTATTTTAAAACAAACTCCAGTATCTGGAGTCCAGGGCTCAGCTGATGCTAGAGTTCAAGAAATTTTTGTCTGCTGCATCACTTTTTTCTCTGACCAAATGTAGAAAGAAATGGATTTATTTTCCACTGAAATTTGCAGGAATACCTGAATAATCAGCAAAGCTTTTGTAAACAGGGGAAACCTATATGGCCTCTTTAGGCTAAAGATTACCTTCAAAAGTACCAAAACTGAAAAAGCTTTAGTGAATTTTGCCATTCTTCTGCATAGATTGTATCTGGGCCAGCTTGCCTTCTTCCAGATTTTATCATAGGTTAAAGACAGGATTTTGTCATGGTAAGGTTGTCAATAACCATAATAACGGGCTGGAATGGAAGGAAGAGCATATTCCCAAATGGACATGAATTCATTTAGGGGAGTGTGGAGGCAGAGCCTCCATGGGAAAGGCTGGGGATGGAAACTCTGTGTGAGCCTGAGTGAGTAAGAGGGAGCAGGAAAAGACAGAGCTGTTTGCTCAGCCAGCAGCTGCCCCAAAAGGGATCTGCCATCGCAGGGACTGGAACATGCTGGGAGGTGGTCTTGGGTAGCCGTGTCCCCAGCAGCCAGTCCTTCTCAACTGGAGCAGACCACCACAAGCACAACCTCACATGAAGAGAATGCAGAACTGTCTTGTCTGCACACTGAAGAGATTGCATTGCTTGATATTCCTAATACATACTGTCATTTACCGAATTGTTTATACAATTGCAGTTTGTGGTTATTGATATGGACTCCTGCCACATGACCATTACAGAATCCTACATTAAACAACATGCTCGTCTGGTCACGCTTAACATGAAGGTCATGTATAGACCCAGCCTATAAAAGGTGAATAAATTTGGATCATGTCAGTGTTCCTAAAAGCAAAAAGTTGTCATTTTTTGCAGATTTTTTTTTTTAAATCCACTAGTAGGACAAAAAGTAGAATTATTTTTTTTTTTCTTGTCTGAAATAATTTCTAAAAGAGAAAGTTGCAGTAGTACTCGCTGTCTTCACTTCTAGTACCCTAGTGTGCATCCTGGGTACATAAATTAAATGTATTGTTTGCCTTAAGTTTATGAAGGTGAGTGTCATTTTAGTTTCAGAAACTTTCTGAAGCAGTCTACATATATACTTTTTTTTTAGTTTGTTGAGAAAGCAAGAAAGAAATGTTAGAAATTTACAAGTGTTTTACAAAAATGGATTATTTCTATTTTGCCACTTAGTGTATAATGTAAAATATACTTAAGTAAGTTGATAAAGAAACTCTAGTCTGTCTTCCTTGTGGACACTTGAACATCCAGATCTGTAGGTCAGAGTCAGGCATCTTACCTGCTTTTTCACATGCTTGCTTGCACATCAACTTGGCTTCGAAAGAAGAGCTTTAAGTGCTCGCTGTTGGAATATGGCATGGCCTGGGGAGTAGGGCTTTTTATTTTTTTTTGGAGGTGTGGGTTGCTAGTCTGACATGTAACCTGTCAAGCAGACTCATCCCTTAGGCTTTCTTTTTCTTTTTTTGATGCAATCTTGACCTTTTCTGTTTACCTGCTCTAAAAAGTAGAATTTCTTCAAATGCATTGGAGGTTGGAGGAAGACACTAGGCAGGACGGGTGCCATTTCATCAGACACAGAGTAAAGATTTTCTGCCGTGTCCCCGAAGCAGAGAGTCTGAGCAACACTGCAGATCTCCAGCCGTGTCTCTTGGTCCACCTTCATTTTTTCTCTGCATACTCTCCTGCTTGGTACCCAAATCTCAAATTATCTGCCCAGGTAGATAACTGTAAATATCACATGAAAAAAGTGCGTGTCAGGCTTCTTGGATGGGTCTAGAGAGAAGGGATCTTTGGGTCATGACCACGTTTGTTACAATTTAGCTGCATTTCAGGTAAGGGTTATTGCTATCAATGTTATTTTGCTAGTGAATCCAAACTGAAAGCACAAGGGGTTTGTTGTTATTGCTTTTTAAAAAGCCCTCTGGTGGAAGACCATTATTTTATGCCGCAAGTTATTTCATTGCCTGATGACTAATCAGCCCGTTGGAGATCAAGAGTCATGGAAAGTTGGCCCCTGGTAGGAATCTCACAGATAGTTACTGAAGGAAGTCAGGACAATATTCTCAAGCTTTGCTAGCCAGGAGCAGTATGAAATGGGAGTGAAAGTGATTGTGATGCTGAAGTTTACTTACAACAGATGCAACTTCTCAAATACTGCCTAAACTGTTGACCAAAATGGAGTAGCGCTGAGAAATCCAGTACACATGATTGCTGGATGTTTCTGAATGTAATTGCCCAAGTAATGCATCCATAAGACATAATAGGATTCACAGCTTTACGTAGTCTCATTGAATGATTTTAACTCGCAGTTTGGGTGGTGGAGTGTCTGGTGCCGAAGTGGGCTGCAGTGTTTGTGCTGGTATGGGCTATGGAGTGGCTTATGGGTTTTGAGCAGCAGCAGCATATGCCATATAATACCAACTCCTGCACTGCTTTTTAATAAGAAACCACCCCTGCAACACATTCAGGAAAATCAACAACAAAATGATGTTTTTAAGCAAGTAATGTTTATTCAAAATCCAAAAGGTTTCCATCCCATAGCTCTGATGGCGTCAGTTTTGGCAAAGGGCAAAGTAAACTATCCCTGGGTAAAATCAAAAGTGTAATTAGTAATAGAATCCATTACATGATGCCTGAGAGATGCAGGTAAAACTGTTGTCCAGATTACCATATTATAGATCTGTATCCCAAACCACAGCAGAACAGCATGTTTAAGCCACTGCATGCAAACACAAAGAACTAATAAACCATACAAGACATTCAGCATCAATTAACTTAAAAGAAAACTCTCTAAAGGTGTGATATAACATTTTGCTTAAGAGTGACATGGTGTGAGATAACTGGTTTAATTTCTGAGCAAGCTGAAATTCTAACTGTTCAGGCAATCTATCACATCTCTGGTTGAGCCCCTCTCTTGCACCATGTTGGGTGTCAATAAATCTGTTGTGCTTTGGGCCAGACTGACCACTGAAACAAATGACAGAAGGCTTTTCTCCTCCACCTCTTCTGGAAGGAAGAGGGAAAAGAGAAAGAGGAATAGGTTTAAAAGAAAATTAAGCTACTTTAATGAAAATATTAATAAAATATATAAAAAAATAATGAAATTATATATAATTTATACAAAAACATATCAAGCTCCCAGGGTGATGATCGTGTCACTGGCAGAAAGTCCCAGTGACAGATGGGAACTGGATTCTGGATCTGGATTCAGGAACATACCGATCGGGATCAAAGGCAGATGACTGGACAGGGTCCTTGGAGGCTAGCCATTGAAGAAAATGGGCTGACCCTTTGATCTCTGAGCTTTTATACTGAGGAATCAAAGTATGGGATCGTGCTTTTGTACTGAGCATAATGCAGATGGGATGGAATACCCCATTGGTCAGTTTTGGATCACCAAAACTGTCCTGTCCACTCCTCCCTGCAAATGTGACCTGTTCTGCGCTTTTCTGCTTCCAGCCTTCCGACAGGGCAAATTACAAAGTTAGTGTCCATGTTTATTATAGCAATAAGTATAAGCAAGAACCTCTCTGCATACCATCCCTTGGTGTTGACTATAAACTTAGCTCTTACCACTCTGGGACTGAAGAGTGTCTGAACAATATGCTGTTTATTTCCGAGGGTTTAGTTACTTTGAAGAGGCTTAACTGTGAAGTTACTGAACAGAAAATTGGTTCTGTATTGCCTCAAACTAGGACATAATGCTACCACAGCGTAAGAAGAAGAAATCATTTGACAGTAAGTAGATCTTTGTATTTGGCCTTTGACTATCTCTCTGCTTGCAGGCATTGTTCAGAACCTACCATTAATCCCCGTTTCATGCTGACAAAACAGAAGGTCCTGAATGGTGGACAGCTGGCTTAACTTAAGACAGTGGTGTGCCCAGGAGGACAAGAAGGCCAACAGCATCCTGGCTTGTATCACAAATAGTGTGGCCAGCAGAAGTAGTGAAGTGATCGTGCCTCTGTACTCAGCACTGGTGAGGCCTCCCCTCGAGTACCGTGTTCATTCTGGGCCCCTCACTACAAGAAGGACATTGAAGTGCTGGAGCGTGTCTAGAAAAGAGCTACTAAGCTGGTGAGGGTTCTAGAGAACAAGTCATATGAGGAGAGACTGAGGGAACTGGGCATGTTTAGTTTGGAGAAGAGGAGGCTGAGGGGAGACCTCATTGCCCTCTAAGCACTACCTGAAAGGAGGTTGTAGAGAAGTGGGTGTTGGCCTCTTCTCCCAAGTGAATAATGACAGGACCAGAGGAAATGACAATTCAGTGATTCTGTGAATAAATTGGTGTTTGCAGCTTCCTTTGGCCACTCCTTGCCTCTCTTGTACAAGTCAGTTGGTTTGGAACACAAAAGACATATCTTACTAACCTGTCCTAACGTCTGTTCACCCTGTGGGATCTCTTTAACCTCTCCATTCTCTTGAGAAATTAGTTATTTGGTCTCAAAGGCTCCATAATTAAGGCACATGTACTGACTCAAGCAGTTTGAGAATAAAGACTAGATTTATAAATGGGCTCAAGTGACAACATTTGTTATCATTATGCACAAATTTTACCTTTGGGACACAAAAATCTCCACGCCAATTTAGGCAATGAGCTCTCTATTAGTTCTCTACATGTTCTGTGTAGTCTGGGCTACAATCATGGCATGTTTTGGGGAAGTTTTGAGTTGTTACCATGGAAGAGAAAAACAGTTTGAGATGAGTGCAAGCCTGGAAAAAGAACCTAAACAAAGGCGTCACACCATACATATACTATGTTAATTGCTGTCATTTGCATCTGGGCACTGGGACAGTAACACGGAGCAGCATGGGTCTGTGTTTGATCATGGTCATACGAATGCTGAGTACACGACAGAAACTGCCTTGCACTACATGTTAAGGTCTGAAGTACATGATGTTCTGCATGCTTCTATTTGTGAGAAGAGGGATAGCTGACAACCAGATATCATGTTCCAAAACTGAGTTAGCCGTTCAAGGGAGAATTTCAGCATCAGGATGGTGGTGATCATGGAGATGATATCCATGTTGTGTTTGCCATTTGTTTGTTCGGTTTGTCAGCCTCATTCAGCTGTCACGAGCCAATGGGTACAAGGAAGAGTGATGACTGGTCCCTAATTACCACCATTCCTTATCTGCCCAGTTATGGGAAAATGACACCCAGCAGTGCAATCTGGGAGGTGCCATTTGTAAGATCTTCAGTAGATACCCTTCTGGGCAATGGAAATACATTAGATAATGGACTTTGCTTACATAAGCTTCTGCAACTCTTTTGACATTGTTAACAGGATGATTCGTAGAAGTGGTCCTTTGTGTGGTTCTTTATCAACAGGGAGAACAGTAATTAGCTTTCTTGCAAGTCATGGTAGCTCACCGTTGATGGACTTTTTTGCCATTATCTGCAATCCTTTAGCTGGTCTGTCAGGTTTCATGATGTCTTCAGTAGCACCTGCATTGCTGATGTCATGTTAAAAGTCCACTGTACAGCTAATTTAAAAATAAACCTGTGAAGATTTGTGGAGTCACTTAGAATCATAGAATCATCTGGATTGGAAGGGACCTTTAAAGGTCATCTACTCCAACCTCCCCGGCAATGAGCAGGGACATCTTCAACTAAATCAGGTTGCTCAGAGTCCCCTCCAACCTGACATTTAATGTCTCCAGGTATGGGGCATCTAACAGCTCTCTGGGCAACCTGTGTCATTGTTGCCTTCATGGTAAAATGTTTCTTTCTTATATCTAGTATAAATCTTCTCTCTTTTAGTTTAAAGCTATCATCCTTTGTCCTGTCACAACAGGCCCTGCTAAAAAGTCTGTCCCCTTCTTTCCTGTAGGCCCTCTTTAAGTCCTGAAAGGTCACAATAAAGTCTCCCTGGAGCCTGCTCTTCTGCAGGGTAAACCACCCCAACTCTTTTAGCCTGTTCTCATAGCAGAGGTGTTCCGTCCCTCTGAGCATTTTTGTGGCCCTCCTCTGGACCTGCTCTAACAGACCCATGTCTTTCCTGTGCTTGAGGGCTCCAGAGCTGGACACAGTACTCCAGGTGGGATCTTACCAGGGTGGAGTAAAGAGGTAGAATCACCTCCCTTCACCTGCTGGCTGCACTTCTTTGGTGCAGCCCAGGACCCAGTTAGCTTTCTGGGCCTCAACTCATGTCCAGCTTTTCATCCACCAGTATCCCCAAGTCATTCTCCTCATCCTTCTCCCCAGGGCTGCTCTCAATCCCTTCATCCCCATACCTGTATTGATACCAGGGGTTGCCCTGACCCAGGTGCAGGACCTTGCACTTGGGTATCTCAGTCACCAGGGATTCTTTGGTGGCCTTCTCTACCCCCTTCATTGACTCAAAAAGCTGTTCATGATGGTCAACCTGAATCACAGCTGGGATTCCTCTAGTTAGTGCAGTAGTCTTTTGGATGTGGATAGTGGCTTTGACTGTCTGAAAGGGAGGTAGAGGCTTGTGTTATTAAAGGTTAATCTGTTTCTACCTTCTCCCTGGAGTCAGGTTTGCATGCTGTCCTGCATTTGCAAGAGTAAATGAGAACAGATATTGCAAGGATACCAAACGCCTGTGTTAAAGCAAGGGCAGCTACCAGCACCAGCTGTGCTTCATTCACTTGTTCCTGAGAACTGGAAAGACCAAAGCATGAAAGGTGCTTTAGCTAACAGCATCACCATAATCCCTGACAGCTGCTTGCAGTAATTAAGCATGGCACTTATGTGAAAAGTGAACAGGAGAATATTTTCCTTTTTATTTTCTTCTTTCCCCTGCTCCACTTCTCGAATCTTAATTCTAGTAGTGCAGGTTTTTATGTTGCTGATATTATGCCGACCTGCAGCCTAAGAGTACAAGGATTTGCGAGAAACATAAAATTAAGACCCCCAAATAACCCACACCCATTCTCAGAAACTACATGGTGACCTGTGGGACCTGAGCTCAGGGAAGGTGTCAGCCACACAGTTAAGTGACTCAAGTGGATGCGCTTCTAGCTTGTGGGAGGACATTGGGACTTTTTCATTTTGTGGTTGTTTCACTGACTGGTTTTGTTGGCTGCCAGCCAAGGGACAGTATGTTTAGTGGAGGAAAGTGTGTTCTTTGTAGGCTGTTAAACCAGTGAGGTGTCTGACCAGGAAACAGGTGCTATGCTGTGCCTTAGGTCTGTGTTAGGTTCTATCAGTCAGCATGGTGGGGTCGGGAAGCACCATCCTGCCAGAGGGGTTACAGGCACATTTCTGAGGGGCTGGCATTTATGTAGGTAGAAGTCAGGACAGAATAATCCTCAAGTGCTTTTCTTTGTGGTCATGGATTTCCTACTTAGATGCTTTTTTGTTGGGTTGTTTTTGGTTGTTGTTTTTTTTCTGAATGCCATTTTTTTCTCACTGCCATTATTCTTGTTATATTCAAGCAATAACACTTGGGGTTTGGGCTTTCTTTCTCTTTTTGAGTCACTGTGCTCTCTGATGAGGTACATCTCTCAGCCTTTCTCTAAAACCAAGTGGGGAAACATGCTTTACCTCATGATCTGAAAGCAAAGCAAATTGTCCGGTTTAGTTCTGACCAGCTGGGAATGAATTATCATGAATGCAAGAGAAACTCCCTTTAACTACCTAATGTTCCTAAAACATGCAAACTTTAAAATACACATCAAGGCCAAAACCTTAAATTCCACCAGGAAGTGAATAAGTAGGCAAGGTAGATCATACATATTCATATACTTCTTCATCAAGATAGTTTGTAGCACAGGTTTCTGCCAAGGCACTCCTGGGAAGCAGGCAGAGGCTTTGTGTAAAATCTGACCTTCAGAAAGTTGTAATGGTGTTTGCCCATGTAGGATTTGTTGTTATAACCTAATGGCAAAGTGACAAAAACATGAATAATAGTAGGAAAACCTGAGTCTTAGAGTGTTTGAGGCTCTGGATTAAACACAGGTAATATGAATGTGTACCGGGGAAAGCAGTTATGTTCACAGTTGTTAAACCATATAAACCAGATGAGATAATTATGAACTCCACACAAAGGTGTACTCCCTCGGAGAAGAATACTGACAGCCATGACATCTTCTCCAACCCACTACCATCAGTGAGATTGCAACATCATTCCTTTGTAATAAATATAACTCGCAGGTACTGTCAAGAGACAAAAAACGTAGCCCAAAATTTTATAAAAAAACCCAAAACCAACAAAAAACCAACTTACAACACAGTTGTGTAACAGTTAAGGGAAGCTGTTGGCTTCCAGGAATTCAGGAGAGCAGGTCTCTCTTGTAAAATCTTGGCCAGTCTTGTTTGCAGTTTGATAAAAATATTGATTCAAGGACGGGTGCAAATTGTTCTTCATCTTATGAGATGGTGATCCTGAAACCTGATGACATATTAAATGTTGATTTTACAGGTGGGCATTGCTGGTAGGGCTTTGGCAGAATGACCACCTTTTCTCCCATTCTGACTAGGAACATGCATTAGTGAATATGCTTCAGGCAGCAGAAAGCAGAAAAGAACATGAAATTGGATCTGAACGCCTACGCTGCAGTGTTAGAAAGCAAATAACCGTAATATTCTTAAAATAGCTTATGAAATTTCAAGTGTAAAGAAGCCATTTACAGATGGTAGGAAGATAAAAGCATCACTGACATCTTGTATCAGATGAGGTTTAGTAGCAATTGTAAACTACACTATGGCTGTAGTGGAATGTTCATTGGAGAGAATATTACCACAATTGCTCAGCAAAGAGGGGTATTACCACAAGTGGTGTTGGGGTATAGTTATCATGTTAAAAAAAAATGAACTAAAAAACTCAACCCACTCTGCTAGGCAGAAATAGGGAGTTTGGTAAATTGGGCACAACAGAGGGTGAAAAAACCCCAGGATCTCTAGGCAGTGACGAAGCTAAACCAGCTCTCCAGCTCTTCAGTTTTGGCTCTCTGATCAGGCCTGGGTTTTCATAGCCCAGGGCACAGCCTGGGAGGACTGACCTCCCTCATACATTTATTCCATTGATATTTTTAGGCTTAATTTCATACTCCCCTTTTGCTTTGTCTTTGGTGGGTAGAAATCTGCCCATATAGACACCATTAGTTTTCATCATACGTAGTGAGTAACCTGGGACAGCAAGCGCTCCAGGCCAGACTTCTGCACAGGTGCACATCTTCAGCTTGTGCATAGGCAAATTAACTTGTTGCAGCCTCTGGTATAATCAAGGATTAGAAATATGGCTGGGAGTGACTTCTTTTATAACATTTTTTTTTCTGTTTTCTTATTTGTATGACTGATTACTTTCAATGAAATAGCAGCTAAGCGTACTGGTTACGAGCAGTGATGAGGATGAATTTGTAAGGGGAAATGTCCTACATGTAATGTACAGCACTGTGTAACAGAATACATATTTCAGAGAGAAAAATTCAACAGTGTCTTCACTTCATACTTTTATGTTCTAATGTGAGACATTAATCTGAAAGAAGTGATAGATCTAAAAATAAAAAAGCCCAAGTCTCGAATGAACTGGTTGGGTGGGAAAAGTAAATACGCTCTCCAAGAGCAGCATTTCGGTCCCATTAATGGGCTGTGACAGCCCGTTTCACAGTGTTGGGTCATCGGTCTAACACATCAAACAGGCATTTCATCTTTTTATTTTCAGTGTAGGTAATTACATGCAGCATCAATTATTCATAAGAGCTGAAATCTCTGAACTGATAAAGTGGGAGAGATTCCTTTGCCTCTCTTTCAAGGTTTGTGTTATGACAGGTTAAATAACCAGCCAACTTATGGCATAATGACTGACTATGTACACGTCAAAACATGACCATAAAAGTGTGCCACTCCATGGTAGCATTTTAAAAACAAATATATTTAACATCAACACTAATTATAACCTGGAAATAATGTAAAAAATCCTGAAATAATATATTAGATTCTCTGTTTATTAAATGTTTTGAGGGACTCCATTTATAACATTGCTGTTTTCCTGGATACCATAGTGACAGGGTTTAAATTGGATACATGGAGTTCTCATCTTCAGCAAAGCAAACCTCAAGGTATTTATCTTCATATTTAATTCATGTTCTTGTGCAGTGACATCTTAATAATCAATATATTAATTTGCAAAAAAAATTAGTGAGCTTTTTTTGACATAAGTTATCAAGTCAAGCTTTTTGGTTTTTTAATAATTTATGGCTTGTTACTGTGTAGTTGTTGGAGAGAAATGAGGTAGGAGAATTGGCTGATCTGGTTTGGTTTGAAGTAGCAACTTGTGTTTATAACCTGGGACATACATGTTAGTATGTGGAATGAAATACATAAAGAGCAGCAGCTTTCTTCCATGCTGCTTCTGGCAGCCTTTTTTCCAGATAGTTCATGTATTTGTAAGAATAAAATAAGTTGCTGGGATTCTCCATCTCAGCTTTCTTTGAAGGTTGTCCCAGGAGACCACAGAACCCTATGCAGCCTTTGGAAGTGTGTGGTGTTGTGTTTGGGAAGGACTAACCCTTCTGAACTAGCACACAATTCTGGAAATACGAGCTCCATAGCTAAATCGCAAGAAGCACAAGGCGATTATCTGGTGTAGTTTTCAAATTGTTGTGACTACAAGGCTCTCCTGTTTTTCTTGACAAACTATTTTACAGTGAAACAGAACTCATTTTCCAGACTGAAAAATTAAAATAAGAAATCTGTAGAACAAATAAAAATCTGAAAATTTGGGTTTGACTAACTGTACTTAGGACTACAACCTCTTGTAAATTTAATTTGTTGTGTATTCTAAAAATGGGGATAACAGGATCTTCTGGTTTCTGTATATTTTTATTCTTTTACAGATGTGTTGATGTCTTCATGACAGGAATAATTGTGTATATATTTGTTGTGGTACAGATGGTTTTAAAATCTGTATGTATCATTTTTAATGAAAAAAAAAAGAATCTTAGGGCATCCCATCTGATGTAGCTATTTTCTCTCACCACCATCTACTTTTCTTGCAACAGCCAAGTTATCCTTGTTATCCTCTCTCACTCTTTCTCCCTGTATCACGTAAATACTACCACTGTACCATCCTTTCTTCCTCATCTTGGGCTTCTCAGTCCCTGTCTACGGGACTCCCTGAAAACATGCATGTACTTCATGTCTCACTGCTTGCATTCTGCCCAAGTATATGAATGGATGTATGTGTATATATTCTGCCTCCTGGGGTATGTAGCAGCCATGACTCTTTGGGGAGCACACTCTTCCTAACAGCCTGTACTTGCAGTGCCCTCCAGCAGTGCATGCTTCTTCGGATGCAGCCATAGAATCGGAATGGTCCAGGCCAGAAGGGACCTCTAGGGTCATCTAGTTCCACCTCCCCACAGTCAGTAGAGACACCCCCAACTAGGACAGGTTCGCCAGGACCTCATTGAGCCTCACCTTGAGTATCTCCAGGGAAGGGGCCTCAGCCACCTCCCTCGGCAACCTGTTCCAGTGTTCCACCACCCTCATAGTAAAGAACTTATTCCTAATAGCCAATCTAAATGTGCTCTTCTCCAGCTTGAAGTCATTGCCCCTCATCCTATCACTTCAGGCCTTTGTAAACAGACTCTCCCCAGCCTTCCTGTAGACCCCCTTCAGGCACCGGAAGGCTGCTTTTAGGACTCCCCGGGGCCTCCTCCAGGCTGAACAAGCCCAGTTCCCTCAGCCTGTCCTCATAGCAAAGACGTTCCAAACCCCTGATCATTTTTGTGGCCCTCCTCTGGACCCGCTCCATCAAGTCCACGTCCTTCCTATACTGAGGGCTCCAGAGCTGCACACAGTCCTCCAGGTGAGGTCTCACCAGAGCAAAGTGGCAGAATCACCTCTCTGGATCTGATGGCAACACATTTTTTGATGCAGCCCAGGATGTGATTTGCCTTCTGGGCTGCAAGTGCACACTGCCTGCTCATGTCCAGCTTCTCATCCACCAGGACCCCCAAGTCCCTTTCCTCAGTTCTGCTTTCTAAGATCTCATCCCCTAGTCTGTACTGAGAGGAGGATTGTTCTGGCCCAGGTGCAGAACCCTACACTTGCTCTTGTTGAACCTCATGAGGCTCACCTAGGCCCACCTCTCCAGCCTCTGTATGACAGGGTTCAGGTCCCTCTGTATGACATAATGGAAGCCAGATCCCTCTGTCTGCAGATACTAACCTTTGAAGAGCTGTGGGGTTTCCCCTCCAAGGAAAGTTAGTGGTTTGGAGCAGACTTCAAATTCTCTTGAAATGTTCAGGTTGTTTATTGGGAAATTTGGCAGCAGCTGTCTAACCTTTCACATTCTTTAGTCAGATGTTACAGGGTGCACCTGTGTGGCTGTGATTTACCCGTTCTCCTTGTGTAAAGGCCCAGCCTAAGGGCTGTTCTTGAATTTTGCTTTGAGTAAAAGATCATATTTTGAGATTTGCTTATTTGGTGTGGAAAATAATAACATATATCTTACATATTTAATCATTAAAATATTACTGTTGCTGTTAAAATTTCCAGAAATTGAAACACACTTATTTAGAAAGCTATGCTCTATCTAGCTACTGTATTGCAAAGGCTGTTTGTTTGTCTTCTGAATAATAGTTGCATATTCCCTGGGCTCATCCCCTCTCCTCATTCCTCACAGTTGTCACAGCCTTTTACAGAGAAAGGATGAGAACCATTTTCCATAGACCTGACAACTCCCTCCTTTGTCAGAGTCATTTCTTCAAACTGTCAGTGAATGTACCAACCGGAGTCTGGTAACTAGAAGGAAGAATAGCTCTTCAGAGTACAGCAATCAGTTTCTAAAGTTATTCCAACTGTAAAAAATTTCTTAAGGAATACGAGATCTATACTGTATAGTTTTATTGCATAATTTATTTAATTTCATTTAACAGTTTTACTTTATCTTCTTCCTAAATCTGTATTCTAATACTACTTAATATTTAGAGATTCTAAGGAAGAAAAGGCCATGTACCTTGACTTCTGCTGCGACACTGACTGTAAATATAATCAGCTGCTAATCCTCCTCTGGGAAATTACCTGTTGTGGATAGTCTGTGCCATTGTGGTTGTGGATTACCTGTGCCACTGCTACCTGTGCTGATAGGACAAGCACCACTGAACTGCTCCAGTGCTGCCCTGGTACGGGGACAACCTAAGTGCCCCATGATGTTCCTGTAGAACTCGGCACACAGAGGCATCTGGCTGGAGTTACTTTTGGGAAGACCATTTTGTTAACCTAGGCTCAGCACCAGCCATGTTGAACTGACAGCGGGACTGGAAGAGGCTGGAAGTGATTCCCTTGGGTGAGAGCACGCAAGGGGCTGACAGTGGTGGTGTTTTCTCTGCCTTGTTGGAATCTTATGAGGTCTTATTAGTGTGAAAGTATGTTAACATAATTGTATTATTTTATGTTTGTCACAGCCTGGGAGTGCTCTGAAATAATCATTCTACCTGGAATAATCCTGAACTAAAGTGAAAGATTACTGCAATGGAGGGAAAGATATTGAGGGGCTGGAGCTTGCCCAAAGAAGGGCAACAAAGCTAGTGAAGGGTCTAGAGCACAAGTCCTATGAAGAGAGGCTGAGGGAACTGGGGTTGTTTAGCCTGGAGAGGAGGTGGCTGAGAACTTACTGCTCTCTACAACTACCTGAAAGGAGGCTGTAGCGAGGTGGGTGTCAGTCTCTTCTCCCAAGTAACGGGTGGTAGAACAAGACAAAATTGCCTCAAGTTATCCCAGGGAAGGTTTGGATTGGATATAAGGCAAAATTTATTCACTGAAAGGGTTATTAAGCATTGGGACAGGCCGACTAAGGAAGTGGTTGAGTCACCATCCCTAGAGGTGTTTAAAAGACAGATAGATGTGCTGCTTAGCAACGTGGTTTAGTGGTGAACTTGGCAGTACAGGGTTAACGATTGGACTTGATTATCCTAAGTCTGTTCTAACCTAATTTATTCTATGATCTATGAAATTAGAGGGGCTTCAAGATCTCACTGTTGTTATTATTATCCATGGTGTCCCAGTCTATCATTGTCCTGGGTAATGAGGAGTTAACTGTGTTTCGTCCACTTGGTACATAAAAACATAGGTCTGACTAAAGCATGTATTTTAGAAAGGCATTCATTTAGATTAGATTTTTCTTGAGTTAAGAAAAATTCATTCTAATTAATATTCTGTTTATGAAAGAAGACAAGCACATGCTAATTTGCATAATATAGGAATGTGATTACTGTAGGCATAATTCAAAGTATTTCTGAAAGTTGCTGGACCTCTGAAAAATAGGTGAGCTTGGAACTGAAAAGGTGTAGTCTGTAATGCCTGTGATACTCATTGGCTGAAACTAGGCCTGGGATTTTGAGATAGAAAAACAAAAAACCCCCATGTGTAAACCAAGAGCAACACTTCTGAAACCGCTAGAGTTAAACTGTATAAAACTGCAGTGTGTTGAGAGCAGGTCCTCAGTCTCTTGTGGAAATTTGGCTGTTTAACCCACTGATTCATGGGTCCTTGAGAGTCTTAAAACTGCTTTGCCCTCAATAGGATAGAAAAAAATTAATAATTTGCCCATGAATCTTGTTTCATAACCTCACCTGGGGTATTTGCATCTTCCACACAGGGATTACAGACTGTGGTACAGATTTTTTCATTTATTCTCACTCTGTAAATTGAGTTGAGTTTTGGGGGGCTTCCAAATTTGAGGCCTTTAGACATATAAAGGCTGAATTTAATTTTTTTTTTAATTTGGTTGGGTTTTTTTAAGGGGATTTAGCCCTTTGCCCTATGAAGAAATTACAGCAGCTAATTGAAAGTGCAGCTTGCAGAAAGTGTTCTAATTTTTACTAATACTGAAGATTAATCACTAATCTCCTGCCAGCCCTCATCACTCTGAGCAGGCATTTTGGCTTTGTATATTTTGCTTTAAAAGAGCATTGCCTTGAGTTGCCATAAATGTGGCCTGATGGTCTCCGTCCATGGGAGCAGCTGCAGGGACCCAATGTGTGCTCATCCTGGGCACACATGGGGTCCCATGCACTCTGCAGCAAAGCCCAAGGCTGTCTATTTGCCTTGGTTTGCAGACCTGCAGAAGGCACAGCTTATGTGTCTGGCTGTCAGAGGGTGCTTGAGCACATCCTCAGCAGCCTCAGATAAGCAGAACCTCTTGTTAAATCCCAGGCTGACAGTCCCTGACTTCTTAGGAAGGCTGCATGTCTAATGGCTGCAATGTGTTTTGCTTCTTATTTCAGGTGGCATTAATGGCACAAGAATCTCTGACAGTTTCCGAAGCAAATTTGACTTTGAGCACTTAACTTGGGAGTCTGCAAAAAGGGACATCTCAAGCTATCAGAGCAAGTCAGCCATGTAGAGGATGACCAGCTAGGGATCCTTTCTTACCGTCATCACCTTAGCCTGGGTGCTCTGCAAACAACCCCATAGATCCCCATTTCCTCCTCTACTTAACACATTCATGCTGCTTTTGGGGTCTGTTTCACGGGGCTGTTGTGATGACCGCTTAATGCTCGTAAAAAGTAGTATGAATGGTAAAATACAGTGGGGAAAAGAGCAATGGTTAGCTAGATGTTCAGTGATGGAAATATTTTTAGAGCGTGTTTCATGTAGTTTGATGTTGGTTTTACAGCTTATATTACTGCTAAACAGATCCACTAAAACACTTCAGCCTCTTTTGATAACTTATCGTTTATTTCTGTTTATTTACTTGATCTGTATTGCCAAAATACCTTAAAAGCTTTATGTTTGTACAGTCATCTGAGCAACGATTTGCAAACATGTTTTTCAGTTACCAGCAGGTCACATTTTAGACTGGAATTCTTTCTTACTTAGGTGCTAAGAGCAAAACATTTGTAATATGTCATGCATGGATCGATAGCTTACACAGTTTCAAATGATAATTTATTCAAAACTTTGCCAGGATACAACCCCTTGTCACTTGTCTTTTTTTGCCTTTATTCATTTTCCCCTGTGTAAGGTTGTAATTGATTTTGGTTGAGACAAACTAGAATGTGAAGGGTCAGGTTGAATATTGGAGTGATACCCCACACGTCAGTGAGATCCTCCGTGCACAGCAGGATGTTATTCCACTGGGGTGCAGTGCTCTTTCTCTTACTGTAAAAAAAGGTCAGATGTCACTGGACACATTCTGAATTTATCTGCATGCCAGCTTACCCTTTATTGGGAAAAATCTTGGGATTTTGCAACGATGGGGTTTTGCAATCCATGGGGGTTTTGTTCCTTTTACATTTTGCACAAGTCTGGGGCAGGGGCTGTGTGGGTGTGTGTAGCTCTAAGTTACTTCAGTATTTTTTTTGTCTAGCCAGTTTTATTGAATCATTCTGGGCAATCAACCCTCAGCACAATGTCACTACAACCTTTAAGCTAAACTGTATTTTTTTCTGTAGAGTTAACTTCAATAGTCACATAGGTATTGCCTCAAGCCCATTCCCTTCCCGAGTTTATGCTCCCTGGAATGTCATGGAACCATGGAGTGGCCTGTGTCAGCAGTGTCACAAAGAGGGGGTGTTGTCAGGGATGGGGTACCTCTGGACAAGGCTGCCTGGGTTTATCATGGTAGGGAGAAGTCCTCAGGCGGCCTACAGAGCCCGAATGCCACCTGCTTCCCACTGTGCCTGGGGGCTGGCATCTAAGGTCCTGAGAATCCATTGTGGATGTGGCTGCAAGGAGAGGAGCAAGTAGGGTGTTGGGGAGCGGCTGCAGCCACAGCCATTGCAGAGGACCTGAGCACCACTTCTTGTGTGTGTAGGTTGGGGCTTGAGCCCATAGGGGGGTAAACAGAAGATCCCTGTAGCATCTGAAAGAGAATTCAAATCTGCCTTCAGGGTTACACCTGGATGCCACAACTGTCTCTTGGTGTGATACTCTCTGGGTGCCACTTCCACTTGAGCCCTGTGAATCAGGACGGTCATCTCAGTCCAAACCTAAGAGTCAGCCTAGCCCAGAACTCAGTAAGATCAGTGGCTAAAACAAGATATCCAGGGAAAATGACAAATACAGGCAGAGCAAGTAGTGCTTCTTCCCTGGAAATCTCTCTGTGGCTCCAGGAATATTTAATATTACCCCTCACTGAATATTTCTGCCATCAATTTGTCTATTTGTTTCTGAGCTAAAAATATCACCTCTAGATATTTTTGAAAGATAATTTAATTACATATATTTTTATTAGGGCTCCAGCAAAATGCTTCTTAAACTCTCTTATGCCCACCTTATTCTTACCCTGACAGCCATCGTAGCAGTCTGGGTGGCTGCGCATCTACTCTGTGGTGAAAATACCAGCTGAATTTCTGTAGACGATTCTCTGAGACCTTCTTGTAAGCAAATACTCCCATCTTTCTGGGCAGCAAAAGTATATTGTCATTTGTTGCCAGAGAAATAGAGAGTATTTCAGCTTGCTCCATAACAAAAACTGTTGGTACTGCTTCTAAAATATCCCAGTAACACATTTGGATGACCTTCACAAAATCCCAGTCTGGGGAAGAAGGCTTTGCCTGGTTGCTGCTCAAACACTGATTATTCGCATGAACTCATATAGTTGCTTATCAAGGTTCTGATATTCATGTGTTGTTTTTTTTGTTTTTTCTTTTTCCTAACTAAATAATTTGTAAAATCTATTGTAAAATAAATTAAGCTCCCTGCAGACAAATAGAGTGAATTTGTAAGTACGTATCTGGAAGTAAGTGGAAAAGACCTTGCCTCTTGCTTCCCAATAACTTGTTTCAAAGAGCAGTGGTCTCCAAATTATATTAGTTTTTTATTAGATGTTCTTTTTTTAATGTTGTAATATTTTGTGTGCGTGTGTTGGCAAAATGTGCTGAGGTAGCTGTCTGGCGGAATTAAATCTTCATGAGCACAAATGATGTACAGAGCTGACAGCCAAAGCCAAATATCCTCTCTGAGTTTGGGGAAGGCTTTTGAGTGGGAGCAGAGCACTGTTCTATGCTTTAAGAAAAATGTCAGATTCCAAATATTTTTTTCATATGAGCACGTCTGCTGAGAACTGCATCTAATGGACACTCTGTAGGTAACAGCTGAGCCATCTGATGGTGGCAGACATGCCTGGTGTCCTGAAATTAATCTGGCCCATAACCCTACCAGCAAAATTAAAAGTTTTGAGGAATGAAACAGCCATCTGTATTACAAAACAGTAATTGCATAAAATATTGTATCTGCTCTAATAAAAAATGTGTCTAAATTTCTTGTCTTCTTATTAAAAGAAAATATTGGGGGGAATTAAAATTCACATTTAAAAATACCTTTGCTAGTTCTGTTACTCTCTTGTTTACTTATATGTATGTTTGGGGGTTGTGACAGCTTATTCACCAGAGGTTTCCTTGCTTATAACTAGGACTCTAAACAGCTGTAGTTGGGTTTCCCAGTGTCTGCCTTGCCACTTGGACCTGTCACTACTCTATGTGCTTGCATAAACTGTCTGTAACTGTGGTTCAGAAATTGTAGCTTTGCTCCATTTTTACTCCCCAAAGGAATAAAAAGTCAGTTTGCATCTCAAGCTGTTACTGTCTCCTGTCTTCTCAGCAATTTTTTTTTTCACTTTTATCTTGGCTTAGATGTTGAAGAAGTGATGCATAGCTCATAAAATTAAGTGGGATAAAATAAAAAGGTTCCGTATTTTTCATTTTTCCATTCCATGTAAATACTAAGAGCATTTTTTTAAGGTTTGAATGTTAATAAGCACTGTAAGGGCATACATTTTTAATGTAGCTGCTGCCCACATTTGAAATTAGGTCATTCAGATTTTTTTCTTACTGTTTATTCCATCAGTTAACGTATCACATGGAAGCAGAGTTCAAGACCAGTGTTTTATACTAATTAGAAGCAGACTGAAGGTTCTATTTGGAAGGCAAAACATAAAACTTTATTTCTATATCTATTTTATCTCTAATAGCTCCTGAAGGAGCTGGTAAACCTGGGAATGAAATGGAGGCAAAACTCTATGCTTTAAGATGTATTTTGCAATCTCTCCCAGTTGGAATCAAGGCAGGAGTCTGAGACCAAATGTTTGTGGCACACAGTTGGAGACGTTCCAGGATGGCACTATGAAACAGTCGCTTGCACCGTAAAACTGAGGCTTGGGCAGGGGTTGGTGGTGTTACTGACATACCCAAGGCGTTTTAGAGGTTAGTCAAAGCAAAAGTCGGTCTCTCAGATGGGATTGCAAATTAGTCTTTTTCTCTATGGGAGTATCTTTGGTGCCAGATTTCTAATAGGTATATTTTGTAAAGATAAAATTAAGGTGTGGTGGGTTTGGGGTTTTTTTGTGTTTTTTTTTTCTTTCCAATCCATGCTTGCATCATTGTTTGCAAGATGCCTATTTCTGGTCTCAATAAATAATGGAAATGCAGATGTAAATGTTTCACAGCCAGTCATGAACAGTGATAAGTAACTCTAACTCTTAAGATGCTGAAAACGGTCTGAAAGGTTATTGGTTTCTGTCTACCACGTCTCTTGCAAAGCTGCCTGGAAGTTTAAGAGTGTATTAAGTTAACGTGGGTTTCTGTAGAGACACAAAAGTAACGGTTAGCAGAGTTTTGTGTTTGTTGCACTTTGAATGAAGTATAACATTGTTATGCTTCAAGCCTGCTAGACTATGACAAGAAGAATCTAATTGAAGTGTGTTCTCTTTCAGCTCCAGTGATAAACCGATTCACCAGGCGGGCATCAGGTAAGTTGGATAAAGTTGCATGTTTTGTTGGTCTACATAATAGTTGAAACGTAATGCTGATGGTGATTATCATGTCAACTATATTACAACATCAGTCAGATTTCATTAAAGATGACTGACTTAAACCACAAATTTGTTATATGGTTTACAGAAAAATGTAGCCAAGGTTTCAGGTGACAGAGCTTGTATGACGCCTTCTTGTTGCTGTGAAATTTATGAAAAACCTAAGCTTTTCTTTTTCCCTTTAATGAAAATTATTTTAGTCCTAGCAGAACTCAACTTTGAAAGCAAAAACTCTATGTCATCTGGTGCAGGGTTGTCTTTCTTACTTCACAGACAGTGTGAAGCAGCAATTTGGTGATCAGCTACGCATGAGAAAATGCATGGCCATGGTAGACTTCTCCCTGTGTTTTTTCAAACCCGAGCTGGTCTGTGTAGATGATGGTTGTTGTCCTGTGCCGAGCCGGGAGGTCAGGTCCTGGAGGCAGTGTTGCTGTAGTGGTGGTGTCTTGTGCTAGGAGTGCGCCTGCAGACTTATGTGTTCTTCAGGTTTCCCTGGTTCATGCCAGCTCAGAAGACTATCTACCTTATTCCATTACATGTAACAGATCCTTCCAAATTACATGTCATTAAAAATGAATAATCTTGGCCTCTCCTTATTGTTCTGCTCTATCATAGCCTTTAGGCTTCATTGTGGAGGGCTTTTTCTCTTCAAGTGAGGGTCCAGAATCTAAGTTTTATTTGTTTTAAATACTTTGAGTCTGAAAGTGGAGTGTAAGAGCCACCACTAAATGTAAAGACACTCATGTAGGAGATGTGAGCTGCTCCTGGTCATCTCCGTATTCTGAGCTTAAAATCCAACTATAACATGCTTTCTGTTTTCAGCTGCAGATCATTTTTATTAAACGTAATAAAGTTTGTATTCCATAATGCAGTAAGTCTATCCAGACATCTAATTTTGCTGCTTACAACCTCAGTCAGAAAATTTCTTGTCAATATAAAAATGTTAGTGGGGATCCTCAGGACTGCTAAGGAACTGCATAGAAAAAGGGAGGTTTGCATTTGCAGGGCTGGTACATAGCGTATGTAGCACAAAGTAAGAAAACGTAATGAATTCCAAACATTCTGATGTTTTAAGTAATGCTAGTACTTCATGAGGTCCTGTAGCATGAAATGAAAGGAATGGTTCCTTAACTAGCACTCAGTAACAGCGAGTGGGGCTTTATGCAAATTACATTCTGTGTCTTAAGGAAAGTTTTACTGTGACTGATTGATAGCTGACTTTAATGAATGCAGTCCTTATAACAGATGTGTGATAAGCGTTTGCATTGCAGTAGGGGGTTTAATTGTTTGAAAAGCTAATACTTGCTCAGGAAAAAAAAAATCAGTTATTTTTGATGTTTCTTTAAAAGGAAATTAAAAAAATGTTTGAAGCCTGAAATTTTTTGCACAATTTCTGGGGAAGTGATTTCTACGGGCAATTAATATTTCATGTGTTTTGGTCTTGCTGTGGAGAGATAAAATAGAATTAACTTACCCAGAATAATGAGCCAAGATATATGGTATGGTCCAGACATAAATCATGTGAATACACTTCAAGCTGGAACAAGGTAATACTGCTGTCTATCATACACACTATTCTATTAAGTTTCTGGCAGCTTTAGTAGTCAAACCAGTTATTTTTCAAAAAAGAAAACCTATGAAAGATGATAGTTCTGACTTTTTGAATACTAAATTATTACTGGAGAGGTACAGTACATTTAATAAACTTGATGATAAAATAGAAAATTATAAATATGAAATAAACTGTGCTGTTAGTACATTTTACAGGGATGTTTGTGTCCTAACTGTAATTTTTAGATACTTTTTCTTAACTGAACAATGGTTTGGATATGTTAAGGTAGTCAAGATACCTTGCAAGTGGAGAAGTCGGAGAGTAGCTGGGTTTTTATGCTTGGTAGCTTGATAGCATTCTGAAATCTAAGCTGATTCTCACGTTCAGGAAATGAGAGGCTGACCACATGAAATAGACAGTTTTTCTCGAGTATGGATTTCTCTTAATTGTAGGCTATTTAGCTAAAAGCTATTTTAGAATTTGAAATGTGCAAGATTGTTGATTCTTGAGTGGTTTTGAAGATTTGTGTCTGATGAACATTTCTCCAAGTTAATGATGAGTATTTGGAGAGTAGCACATGCTTTCGTGTTGCATCTGATCTAGTGATACTGCAGATTGATTCAGAGAACGTGATTTCAGGGTCCCTACCTTTGTCACCCCTCTGCCCGCAGGTTTTCTCTAGTTCCCTCGCATAGACCTAGGAGTTGCTCTGCCTGAGGGTCCATTGATTTAAAGAAAACAGAAACACAAGAGGTTTTGGTGTGTTAATTTTCATTGGGTCTCTAACTGACCTGTGCTGTGGCTCCCAAATAACTGCACCTGGAAGAGGGGTAGTAGTGGTTGCTTTTAACCAGTGGCAGGATGGAGAAGGAACTAAAACGCTGACCCAAGTTGAGTCAAAACATCCAGTGATATCCTCAGCAAAGGCTCCTAGACTCTCTGCTAAAAGCTGCTTTTTGAGCTCTTGCAGTGATAAGCAGGGGGAAGCCAGGAGACAGCATACATTTCTTCACAAAGAACAATAATTCTCTACAGTGGATATCTTGATTTTGATGTTTCTGTTATTCTTTGGATAATGCCTAGTATTTTACTTGGTGGCATAAGATATAGTTATTTTTCCTAACCGAGCTAGAAATTAAGCAGCCAGAGTTTAATTGCTGAAGCACCTGCTGAAAACAATATAGTAAGGCATTTATTATTTAACAGCTGATCCTGTTAACATGCTGTGAATGTATTAATGTACTGTCACTGGTATGTAGAGGATAAGGGCACAAGTAAGCTGGGATCAATTAATTGTTCTTGAATTTCAATTTTTAAAATATATTGAACTATCTAATTTAGTATCTCTTCTGTGTTTTAATGGATATGTGTGTAGATGTGCAATGTGGGCTCTATACATAAAATACGCATATACTATAGTGCTGATGACATAGCTACTTATGGGCTAGTTATTAATCCACTCATTGTTCTAGACTATGCACAAAGAATCATAGATATCATAGTCTTAAAAAGAGGAGTTTAGCAAGAAAAGGGGATTAAAATACTTTATAGAGCTAGAATGAACAGTGAGACCACTGCAAGGAGTTAATCCTTAATTTTCTCCTTAAAATCTGCTGGGACTGAGAGACAAGAGAAAAACTGTTGAGGTGATCAAGAGATTTGGATGAGAAGAAAGGGGGGCATGAAGGTAGAGGCAACATAAAGTGGAAGATAAGGTTGTGAGAGATTCCTGAACAAGCTATAAGGTAGACTAGAGATGCAGTTTCTGAATATAGGCAGATAAGTTCTGGCAATGGATGAGATTAGTTTCCATCATTCTGAGTATGAGATACTGTCCTGGTTTGAGGTAAAGCAGAACCAGTTTTCTATTCAGTAATTATACTGTTTAGCTAAGCCTCTTCTAAGTAACTGAACTCTCTGAAAATTAACAACATATTGAGGAGAGACTGTTCGCTCTCAGAGAGATAACTCCTGATTGTTCTAATTTATGCCAGGGAACAGTATGCAGAGGGGCTCTTGCTTATGCTAATTGCTGTAACAAGCAAGGTCAGGTCACTGTTATTTGCCCCATTGGAGGATTGGAAGCAGAAGAGCGTAGAGGGGTCACACCTGCAGGGAGGAGCAGACAGCACAGTTTTGGTGACCCAAAATTGACCGATGGGATATCCCATCCCATCTGCCCCATGTGTAAGAGTTGAGGGATCAAAGGGCCAGCCCCTCTTTCTTCAATGGCTTGTGTCTGAGGAAGACTTTGTCTGCCTTTGGTCCCAATCTATGCATTCCTGAATCCAGATCCAGAATTTAGTTTCCATCCGTTGCTTTCCCGGTGCCTGCTGGTACTGCGATCATCACCCTCAGTACGGTCTTGTAGATATTGTACATATTTAAGTATTATTTCGTTAATATTTTAATTAAAGTGGTTTAGTTCCAAAGAAAACTCCTACATCTCTTTCTCCTTCTCCCTCAAGAGAGAGGTAGGGAGAACGTCTGCCATTGGCCAGTCCAGCCCAAACCGTGACAGATTGCTAGGATTCAAAAGCTGATAAAGTTCTGTACATTAGCAGAAGCCTTGGGCTCCTGCTTTTCAGTACCTCGATGGATCGATAAACAAGTAAATTATCTCATTAAATACTAGCAGGAGTTTAGAATAATGCAACAAAACCAGCATGGGTTTTGAATGCATGAGCTTAAATTTATACTTGATAGATAGTATTTACAGAGGCTATTTATACTCATTTACTAGATATATATATAAATGTATAATATCATCTTAATTAAGAAATAGATAACAGTCTGTAAGGTTAGTTCAGTTATGTATCTGCTTAAGCTCCTGAAAGAGTTGAAGAGAACCTGACTGAGGATGCTGTGAGTTAGCCTTCTCAGGCTGAGAAAAAATGGTAGATTGGCTCAAGGGCCCCTGTGGAGCATCTCTTACCAGCAACAGGGGTAACTTCCTCATTCCTCTCCCCCAACAACGTCTAATGTCAAAATACCATTTTTTGTTCTGTGTAGAGGAAGTAAATGGGGTTTAAAATATTGTTCTCTCAACCAAATGGGAAAGAGAAGTAGCTTTATTTTTTTTTGCCAGCTATCCCAAAGCTCTAAACAGAAATAATTTAAACATGGTCAGCATAGGCAGAGTACATCAGAGCTGATGCTCTAAGGAGAAAGTGGCTTGGGTGCATCTGGAATAAACTTGCAATCAGGGACACACCACTCTAATGGAAAGGACAGAAGGAAACAGAGAAGGCAAAAACTTTCAGGCTTCTTCACCATGGATGCCAGTAAGGAGTTCTCCGAAGAAAAGAGAGGAACACATTATAAGTAAACTGATGCTTACCTTCTACACCTACTGCATCGGCCATCAACTGAAGTCAGAAAGAGAGAATCTCACATGACAGTAGAGGAGATCTCTGTGCAACAAATATTACTTTTTTTCTTCAAAACATTTTTAAATTTGTAATTGTTGAACTTGGGAATATTTCTTGCCTTTACATGCACTGCTAGGAACCGTCACTTTTACATGGCTGATTGACTGAAGAGGAAAGGCTGAGAAAGAAGGAAGCCATTTTTTGTACCCTTTGAAAAGGATGTGTTTAATTCATTTAGTAGGTGCGCAAATTCAAAATATTTTTGTATGAGGTCAAATCACATTTTGCAGTAATTTCTGATAAAGACAGGGCTGTGTTTAGTGGCCTGTCTCTTTTTAATTTTCCTCTTTTTTCTGTTTTTACAGAAGTTTTCTAAGAACCAAAACTCATTTTGCTTAACTACAGTTTTTAGAGTTACAAAACATCAATAGTTTGAAGAGAAAGAAGGACATGCAACATTCTCTTTAGTCTCGTTTGAGTGCCCAAAAGCCATGATGATGGAATTGTCTAAAGCAGATGGTAGTTAATTTTAATTGGTAGAGAAGTTGATTTGCTTAAGTTCTGCTCAAGCTTTGCAATTATTTAAATATTTTCCAGTAAGAATTTCTGCAGGTTAGAAATATTTTTCTGTTAACCTCAGTCAGCAGATAAGACTAGATAGGAATCCTGTGACACTTTCAGTTGTTTTAGAATTTTCAGAAGTAAGTAAATATTTTAACTGAAACTTAATTTCTAAGCTCCTCAAGCTGATTGTCTATGTGACAATGCAACATACTCACAGTGAAACGCTTCACAAACGAGTTAGTGAGTACTTTATAGCATCATTATGAATAACAATGACGCCAGTGGTGGATTGCCTGTCAGACCTCCCAGCCCTGTGACTGCACAGCTGGCAGAAGCACAGTGCCACCACATCAGAGACTGGACACGAGCATGCACGCTTCATCACACACAGGTCACGTTACAGGACTGTCCCCACGGCGTGACGGGCATGTAGTCCCTTCATGGTCCTGAGCTGGCTGTTCCCTCGTCACGCGGCAGCGATGGGTGTTGTCAGCTCCCCCCCACTCTGACGCACAGGGCTCACGCCTCTGCCTGGCATATGATGGATGCCTGCGTTCTGGCACGCGTTCAGAAAGGAGGAGGGAGGTTCTGCACAGCCCTCATAAAAGAGAAAAATCTGGGAGCAAGTTTGCCAGAACAATTTATCTATTCTTGATCTCATTCTTCGTTTTTGCGTAAGGTGCCATTAGGAAGAAAGTGACAAGATAAAAGTTTTGGGCTTCATTATTCTGAACAGATGTGTGGACTGTGGATTAGTCATGCCCACAATTGCATTTACATATATCACTGCTAGTTTTCAGTTTAGTGATTTCTACAGAAAATGTGACAACCTACTTAAGAAACACTGAAGAATTTTACTGAATTTAGACCACGGGAGGCCTGTCAGTGAAGGAATGGCTAATTGCGTTCTGAAATTATAAGTATGGAAGAACATAGGTAACATTAAATTAAGTTGTTAAATATAAACTAGTATTTAGGAAGAGTAAATCAATACCAAGGATAGAATATGCCCCTAGGAATGATATGTCATTCGTAATTTCGATCTGCTTGAATTATATTGATATTTTCTCAAGGTGATTGGCACCCTCTTTCCTATGCCATGTTAAAAATTGTCAGAGAAAGACAGCTAATTGAAATGGAGTGCTATTCCCTTTTATACAGTAAGGCAGAAACTGGAGTTGTACCTAAAATAATGGTGAGGAATGAAGTAACTGTAAACTCCCCTTTGAAATGCTCAGGTAGGAGGCAGTGCTGTTGCAGAAGCATATCAAGTTATAGTGGCAGAGGGAAGAAGAATAAAGAGCTTTATTGATGAACGAGTAGCTCTAGTGTAGTTCTTGAAGCAACTACTGGTTTTCCTTGTTCTGGTGAACAACACCCAAACCAGATCCAAGTGATGTTGGGCTCATCTTTGTTCTTTGTTGCATGCATGTAGTTAATCCATAATTTAAAATGTCAGTCTTTTGTTCTTTTTAACTAAACAGGGACCTAGTCAGCTGACATACAGTAGTATCTGATACTAAAAACCTGGTTAAGCACCAAGGCTGCCACTGTAGAGGTGAGGAAAACCAGAAGAAAAAGTGTTGTCGGAACTTCAGGGTGTATCTGCATCGCGTAACAGAGCTCGGTGAAGAAGGCACCTGAGGTTATGAGAGCACATCAGTGTGGCAACATGTGGCTTACTGGAGGTGATAGAGGCAGAACATCTTACCTAAGCTCAGCCTGCTGGAGGGGTTGTTGGACGGTGCAGGCTTCCACAGGGCTGCAGATGTACATGGGTGCAGGCATGTACCACGTATTGTTGTGTGAGTGGACATTCTCTTCCTTTACTGCCTGCTCCTCTTGCAGGAGCTTCTTTCTGCTTTATGCAACTTTCCTATGCAGCCCTGCCTCTTCCTCCACATGTTGTAATAGCACCTGCCTCAATTGCTAATTGCTGAGAATGTACTCCTTTATTTAGTGGTTTTGCACAAATGCAAAATGTGTACTCTCCAGTCCTTACAGAGAATATTTTCTTTCCTTGTCATGGTCTCTCTTACAGTCACCATCACTACAACACTTAAACGTTTCACAAACTGTGAGGAATTTCCCAACACCCATTTCCATTAACAAATGAGGAGTAAGCCAAGCTTATGGGTAGTGGAGCATCAATATTCAAGTTGGAACGTGCATCGCTAATTTTGTCTGCATCAGAAATTGAATGCCCTGCATGAGATCCCTGTTTTCTTTCTGTGAAGCACTTAGCTTTGTAGCTCCAACAGAGTACAGCTGTAATTGTATGTGCACAGCAGTTTGAAGATCAGGTGATTATATCTCTTTGCCCTGTGGTGTGTCTACACTGCAGTTTTTTCAGTGTGCCATAGTGAAACTTGCAACTGGAATATTCTGTTGTCTATGCAGGGTTATCCCATGGCAAGTGTTACAGGGAGAAACGAGCCACAGAGTCTTCCCAAGAGTCACCTCTGATATTGGGTGCCACAAGAGGCAGTGGGGCTTGTCTCTGGGTATAGGCTCAGTGCACTGAGCTGTAGGTACCTGGTAGGTATCTGGATCTTAGCAAAGCATTTGACACTGTCCCCCACCACATTCTGATGAAAAAAATGGCTGCTCATGGCCTGGACGAACGTACGATCTGCTGGATCCAGCACTGGCTGGAAGGACGATCCCAAAGGGTGGTGCTCAATGGAGTTAAATCCAGCTGGCGGCCGGTCACAAGTGGTGTTCCTCAGGGCTCAGTATTGGGGCCTTTCCTTTTTAATATTTCCATTGATGATATAGATAAGGACATAGAAAACACTATTAGTAAGTTTGCAGATGACACTAAGTTGGGTGGGAGTGTTGATCTGCTTGAGGACAGGGAAGCTCTACAGAGGGACCTGGACAGACTGGATAGATGGGCCAATGTTAATGGCATGGCCTTCAATGAGGCCAAGTGCCAGGTCCTACACTTGGGCCACAACAACCCCATGCATCGCTACAGGCTTGGGGCAGTGTGGCTGGAGAGCTGCCTGGCAGAAAAGGACCTGGGGGTGCTGGTCGACAGGAGGCTGAACATGAGCCAGCAGTGTGCCCAGGTGGCCAAGAAGGCCAATGGCATCCTGGCTTGCATAAAGAATAGTGTGACCAGCAGAAGTAGGGAGGTGATTGTCCCCCTGTACTCAGCACTGGTGAGGCCACACCTTGAGTATTGTGTCCAGTTCTGGGCACCTCAGCACAAGAGAGATATCGAGGTGCTGGAGCGAGTACAGAGGAGGGCAACAAAGCTGGTGAGAGGCCTGGAGAACAAGGCTTATGAGGATCGGTTGAGGGAGTTGGGGTTGTTTAGTCTGAGGAAGAGGAGGCTGAGGGGAGACCTCATCACTCTCTACAACTGCTTGAAAGGGCACTGTAGAGATATTGGTGCTGGTCTCTTCTCACAGGCAATGAGCGACAGGACAAGAGGGAATGGCTGCAAGCTGCAGCAGGGTAGGGTTAGGCTTGACATTAGGAAAAAGTTTTTCACAGAAAGAGTGGTCAGTCAGTGGAATCAGCTGCCCAGGGAGGTGGTGGAGTCACCCTCCCTGACTGTGTTTAAGAGCAGATTAGATGTGGTGTTGAGGGATCTAGTGTAGGGGGGAACTTGTAGAGTAGGGCTGTGGTTGGACTTGATGATCCCAGGGGTCTCTTCCAACCTAAATGATTCTATGATTCTATGATTCTACCTCATAGCCATTGAGTCGGGGAGAGAGCTGTGCTTCAGTCTGGTCCTGGTCCACAGGTATAACATTTCAGAATGAAGAACTGATTTTAGTGGCCTGCCCCACAACATTTTGGGGCCCGTGGAAAGTTAGCAATAGAAGTTGTTTCTCACTCAATCCATAACCAAGTGATCCAGCTTCCTATCTTTAGTTTCTCTTGCATGGATTATTTGCTGTGTGCTTCATAAGTTTCTGGTGCAAGTGAAATAAGAAACAAGAGTTTAATTTGCTCTGTCTAGTCTCCTCATATATTCTTGGAATTTGAGAAAAGTTCCCGTAGAAAAATGATGTAATAACATAGGTTTAGGGATGCTTAGAGAGTGTGCACATTTGCTTCCAAATGCTAACCACTGTTTTTGCTCAGAATGTCTAATAAAATAACATCATGATATTAAACTTGGAGTACTTGTTCCTGACCTGTTGGATACTTTGAGATTTGTTGCTTTTGATGTGGATCTGAAGAAGAGCTGATGTGCTCAGAAGCTTCTCTGCCTCCTTCCTGGTTCGATTGTTTTAGCTGCTCTGGTCAAAGATTCTGCCTATCAAACTTTTTCTTCTGTAGATGACGTTGCATCTGTACTATAACTATTCCATACTGGAGTGTATAGTTGGACAGTAGTATTTTTATTCAAAAGAAAACAAAACATAAGTTGGCTGTGCATTACTTCTGGAAGTTTTAAGTGGTTCACTTTCAGCATTCATTTATTCCTTTATAAACTTCCAAAATCTGGAACATAGATTGTGGCAAAGTGCTTCTTTGTCTAGATCTTCCAAAGAGGTTGAATACAAATGTTTTGGAGCCCGTTTGTGGAGCCAAGTTACAGAAATAGGCTGTTGCAAATGAAAGTCATGCCAGATTTTAGATACGCTTAAGCTGTTTTGTCGTAACACTTTAACACTAAGCTTAATGAAAGAAGAGATTTAGTAGATGCATACTAGAAGGCAGAGTTTGAGGTGGTGGAGAAAGGGAGGAAAAGAAGGCAAGAGAAAGAGAGAGGGGCGGTGGTAAAGCTAAACACATCAATTCTTGCGCTGAGCGGTAAGTTGCTATAGAGAGGGCTATCAATATTTGTCACAAGGAAGTGGCAGGGAAGGGAGGAAATAAACAAATAGTGAGTGGCCTAAATTTTACACACAAATATTTAGACTACCTTTTTAGGGAAAGTTTTGTAAGGAAACACTTAGTGAAGCAATAGACTAAACTGCTCAGGGAATATTGTGTTATCTCTGAAGTTTTAAGGAAAGGTACACACTTTTCTGCAGGGACAGAGATGTAATTCATACCACAGCAGTGCATAGGGATTATTTACATGATTTTTGGAGATTTCGTCTGTATTTCTGTGTTTGTTTAGATGTCCTTGCAAGCACATATTTCCAGACTGCATTTTATAGACTAAAATATAGAGTAATTATTTTTAAATCATGCGATTCAGTGAAGCTAGATAGCAACCCCTTTAGAAAACAGGAGTGTTATAAATGTATTTTGAGTTCACAAATTACTGCATACGCCCTTCTATAGGAAATTGTAATTTTTCCTGCTGCTTTAGTATTACTTTTGGAAAGTATTTGGGATATAGTTTTGTATCAATAATCACTGTAGTTTTTGTCAGTTATTTTGGCTGATACTGTTTCAGATAAATGAGGCATAAACTGGAGGTGGATGTTGAAGTATGAATCAAATTCATCTTAATGGACTATTGCCCAGTTAGTTTAATGAAGAGCTCAGATTATCCCAGCAAGATACAGAGCTATTAGACTGACTGACCTATTCCTTTAACCCCATTTCGTGTATGTAACTAGTAAATAAGATGGGCACAGGCAAGTGCCACAGTAGAGTTCATGTCTACATGCTAAGCCCTTCCAGCAGCCAGTGGTGTGGCCTCGTCCATACTGCTCTTTGGGAACAGTCCTGTTTGGGACTGTGCCAGGGATGGTGCTGGCGCCTGACTCCCCCTGCTTTCTTGGGTACTCGGGTCAGCGTAGTCTCTCTGCTGCAGACTAGATAGGGGTCCATCTAAGGAGTGAAATTTGTTTTCCTCTTATTTCAGACAGACCAGTATTTGGCACTCTCATCTTGGGAATGCTTTGATGTAGGATCTAATATTTCTTTTATGAACAAACAAATGCATTACAGGCAAAGAGGAGATTTTCTTTGTTCTATGTAGCTAAGTAGTAGTGAATAAATTCCAGAGAAAACAGGTTTTTCAGACAAAACAGACTTTCTGTCAAAATAAATATAGAAATGAGGCCAAATGTTCATATTAATAACAATAAATATGGCTGTTATTTATCTGCAAGCAGTAGTTTGCACATGTCAATGATGATTGAATAAATGTACTAAGATTTCTTAATGGATGCTTTCACATTGCAGTGAGTACTGTGAACTAGTTGATATAAAGTACAGATTATTCTCTGTTGTATTTTAATTTCTCTTCATTTTATAGCCAGATTTTTCAGATAAATGGTTCCTCTCTTGTCTCTGGTTAACATTTGGCACACAACAAATCCTTCCTGTGTCTGACAACCTGTAGGTCATACTGTATTTTCTGTTTTAACCTGCTTCCAAGTTCACATTCACCACTGAAAATCTCAGCAATTCCAGCACACCAGAGTCTAAACATGATCAGAGAAGCTAATAACCTTCCAGTACTCTTATCAGGATGCTCATAACTCATGATTTTGAAAGAAATAAAATAATTGCTATTGGTTTTTTTTATGACTATGCCCATTACTGGAAGAAATGGGAAGGATTTGTGTATTGATAGTCATTATTTAATAATTCTGATTTTTCTTCTCTAAAATATTTTAGTGTCTGTGATAAGACCAACTTGGGTTGGGCTGTTCCGTTCCTTAACATTTGTATTTAGGTTTGGGAGGTATGCTACCTCCACTGTAGAGGTATGTATAAGGCATGGATCTGTAGGCTGTAGTATCTGCTTACCAGTTTTCCAAAACAGTTCCGTTCTGTCTCTGATTTCATGTGGTTTGACTTTTGTGCTATAGAAGATTTGTTCTGGAGGATAAGAGATGAGTAAGACAAGGCATGTTTTACATGGTGAGTTGTTCAGAGTGCAGTAACACTATTTGTGGAATGTTTTGCTTAGTGAGTTTTCTAGTAGAACACCATAATACAAAGCCTTGGCCTTTGACCTTCAAGTTTGGCTTAATATGTGGCAAGTACTGCTGCTTTTATATACCATAGAGTTAAAGGGGAAAGTTATATATTTAAATATCCTTGCTAAATACTGTGGTGTTTAAAACACCAGCCGCCATTTATATACGTTGTATGAAATGATCAGCAGCCTGATGTTTTACTTCCTAAATGCCTCAGTTCTGTACATTTCATGGGAAGCATGTTGCCTTGAGCCCTGGGCTGCACTTCTCAGCTGTTTAAACAATGTCCTTTGTCAAAGCACAAGCCCAAGGCATTCTCACCATCAAACGCTCCCTACTCCCTGCACCTGCCCCGCTGCGGCCACATAATCCTGTTCCAGGGTGTATTTGCTTCAATGTATGGTTATCATACATCTCTCAGACCAGAGTCTCTACCATCTTGTTGGGAGGGTATAGACAAGTTTAAAGCGTTGGAAGAAATACTGGATAAAGATCGCATCTCTGAAAATCAGTATTTGTTTTCTTTGCTGTTTCTGTTGGTTTCCTTGTATTTGTTTTCTTCTTTGTCAGGAAGTGTCGTGACAGGACAAGGGGTAACGGCTTTAAATTGGAAGAGGGGAGATTTAGATTAGATACTGGGTGTGAGGGTGGTGAGGCACTGGAACAGGTTGCTCAGAGAAGCTGTGGATGCCCCATCCCTGGCAGTGTTTAAGGCCAGGCTGGATGGGTCTTAGAGCAACCTGCTCTAGTGGCACATGTCCCTGCCCATGGCAGGGGAGTTGGAACTCAATGATCTTTAAGGTCCCTTCCAACTCTAACCATTCTGTGATGCTTGTCAGCGAGTCCTACAAGTACCCCTGAAGCCATTCATACCCCTGCCCCATGGATTCATACCCCATGCCCATTTGGATGCTGGGCATCCAAATAAGTTTACCCCTATGCTGGGCATCCAAATAAGTTTACCAGTTAAGCAGATTAGTGTATCCCAGCAAGAGTTTTCTTGCTTACTTGGAACCACATTTTCTTTCTTTAACACTAGGCAATGCCTGTTTTCTCATTTCAGATCTCTCTTGCTTTTCTAGATAAAGATGTGAAAAGTCTTCTCTTGAAAACTCATTGGAGATCTGATTTTTACATCTCTAGTCTGTAGGTATGCTCTTTCAAATGGGGTTGCTTAGAACTGTATTAGGCGACTCACTATTTCGATCGTACTGTTATTATATACAGAGTTGTAGCACTTGTGGATCCTAGCCCATCACTCACTTTGCATTAGGTTTTTATTTGTTTACTGCTGTATGCAGAAACTAACAGAAAGGGTTGTGTGACCATTGCATGCAAATAGTTGTGGCAGAGCAAAGCTTTTGTACTGTGCATAGTTGTGTTTCAGCAGCGTGAAACGACAGCAGAGCACTGCAAGGCATATTGCAGTAGGGGACTAAAGACATCCTTCTGCATGCACTATTTTTACTCCTGCTTGTCCCATTGGATTATTAGCTCCTTAATAGATTTTGAACTCGGGATCTCTCCCTCTGGATCAATCTTACGTTGGCGATGTAAGTCAAGAAGAGTCCTGCTCCTTCCCATGGTGCTTGATCACATGGCAAATGGAGGAAAGTCTTGGGGGGGTGAGGTGGAGGGGAGTGGGGGCTGTATAAATCAGGGTATACGTAGCTTTTTAGTATAAAGTCTGTAATAAAATTGTAGGAGGGCTGAAGGTGAATTTGAAAAAATCTCTCCTGAGTTTTAGTTTCAGAAATTTTTCTGAATAAATATTATAAATATTTTTCTTCCTTGTAACTCTCTCACCCAACTTAAGTCTCTTTTCTTCTTTAGGGAATAATTAAATTTAAAAATAATAAAATTTTATTATAATAATGCAATGCATCCATGAGTGTTTAGTTTTTAAGTTAGTGATGTAGATCAATAACAAAAAGGTAAATAGTTCCTATTCTTGTTTTGATCACTGTTTTGTCTGAAAGTGAGAAAGATTGTTTTCTGGTGTCTTCACAATTATTGTGAAGAATTATTATGAACATGTTAGAGTGAAAAATTGCTATATGCCACAATCCACTCATGAAGAAAATTATAAGTATGTATTTATTACATAGTTAGAATAGGTAACAGAAAATAAAGAAAAATGAACTTGTCCTGTTTTCTTTCACAACACTTCTTGTGGAATCCTAATTTTGTTGTCCTTAAAGTAATAGTCTGGTTCATCTCCTGTGGCAGGTAGATGTTTACTTATTTTTTTTCTTTTATTCAGTTTCTATTGTTTGCATTACACTTTACCTTTCCCTCATTCCGAAAGAGCTGACAGGGTTTCGGGCGTGTTAACTGGCTTTCTCCCTCAGTTGCTGTGGCAATGATTTACCGTTTCTTATTATTGCATTTTGGTGATCGAGTTGGGGGGGAAACACTTGAAATTGTGAGACAAGGCACTGAGGTTTATTTGAAATGCTTGCTTTGAATTGCAAGTTTCTCTTGAGTGAATGTGCTCTCCTTAGTTTTCCTAAGACGTAGAACCGTATTGAGTTTCAGAATGCGTTTATTGTATTAAACAACTCTTTAGGTAACTGGACTTACATAATTGTGGTTACTAAAAAGTGCCATGATAGCCATAATTCTGATATGCCCATGCATTTCTGGCAGATAATTTTTCGGATGTAATGTTTTGTGGTTTGGTACAGACAGTCTTTTAATTCTTGTTTGGAGTTTGAGCAAAGTTCTTTCAATATCTGTGACATTTTCAAGGCTGCAGCAAAATCAGTTTCTGTGTTATGTAATTTTAGTTTAATGACTGAATATGTGACAAAATAGCTTCAAGATTTATGGTTAAAAGCTCTCCATTAAGGTCGAGTTATTAAGTAGAAAAAACTTGTTTAGCAAAAGTTAAAACTGACTTTGAGTTACATTTTCTATCATGAATTTATTAAGCCTATGTATTCAGGACTTTCAGGACGAGACCTTATTTCTAAAAGCACTGTTTCTCCCACTGATTCCAATGAGAATGAAAGTGCTCGGTTGGATGGAGATTGAGGTGGCAAGTGGTTGTATTGTGCAAGAGAGGAAGCAAATTTCAGGGGCATTTCTGTTCAGTTCACACTTTTCATGCAGGGCTCCTTAATCAGAACACAACGTGACTGATGGATCGTTTTCAAAGACATTATTTATATGAGCAATAGGAATTGTCTATTTATAAGCTGGTTGCAATCACATCCAAACCACTGGGTTTCTTAGTGCATTTATCATAGGAGTGGTACCAGCAGGAACTCCGCATTTACATCCCCATGTTGCCATTTTTAATGAATACTTTTTAATGAAACTTCTCCATTTTGCTTCCTTGCGTTGGTTTCATGACTGTGAAGTTAAAACTACCACTGCCCTTCCTTCTCAAGATAAAATCAACACACTTTAATGGGTAGGTTATGAAATTGCACATTGATGCAAATGGGTAGAACGTACGTAAGTGGCTTAACAGAAGGGAATTATATAACCCTGGGCTGGCTGGATTAATGGACCCTCTTTGTTCCCAGTGATCTGGGATATGCACATACACTTCTTTCTCTATTAAGCAAAGGTTTAGTATCAAAACTTTGGAGGTTTTTTGACCTATGGTTTTATGTTCCACACAAATGAAGTGGGGCCGGCTTGACTGCTTCTTCATATTGTCCTCTTATCCTGGATCACGTCCAACGAAGACTTACAATTCCTTTTTCTGGTTGAGTCATTGATCTTTAGTTGATTCATCCACAAACATGTTTGGGGAACTGTGCTGTTTCCCTTTAACTCTGACATGGATATTGGGGAGCATACGTTAGAATTTTCATGTCTTTTTGCAGGCAACAAAACTGGTGACTAGAAAACTTTTTTTAAGCTTTTGAGAATTCTTTTTACTTTAAAGTCTTTTGATTTTTCCTTCCTGGAGAAATCCAATTTTATTCATACTATCTCTTTTGTCATTTTCATAATATATAATTACAGTGGTAAACATTACAAAACAGATTGGAAGTAGAGCCTGTAACTGTAATCCACTCAGCAACGGTCCCCCACCTTCTGAAATCTGTATTAAACATAAGCATTTTGCACCATGCCCTTATGGCCATTAAACTTCAGAAGTTTGTTCTTTTTGCTGGAGAACTGAAGGTCCAGAGTTTTTGGGTAGTACCTGGGTGAGGGAGAGGTGACCCTGAACCACGTGCTCCCATCTTCTCTCAGGTCTTGAAGCACCCTGTTATGCCTTTTCTTTCTATTATATTCTTGCAGATATAAGGATTGGCTGGGGACTACGGGGGACAGATGCACCAGTAAGAGGGAGCGGAGGCTCTGTATATGGTGTATCCACCATTCTCTGGATCCCAGAGGCTACCCATGCTGTATGTACAGTGCTTTTACGTGGTGTGTCTAATACTTATGTAGTCCTATAGTTATTACCTGGCTTCATCCTTTCAGGTGTATTATGTGAATAATATTTAATTTCATGAGGGCCTAAAAATAATTCTGAGGGCCTTCTGCCATGACCACTGAAACCAGTAGTAGTATTTATATTTTTTACCAAGTTCTGGCTGATTTTTTTGAACTTATATTTTTCAAAGGTTAGTGTAGTATGCTGATGAGTTGTGAACAGGTTTATATCATCTGGAAGATCTTTAAATGCCTTTCACTGGAAGCTCACTGAACTTTTTTTATCTTTTGTCTTACACCGTGCCTTTTCTAAATCATTAGATTTTCATCAGTGACAGTGAACACTCTGAACTGTTCTTGAAGAAGAGTTTTCTTACTGAGTGTAAGTATAACAGTAGGAACTCATGTCTATTTTAGATAGTTTTGTTATCATCAATAAATAATTGTGCCTTTCTGTGAGCGATACTCTAAGTGAACATTGATGGTGTCAGTGTACATACTCCTCCTTGCAGGAAATCACATCATTATTCTTCCTTGGCAGTACCTGTAGGGGCTCGATGCCCAGCCCTCCCTCATCTTTGGAGGGAGGAGTGGGTTACAGCATGAGCTGTAACATGCATGGGGACATGTCTGCTCCTCCAGGCACTCTACAGAGATTAACCATTTTCTGCTTAGGCACAATTTCTTCTGCCTGGTAGATTATTCTGTATCCTGTTCTTTTTGTTTAAAGCAGTAATGTCTTTATAATTTACAACTGTTGGTGTGAGACTTGGGTGGTTTGAATTCTATCTTTGGTCCATGTATAAAGTATTTTTATTGCTTAGGAAGTGATGCATTCCTGCTAAGTACTCTAATTCCTGTTTTTTTAAATGTAGTAAGTGAAGGGATAGGGTGCCTGTGCCGTACAGGAGTGGAGCTGAGAAAGGCCTCATCTGGCTTGGGTGTCTGAGGTTGCCATGAACCTCTTGGTCACTGCCAGGGAGCAGCATCATTTTGTGTACCTCTGGGACCAAACCGATTGGGATGCCATTCCTAAGATCAACTCCTCAAGGAGGTGCCTGTCTCTTTCTCCAGACTTGTCGTGATAACGACAAAACCAGTAGGGCCTGTGGAGTTACCACAGTCTGGTGACATGGATGAAGCTTGGGTGTTGACACTGACACTTTAGCACTGGCTTACCAAATATACACAGAAACATTAAGCATGTATTAGCTTTCTCAAGTTCAGCAACTGTGTGATTTACAGCCCTGTCAGGTCCCCTGGCACCAACTGGGGATACCTCTTTGTTCTCAGTAGTAGCATAGCATTTCATTCAAGAAAGTTGAGGAAAGTGAGTTTAACTTGTTATGGGACTATATCGTCTAAGCCTGTTGTAAGAGTAATGGTAATTCATTGCACCTGATGGATTATTGTATTCTTGATGTAAACACTGAGGAAGCAGTCTTCTCTGTTGGTAATTCAATTAGTACTGAATGCCACAGCTCAACTACTTAATTGTGAAGTTGGTAAACATATCTATATCTCACTTCAGGATGTGAGCTCAGCCTTTTTTTACTCCTACGTCCTCTTGAGACAGTGGCTTTGGCTGGGTCTTCTCCATCTCACACTAAAGAGGAGAGTGTTTAATGTACTACAGTGGCCAATGCTTTTCTTATTGTTACCTTGTTATGTTCAGGTGAGTGGAAAGTTAGCTTAAGATTTCTGTAATTAAAACATACGGAACCCCCATGGGTATTTTGCATCAATTGTTTGTATTTCTGGTGTTGCTCCCCTGTAATAAGGTTATTCTGAAATCAGTTGACTTTATTATGGTATCTTTTGCCACTTTACTGACTGTAGAATTGCTGAGGACATTTTTTTATGAGGATATTTTTATGAATGTGGACTTTTTACGCTCTGATGCAGTTCATTCATTCTTGGTGATGTTAAATGCCTAGTGGTCTGAAAAAAATAGTGTGTTCATCATTGTGATTCTTTCTTGTGATTTACCACTTTCCCTTTGTTCTGAAAGATGGCAACTTACGGAGATCTTGCATTGTCTTTATCCACCTTTCTTTAACTAACAGGGCTCGTGGCTAAAGCCCAGATTGCTTCCAGAATATCTCTTCAAGGTGCTCTAGGTGTGTATGTGTGGCCTCAAGGTTCATGGCAGCTGCTGTTTTCACTAGGACATTGTGGTTTCAAAATTCTGACCTGTATAGAAACGTGCTGATGTTTGTTAAGAACCTTCATATGATGGCTCCTTTTTTATTTTTTTTTCCAATATGTTGAACATTTTTTTCTTTTGCTTCATTTTATGCTTTTATCAGGGTGAGGACCCTCAGGTGAAGCCTTAGATTCTTAAATCAAAGGCAATATCTGCAAAATAATAATTTTAAGTGAACTACATAGAAGCAGAAGTTTTTTTACCATAAAACAGTAATGAACTTTGATCCCTCTAATCTGTTAGAGGTATTGGGACATAAATACCAACAATGTGCTCAGAGCTACAATTGGTGGCATTTTTGTCTTCTGTGCTGCCTGCAGTTCCTGCAGTCTTGACCAGCATGCTGAAGGGAGATGCTGCTCACATTAAGCATTTGGAAATAGTTTTTCCATATTCTGACGATCCTTCTTCTGTATGTCTCATTATTAAGCAGACTTTTCAGTTTCTCCATATTATCCATTTCTCTTTGCACATCTGGTTCTCAAGATAAGCATTTAAAAGTTGAACCTTGTATCAACACAAGGTTTGCTTGCCCAGCTGTTACCTTTGGAACAATAAATTCAGGTTTGTACTAACCGTGAATCAATGGTTTACCTTCTGGTCAACTGCGCAGCATCAATGTCTCCTGACATGTGGTGTGCTGAATTTTTGTGGTATTTCACACTGTATTTTACTTCCAGTTCTGGCTTCGTTGCAGTCTTCTGTGATAAATCTACACAGCAACCAGGTCACACTGTTCTTCAGGTTCTGCAACGCTTCCCTTGTGACAGGACCAGGCCAAAATCTGCAAGGAATGTCTCCAGTGTTTCTACCTACCTTCAAAAAGAGTGACATCAGATGTGTCCTTTACTCAGTGATGACAGAAAAGCTTTGAGCTTCCCTGTGACACTTTCTAAAGTGGTTCTGTAGTTCCTCTCTTTGATAACCATTCAGATATACTTTGCCAGGTAATTAATAGCATCGGGGGAAGAACTACAGATAATGTGTAGATATTTGTGGACCCTGCGTAAAAATTAAAATTTCCAAAGGATTCTTCTGGATCTTAGGATAATTCAGGTTGGAAGGGGCCTTAGGAAGTCTCTAGTCCAACCTCCAGTTCAAAGCAGGCCAGTTCTTAGATCTAACCAGGTTGATGAGGATTGGTTCCTGAAAACCTCTGGGTACTAAGAGAAGACAACACAATCTCTCTGGGCAGCCAGCTCCACCACTTGACTGGCCTTGTGAGGAAAAGTTTTCCTTGTATCCAGTTTCAACTTATACCTTTGTCTGTCATCTCCCCACCACGCACCAGTGTGCAGAACCTCAGTGACCTCCCCATAGGTACTGCCAGGCTGCTGCCATGTCACTCAAAGCTGTCTCTTCTCCAGGCTGAACAACGCAGCTCCCTGAACCTCTGCTTGCAGGGCAAGTCCTCCACCATCCTGTTTGACCCTTAACTGAGGTCCTTCCAGTTAATCAATGTGTTTTCTATATTGGAGGCCCCCAAAGTGCACCCAGTGTTCTAGATGTGGTCTAATGAGTATGGAGTAGAAGCGTGTGATTACTTCTGCTGTTCATACAGCCCAGGACATGGCTAGTTCTCCTTGCTGCTGGGGCATTGCTGGCTTGTGGTCAGCAGCTGTCCACCAAGACCCCCAGGGCAATTTTGGGGTGCAGTTCCCTGAGCATGGTGTGTCCGGTCTGTGCAGTTGCAAGGCTGAGGATGAGGACAAGGGATGTTTGGCTGCATGTGCCTATCCTGAGGGTAGTCTAAGATGAAAAATGTTCACCAGACTTGAATGATCTATACGTTGACTTGTGTGTACTGTGCGTCTTTGAGAGCTTCAACTCGGTGTAAGTAACTTTACCTTCGCTTTGCAGGTTGGTACTTTGAAAGCCCCCTGAGAGTGTAAAAAACCCCATGTTGATTTATAAGTGGTTACACTAAATGTAATACCTTCAAATTCATTTGTCACCATATCCCCAGCTTGGCACTGTTTATTTTTAACACTTGTATCTTTTAATTTTTATTAATATTTATTGTTTTCTATTTCTTTAGAATAGTTTTTACCTAATATATCAGCAGTGGCTACCTCAGTCAGCAAATGGCTTGGTTCATTCAACTAGAATATTCTTTCTGTCTTCCAGCTGTGCTGCTATCTCGGTAACTTTTACACTGAATGATTATTTAATCATTACACCTGAAATTTTTAGAAGTGTCAAGGGAACTGTATACAAATTAAATCAAGAAGTTCTTTAGCACTGCTAGTTAAACACAGGACGTTTGTAAAGGAATACAGTTTCCTTGGGGTTACTTCAGCTTTTTATGTGGCCTTGATTATTCCCTCTAAGTTTTATCTCTAAAAGAACATTCTGTTACAAATGTCTGTTTTGGCTGAAGATGCTAGATGCTGCTCTGTCTTACCCTAAGGGTTCATTTATTCTCCTTTGATATTTAACAGAGTTGTTGCTGAAGAGGGTCTGTAGATACTTCCTAGATACTTCCTTTCCCCCGAGAAAAAGACTGAACTGTAAGCCTGAATTCTAGCATCCTGCAAAGTGAGATGTTAACCCTTTGTTTAACTTGTGCTGTAATTCTAGGAGATTTTCTGGAAAGTGGTCACCCAAGATACACGATTTCTTAGAATGCTGGTTCCAGTAAATATAAGGTACCTGGCTCAGGTTAGGATCTTCATATTTTCCCCCTCCAGATTTAAAAGAATTGGAGTTTACAGAAGGGTCACGCATCAATGTCTCTCCTCTCATGAAGTAAAAATAGAAAAAAGTCCTCCCTTGCATTCAGTAAGAATAATTTCATGTGTATATTATTTCTCTGCAAGTATGAATCTGTTTTGCATGTGTAGCTGACCAAGAGGAAACCATGTTAGAACCATGAACTTTACGTTCACTTTTCCAAATGGCAAGTTCACTTTTATTCTGAGGTTTTTTGGTGTGGATTCAGTTGCTGAGATAGTTTCTGCATTCACACTCATGAACTTTCTTCTGTTGTCTGACAATTTTCAGTTGTGATTGTGCACAGGAATGTGAGAGCCAGTCCCAATAGAGATCCTGTGTATTAAGACAAGAGCCTATGAGTTGAGGTTTGTGTAAAACACGGAACTCTGCGGAATATGGAGAATACTGGAACAGGGACTGGAATATGGCAGCAAAGTGATTGCGTAGAAGTGGTCAGCTGTTTTCCAAGATAACATGATGCAGTTTTCGATACTTGTTGCAGAGGTTTGGAGACCATTCATGCATGGATTGCTTTGGTTCTTTCTTCATTAAGTGGAAAGAGCACAGTCTCCTTTGGTCACCTGCAGGTGGACATGGACAAGTGTGCTTTTGTTATCACAGACATTTCAGTATGGGAAGTCAAAAACATCTGTCTTGACAGATTAGGTTCTTTACTATGAGGATGGTGGACCACTGGAACAGGTTGTCCAGGGAGATGGTTGAGGCCCCTTCCCTGGAGATATTCAAGATGTGGTTCAACGAGGCCCTGGGCAGCCTGGTCTAGTTGATAGTGTCCCTGCTAACTGTGGGGAGGTCGACTAGATGACCCTAGAGGGCCCTTCCAGCCTGGACCAGTCTATGATTCTATGACAGTCTGAGGCTGTCTGAGGTCACATTGCCAGGTGTTCATCAATGATCATCTTCTCCATAACCTATATCAGTTTACTTGGGTTCATCTGTAGCCAGTTTTCTTCAAGTACAATGTGGTTTCAAGTATGTACTGAGAAAAGTGAGTTAAGTGGTGGTGACCAGCATAGAAAAGTAATACAGCCTGGAGTGTTCTACATGTGTCGATGACACCACATTAAGCCTTTCTGCGTCTTATAATAGCATAAAACCAGAGGGAGTGAAACACCACTGTGGACATCTGCAAGATCCATAGATAGAAGAAGAAATAAAACTAGTTTTACAGTGTGCAGGAGAAAGCTGGATTCACATCAGTTTGTGTTCACCCATTCAGTCTCTTGAATACAGAAATATTTAGTTCATAATAGTACCAAATGTGTATGTGTGGGAGGGGTGGAGGGTGTTTAGAAAGCTGGGAATCAAGATGTGTTTTTTTCAGTCGTCAGCGTACACTGTCTGCATTTACCTTTGGCTAAGGACTTTCTGAGAAATATTAGTTCCAAGTAGTGACAGCTCAGCTGAATGAGTTGAGGTTTGGGGATTTATTTATTTTAGAAAAAGATTAACTAGTTCTGTGAAACCTTGATGCCTTCTTTCTTGTTTCGAGAGGTAAGTAGTCATAGTTCCTTCTATTATTAGGGAATAGAAGAGTGGTAATCTGTGTTCTCAGGGAGATTACAGTCCCAGTTCTTGGAATGATGATACCTGTAGTCCATCTTTTGGCTTGTTATAGTTGTCTGCACCATTACAGATGTGAGTGAGTGCCTAGTGACAGCTATGTTGGGTGCTTGCTTTCTCACCTTACTATGTAGTATCAGTATTATTTCATAACAACGATTTATACTTTGACTATGAAAAAGTAAAACAGCATATATTATTTCATAGTTTTGATTTGTCTTCTAAACTTCCTTTGGCTATCTAAAGAGAATCCTGTCAGCAAAATGTCTTAAATGGATTTTCTGGAATTGTTGAGAAACCAGATGTTCAAGATCAACTTTTTTAAAACTTGGCAGAAATATTTTCCATAATGTTTTTTGTCTACCTATCTTCCTGTTTGATCTGGAACCTGTTTAGTAAATTTGGTTTATCATATTTCTTATATAGAGGATTATGTGAGCATGATTTACCCATTCAACCAAAGCCAACATACCTAAAATCAGCATGCTAAAATTCCAGGAGACAAGTTCCTTTGGCTTATTACTGCATTTCATTTTGCATAACATCCTGGGCCCAGGAGGAATGAAGAGCATTGCATTACAGAGTATTTTGTAATGCAGAACGTAGGGCATTTCTGGAAAATGAGGAAAGGTGGGTTCAAGCTTCCTTCCCTTGGTCATAGCTGTGAAAAGCAAAGGTAAATTTGCTATAGCAACCATTCTTTAAAAGGATGGTGCCACTTCTTTTATTAGGTGCCTGTAGAATCATAGAATGGTTTGAGTTGAAAGGGAGCTTAACGATCATCTCGTTCTAACTCCACTTTCATCAGCAGGGACACCTTCTACTAGACCAGGTTGCTGAAAGCCCCAGCTAACCTGGCATTGAACACCTCTTTCAGCTTAAAACTGTTACCCCTCATCCTATCGCTACACTCTCTGATAGAGTCCCTCCCCATCTTTCCTGCAGGCCCCCTTTAGGTACTGGAAGGCTGCTAGAAGGTTGCCCTGGAGTCTTCTATTCTTCAGGCTGAAGCCTGTATGGATGCAGGGTTTTCTGTGAAACTTGAGATTGAATTTTGTGTTCCTTTAGCTGCCCAAACCAAGTGTACCATGCACATGGGAACAATGGTTTTGATACATACCTCTGAGAAAATCCTGTATTTATGATTTAACTAGACATCATTCTGAAGATTCTAGATTTACTATTATCTGTACCTTCCATATTTTGCTGGATGATCGATCACACCGCTAATGGCAGGTTAATTTTGTCTTGGTCAAATCAGTTCAGTCCGCTGGCAGGACACCAAGACAAGCTTGTCAGAACCAATAGTTTTAGCCTTGGCCCTAACCCCTCCCTACAGTCACTCTTTGCATGAGTCTTTGGTTTGAAGGTCACCTTCTCTTGTCTGCCCTTAATCTACATTTTTTGCATTTTTTTGAATCCTTTTATATCTTTACATGTCCTGTCATCAATTATTATTTTCTTTCTGTGTCACTCCTAGCCATTTTCTTTCCCTTACCATGTCCTTGCTTTAGCTGTCAAGGTCTTGTGTTAGTCTCTAAACCACCAACATATAAAATAGCTGTATAATAAATTCATTTGAATGTCTTATTTCTTTTTCCTCTTTGAGGTATTCAATATATATAATTTTGCCATTAAGTTTGAAAAGTTTGGCTGGTGTAGTTTTTCAAGAAATGGCTAAGTACACTATTGACCACTGCAATGTGTCTTCAAATGTATTAGAACTCATCAAAGTAACTTCTTGCTGAAGTTACATAGTTTAGTAAAATTCTACAGCACCCATTTTATCTTTTAGCTGCTATTGTGATTTACTGCATTGTATATAGTTTCCTTAAGCTGGACTGCCATGTTACTAGCTTAAAAATGCAGAATCAGGCATCTCAGAATGTAGGCTCTGGAGATGAACAGTTGTAGCTTCAATTTTTAAAATGTTTGTCACAAATCATGTTTCAAAGCTGTTTGGTATTTGAAATGTATTTAGAAGCCTGAAAAATATTTTGGTGTAAAATAATATTAAATCTGATTCTATAAAGCAGATATAAAATAGGCAGAAAGATTAGGTTGCGTTGTTCAGAGTATGTTTTCTTAGTAGCTGGATTTTATATTTGCTCACTTTCTATGTAAGGGATTAGTTTTCTGGTGGGGAAAATAATGTACACTCTGAGATTTTCCTGATGCTGACTTTTCAATAAGAAAAAAAAGAATCTGTAGTTGATGGCTATAAGTACTAAATATGGGAGGAGGAGCTGGGTGCAGTTCTCTGTTTATCCTGTAGCATTAGCAAATACAAAGTTGATACGTATGCAGAGCTCTGGGTTTCCTCAGACTTCGTCAAATATTTTTGTGCGTTTCAGGTATGTCCCAAATAACACACGGTAGCATTGTGAACTTCTTGGACTTGTATGAGAATGGGAACAGAAGGTTGTACAAGTCACCATCAGAGTACAGTATGTTGCTATATGTTATGCTACTCCATATGCTATATTGGGAAAGCTTGTAGAGTAAGTAGCATAGTACATGGCATATACTGGCAAACTCTGGTAGTGGCAGTGCATCTTTCTTTTGTAATGATTTTATTGTTTAATAACTACCTGCAGTGTTCTAGACACCGTAACGTATGGTTGTGGTGGTTTTCACTAGCCAGACAGATGGAGTCAAGCACTTACTGAGAAGCCTGGCAAAACTGTCTCCTACCATCAGCCAGAAGCCTCGTGGGTTTTTTTAGATCCATCTTGACAAATTACACAATTATGGAAAGAACTGAAATAGGACTAGGAAGAGGACTAAGTACTATGTAGGTCCTTAGGGGAATTCTGTTAAAGTCCCTTTCTGATTCCCTATTTAAAAATAGGGCAGTCTTTCTGGCTACTTGTGGTGAAGTTTCAGTGGAGAAACCTATTTAGTGATTCAAGCCCCTATGATTTCAGGGAAGGGTGTACATCTCAGACCCAGAGGTGAGCGTGTTAGCTGTGATGCAGAGTGCTTTGGCCTCTGGAGTGCAGGAAGGTACTGCAGTCTAGCATATTGCAGTTTTCACTGCTATATACCAAATAATATTAAGG
>VZTM01020757.1:911-16937 GCA_013400555.1 Jacana jacana
TTTACTTTATAAGCTACTTCAGGTTTTTTTCTAGTTGAAACAAGCAAACAAAAAAATCTGGTTTGTATCTGGACATCTTTTATTGCAGCATTAGTCTCAGCTTCCAACTCTGAAAAGATAAATACAAGTCCATGCTGAAGGTGGAATACTAACCCATGTATAAAGGCAGATAAGACTAGTTTTCCTGAGACTGTCCACTGTTAAAGCCAATCTGCGTGTATCTGAGAAACTTTAGGACATGGTTCATGGGTAGGAAATACGAATGACTTCCCTAGTTCTCTGCTTCACTGTAAAGGTAGGGCTGGACACGGACGTACATGTTACAGCCAAGCAGTTTATTTGTGCTTGATCATTGGTTTCTTGTGCAATGGGAAATGCTCTAGAAATTTCCTTTTATACCTTTTCCTTTTGAATTTTCCTCTTGTGCATTCATATAAGCAAATGGCAACAGTTTAAGGTCAAAGGTTTTTCAGCTGTATAAGTAGTTCTTTCTCTTGCGGTACGAGTGGAAAATGGAGATACATATGTATCTATCTTATATTTGGAAAACATGGCAAAGGAATCTGGAATTGTGGTTTGGTTTTGGTGTTTTGGGTTTTTTTTTGGGTTTCTTTTTTTGGTTTTGTTTTGTTTTGTTTTGTTTTGTTTTTTGTTTTTTTTTTTGAACTGAGAACAATAAGTATACTTATGATATGTAAACTGTTTCCTCAAAGGGCAAAAAAAAAAACCTACTGATGTTTATTACCATGTAATAGTGCATTTTGACTTTTCCCAGAGTGTTAATTCTGCAGAGGAAAGCATCAGATTTATTTTGATGAAAGGTATTTCTTCAAAATATGTAGGACATAATACTCTTTAAATTATGGTTCCTATTATTTCAATATACTCACTTCTTACACATTTTCACTTACCTGCAATGCTGTGTTTTTGAAAATCCAGAGATTCTGTTGCCAGGAAATAAATTAGAAGGGGATGGTTAATCTATCTGTAGTTGAGGAGCTTTTAGAAATAGCAAGAGGCTCTTATGTGCTATTCCAGGAGAAAAAACATTCCATATGGTATTTAAAAGGCTTGACTGACTCAAAGGACTGATGATTCATTTTTCTATGGAGAGTTTGGAAATGGCATAGATTTATTGATCAATGGCTGAAACCTCCACTTCTCAAATAGGAAAACCATCAGGTTTTTGATACTCTAAGGTAATGTCTCATTATTTTCTAAGTTCAGAAGCCTTAAGCAAACTGCACCCACATGAAACTGGTATGTTTGGTTGTTGCTTGCTTCCAGTGGTTTTCATATTACCAGAAAGACCTTTTTGTTGACTGGGAAACACAGAAATATCATACAGTTTCAAGAAAGAGAATGAGTTAGGAGGAACCTCTTTCTCTCCAAAGCCAACATCAAAATCCTGAAGAAACTTCAAATGGGGAAAAGACTTAGAGTGTTAAGTTTCATTTTTATTTGCTTACTGGATTGAATAGAGAACGCACACCTCTCTTACTGTAGTTTCAGTGCTGCCTCTTTTAAACACTCTATGATTATAAGCTGATTACCAAAATGTCATGAGCCTCTTTTAAAAAATTTGTAATTTTCAAGTGAGTGGCTTTGAGCTGTATTCTATAGCTGTTGTTTCCGAGTGTTCTATTTCCATGTTTACATATGCAGACAGGAACTTTAGTGAAGCTCTGAGCAGCTTTGCTAGGTATAGGAAACTGAGGGTGTAGGTCAGAAAATGTCTATTTAGAATAATAAAATAAAAGCATGCCTGAAATATGCACTTTCTTGGATGAGTGTATTCTGTTCTCTCCTGGCAACAAGAACAAAGACAATAAAGCATTGTTTATTCAGGACATTTATTTACATCTCTTCAGAGATTTCTCTGAACTGGTTGTGTGAATGCTCCTAATCTTCTAGGGCTTCATTTTATCCTGGAGACTCTCCTGGAGAGTGAGATGCAATTCTTTGATTTCTCCTCTTGCTTAAGTGTTCCAGTCATTGTAGTTTGAGTTTTTGCCAAAGTGGTTGAAAGGTTTATATTCTTCAAGATGTGCTTTGCAGCTGCTTAAAGACTGACTTAACAAAAGCACCAAAACCACCACAAACAAAAAACCCAACCAACCTAAACAAAAAGAAAAACATACAGTGGAATAAATAAGAGCTAGATTTTAAAATTTTTAGTTGTGCCAATAAGAAGGAAGAGTTGTTTGCAGCTGAACACTGAATTCCCTGTAGCAAGCAAGGAGATTCAGGCTACTGTATCCATATGATTGCAGGAATGCCTACCGTTGCAGTATTCCATTCTGTTTCCCTTTACATGTTTATTCTTTGCTCCCTGCTGTGTCGTTCTGTGATCAGTTCTCATGCTTAATTTGAACAAGAAGATAACATTTCTTTAGAAAGTAGTAAACAAAATGAATATTCTTTCTGGTTCGTTGCTACTGGAATATTTAACATTTTTGGCTGGAACACATACTTTGCTGTTCATCTTTTCTTAATTCACAGTATGTTTTTTTAGCAGGCCAAGCTTTTCATAGCCTCAGTTATGTCAGAGCAAGTACATCTGTCCTGTTGGAAAATACTGCCATCTTAAGATTTAAAAACTTTGCTGTGTTTCAGCCCATTATTTTCATAACACTGGATCCAACCCTTCCTGTTTTTAAGTGATAAATGCTCTTATCATAGTTGTCACTGGCAACAGAAACCATGGTCTTTAATCATTCCTTCCAACGCTGTTGTGTGCTAAGTAGCTGGAAAGGGCATATGATTTAGAAATGAGTGACTCAAGCAAACATGATAAAAGAACTGCTGATCTCTAAAGCTTTATTGACAAGTATCTAAGTTTTAATTAGAGCTGAAGCTCATTTCACTCATTTTACAGTGAATTACTGTGAAAGTTCAATCTGAACTTAGTAGTTCTTAATATTCAAAAAATATTTCCCTTTTCCATACCCTTTTATGTGTAGTTTTTTTCCCCTGAAAACTTGAACTTTGCTGAACCTTGGGAAAGCAGAGAGGCAGTGTAAGTACCCAGAAATTAATACAGGCAATGTTCAGGATTGAGGTAGTGTTTAAGTACAAATGTTAAAGTGTTGAGCAAACAGGAGTGCAGGTTCTACACCAATAGATGTATTTGATACAAACATAGAATTAAAAAAACCCTGTAATACTCCCTGGATACCTCACCTGATGCCATATTTAATGAATTATTTCAGTTTTCTACTCAAAAGACAATTTCTAAAATTTGGTTTCCTGCTGTAGTAAGAGATTTTCACAGGTATCATGGAGATGCTGTGAAAATAATAAAGCTGAAAAAAGCTCTTTAAAGCTGGAATCATCACGTTCTCTCATTTCATATGCTTTTAAATGCCCAGACTACTTGGATGATGTTGATGTTGATGATGATTATTATTGTGAAAATGGACTTTCCAATGTCTTCAGGTGTGCTTTTTTTTGCATGCCCAGCATTTCTGCAAGTCTGGAGTCTCAGAAGATGGACACAGAATGTTCAGTGATCAGCTGTGAGAAGCTGTTTGCCAATGACAGGGTTCCAGGGCTGAGGAGGTGAAGATCAAGTCAGTCAGGTCTTCTAGGAAGGCACTGAGCTGCCTTAACCATACAACTGTCGTGCCAACTCCTACAGTCCCAACGCTCATTTGGTACAGACCTTTCCAAGCCCCATAGCAAGGGGTGCAAGCATCCTACAGACAGAAGACTGCTTCAGTGAGTGACTCCTAGGAGAGGGATCTTTCCATCTTGGTGCATAGAAAAAGTCAGGCTTCATATGGGATGAGAGAGGGTGCAGCAAACCTGAATTACGCAGCATTCCAGTTGCACGCAAGAGTGGGGAGAGTAGAAATTGCAAGATGCTGAAGCAGAGATGCAGTATGCTAATAGACTGTTTAAAGTTTGGCAATATTTCATCTTGAACTGAAGGTAAGCAACCTTCTGTTTATCCTCTTTATCCTTCTAATTTTAGCACTCAGAAGAAGCCAAGTATTCATCTACATAAACATGAAGTGTTTTGTCAAAGGTCAGGAGGTGAGCCCCAGTGTCCCAAGTTTCGGTCCGGAGTTCTGTCTGATAGCTCCCAATTAGGAGCTACATACAGAAGATTAGTCACATGTCTTCTAAACAGTATTGTGCTGGTTTCTAAACTCTGCTGAAGCTTAGTTACGAAAGCCTTACTGCACGCCAGTAACGCTGTGCTGTTATTCCAGGCTTAATTATTAATATGATGTAATGCTAGTAAATGACTGAAAACTTTTTTAAAATTAGAGGTTTTGCTGCATAATGTACTCTGCATTATCTGTAAGCTAATTAAGAATAAATTATAAACCAGGCACTTATTTGGTGTACACAGACAGTTCCAGATCACAATGAATATACTATCTTACACATTCTTTTTGAGTACCAATCAACTTGAGGGCCTGGAATCATTAAAGATGCATATTCTGTTCAAAACTCAGATGAAGAGATAAGTTAGCACAGTCACTTGCTTGATTAGTACTCTTGTATGTTTGACTTTCAACACTGAAATTAATAAAATAAGTGATGCAAAAAGAATAGTGCATTGTAGTTGCTAGCTTTGCAGTGTCTATGTAGTCATGCAGCAATGCTCTGATAGGCAAGGAATTCTACAGTGTAATTCAAACGTTATAAATTGGTATGAGTTCATTGTTTCTTCTTACTGCCAGGCCTTTCACAAGTAATGCTAAAATGTTTTGGCAAGAATTTGCACAGTAATTGGTGTATTGTGTTTCTGTTAAAGTGCAGTTTAGTGAAGTATTCCTCTAAAGAGAACACATTCAGTCCATTGTGGTATCTACATGAACTTATTCCAGCATACATTATGAAAAAATCCCATCAACCAGCTTTATCTGATTGTGAAGACTTGCTTTGAGTTTGCAATATATCATCTGGAAAAAAAATCCTGCCTCATTTTGCATTTCCACTGTACTTAATTTCCCATGTAGTGCCTATGTAAACAGCCTTTAAAATAACGCCTGAACTCTTCATTACAAAGTCATTGGGAGCATAATCTTGACCTCCCTGGCAGCTTGTTTATCTAAATGAAGTCAAAATAATGAGCAGAGCCCATCCCCTGAAGCTGCCTCGTTTTCAGGCTCTGTGAGCAGTTACAGCCAGTGGAGATTCCCAGCTACCCTATGAGGAAACACAAAAAGATATGGCTGCTTGTAATTGCTCATTTTACACCTTTAACACTATACAGGCTTGGAAACCTTCCAGATGCATTGGATTTAACTGCAGTCAGTGCTGATGCAACCAAGAATTTTACTCCTACCCAGGCATCAAGTTCCAAGGGACTGCAGTTTCTGATGTACAAGGGTGTGCAGTGAAAGTGTTGCCACAGGTCCTTCGGATAGACTTGATTCCCAGAGAATGACCTCAAATATTTTTACATTAGCAGCACTTGTTGAAGTCCTCAGCCTGGATTTGTTCCAGAGAAGAGGCTTGAGGGGCCGGGTGCCTGTGCTGGATGTCTGAAGGAAGCAGTACCTGTCATCCTGGGTAGCTGGGGTGGCCACAAAGAAGTCTGCCACAGGTCTATTCTGGTCTGTGCTCCTCTGGAGGATGGTATCCTGGCATGCGGGCCACTGCTGGAGGAGCTGCTGCTTCTGCTGAGCTGCCCCCTGGCCCACTCCTCTTGCGGCTACTCCCTCATGAGGTGCAGCAAGGCTTCATGTTTCATCCATTTCCAGACTCTGCTACTTCGTGTTTTCATGTCAGGAGATTCTTATGTTGCTATGTATATAAGTAAGTATTACTTATATAAGTAAGTATATATAACTATCCACATAGAGTGGATAGTTACAAAGGTTTATCCCATACCAGGATATCACCCAGGAAATGCTTACTTGTCTTCCTGGTAGAACACTACACACAACTTAGTGTAACAGCATAATGCATTCATTCCTTCTGCCTTTTTTCTTCCTCTCCCCCGCCCCCTTGTTTCTTGTATCTACTCTTGTTTAGCTGTATAGTTGTCCCTCTCTTCTCAATTTTTAATAGCAAGAAGGGCTATTTTTAGAGGGAATTTGTTACATGCAGAAACAATTGCCTGCAATTTGTAACTTAAGCAGAATTTGTTCCATTCCTCTGTCATCTATGAATGGGTCTAACTTGCATCATAGAACCATTATGCACGTGTAATTGAAATGTAACTTGATCAGAAGAGCATGATTAAGTTTTGCATTCCACTTAGGTTTTGAAAAGAGATCACGTCAGTAGTAAAATTGCAGTTTCAAAAGCTAAATAGAATAGTTATTAATCCATTTTGTATATTTCAATGTAGACACAAAGTAAACAGCCATGGTTACAGTTCTGCTTTCATTTCATTAGCTGTTGTATGAGATTTCTTGCATGTAAACGAAATGTAATTATACTCTGTCCTAGCTGAAACAGCTCCTTGCAAGTCATCTGTATTTGGAGCAGAGATTGTTTCTTACCAGTCTAATTTACAGCTTTTAATAAGAATTCATCTGCAACAGATGCTATGTTTTTGGTTCTTCAGGTAGCATGATAAATGGAATTTTGTGACTAAAACAGTCATATATCTCTCTTTAAAATTCATTCTATATCCCCACACATTTTAAAAGTTCAGTTTATTCTGAATGGTCTTCTAATCAAACCTAAACTCTCACCCCTCTGTGCCCTCATTTGCACATCTGTCTGTTGGCAGGGCAGGTTAAAAAAATTGAAATGTATGTAGCATAATGTGAAACCCTTTTGCTATTTTCATTTTTCTCATTCATATATTGCGGTTTCATTTCTTCCTGAACAAATTCTTACTTTTCCAGAAGTACTTATACTACTTGTATAATGATGAGGGCTCATTCAGTTAGAAAATGCAGTGTTTCTGATTGTAGTTTCAGTAAAGGAATGAATTTTACTGGCTACCCCAACATCAGACTTCTGCTGTAGGTTGTCTCTATTTTATTTATCTAGACATATTGGAATGGTACAGCATTTAGCTCCTGGGATTTTAGTCTCAAAACAATCTGTACATGTGCACACAGTGATTAAGTTTTTAAAAGAGCAACTGCAGAGCACATTGAACACTGCAATCACTTAAGCTTCAGTAGCAGTTGTATTTTAGGTGGTTAGAAAAAAAAGATGCCATACTTAATTTGGAATTGTTGTTGAGAACTAATTTTTAGCTGATTAAGAATTTAATTCTAGATTAACTCACCGCAGTCGTCACTCAAATTTCAGATCCTTAATATGCTGCTGCCCATGAGTTAGACGTGAAATGTGGAAGTGTTTACCATTCCTAGAAGCTGCAGATTGTATTCCTCTACATGTTTCTACCAAGAAATTCTCAAATTTATTCTGAGCATTCCATGCTCTTTATTTCTGGATTGCAAGAGTAGACACCAGTAAATTTAAAAGTGAAATCAAGCACATACTTTTGAAAATGGTCGGAGTACTAGTATTTCGTAGATCACAGTACAGAAATGCAGTGCTGTGACTAAAATGTAGCTCTACCAATTCCAATTTTATCTCAAATGATTGTTTACTTCACATTTCCGCTGCCCAACTTTTTCTTTGAAATGAATGATGTATACAGCATAGCGATGTGCACTGTGATTAAAAAGTGAGATTAGTTCTGTATCACGGCTCATGCTCAATTAAAACGCTAGAACTTGCAAAATAGAATTCTTAAATTTCTCCACAAATGCAGAGCTACAGGATCTAGATACTGAATCAAAGATCATAGAATCATATCATAGAATCATAAAGGTTGGAAGAGACCCTTGGGATCATCAAGTCCAACCATCAGCCTTACTCGACAAGTTCTCCCCTACATCATATCCCTCAACACCACATCCAATCTACTCTGAAACACAGTCAGGGATGGTGACTCCACCACCTCCCTGGGCAGCCCATTCCACTGATTGACCACTCTTTCTGTGAAAACCTTTTTCCTAATGTCCAGCCTAAACCTACACTGCTGCAGCTTGCAGCCATTCCCTCTCGTTCTGTCGCTAATTGCCCGTGAGAAGAGACCAGCACCAACCTCCCTACAGTGCCCTTTCAAGCAGTTGTAGAGAGTGATGAGGTCTCCCCTCAGCCTCCTCTTCCTCAAACTAAACAATCCCAACTCCCTCAATCGATCCTCATAAGATTTATTCTCCAGGCCTCTCACCAGCTTTGTTGCCCTCCTCTGTACTCGCTCCAGCACCTCGATATCTCTCTTGTGTTGAGGTGCCCAGAACTGGACACAATACTCAAGGTGTGGCCTCACCAGTGCTGAGTACAGGGGGACAATCACCTCCCTACTTCTGCTGGTCACACTATTCTTTATGCAAGCCAGGATGCCATTGGCCTTCTTGGCCACCTGGGCACACTGCTGGCTCATGTTCAGCCGCCTGTCGACCAGCACCCCGAGGTCCTTTTCTGCCAGGCAGCTCCAGCCACACTGCCCCAAGCCTGTAGCGATGCATAGGATAGAAAAGTTTCGATGACGTATATTTTACATAGTATGGTATTAAATGATGAACATTTAAGTTGGGAAATTTTCTTTATTTTTTTTTTTTTAGTTCATGTTCTGTAAACTTTGTACCAGTTGCCCTTTCATTGATTTAATGGACTTCCTTATCACTATTGTAAAAATGACTTTGTTTTCTGCACAGGCATTAGGGAGCTGGGGTTGCTCAGTCTGGANAGAAAAGTTTCGATGACGTATATTTTACATAGTATGGTATTAAATGATGAACATTTAAGTTGGGAAATTTTCTTTATTTTTTTTTTTTTAGTTCATGTTCTGTAAACTTTGTACCAGTTGCCCTTTCATTGATTTAATGGACTTCCTTATCACTATTGTAAAAATGACTTTGTTTTCTGCACAGGCATTAGGGAGCTGGGGTTGCTCAGTCTGGAGAAGAGGAGGTTGAGGGGGGCCATTATTGCTCTCTACAGCTACCTGAAAGGAGGTTGTAGAGAGATGGGGGTCAGTCTCTTCTCCCAAGTCACAGGCGATAGGACAAGTGGAAATGGCCTCAAGTTGCACCAGAGGAGGTTCAAATTGGATATCAGGAACAATTTGTACACTGAAAAGGTTATTCAGCATTGGAATGGGCTGCCCAGGGAAGTGGTTGAGGCACCATCCCTGGAGGTATTTAAAAGACAGGTTGACATGGTGCTTAAGGATGTGGTTTAGTGATGGGTCGTTGTGTTTTTGTTTTATTTTTACATCACATTTCAATATGACATCTAAAAGCTAAAGGGGGAGGGATGACTGAGGAAAGAGGAAATTTAAGAAGTATGAAGAACATAAGGGTTACATTTTTGAACAAAACCTGAACTTGCTAACCATAGAATTGTCTAGGTTGGAAAGGGACCTTTGAGATCATCCAGTCCAACTGTCAACCTAACTCAGATAGGAACATGTCCCAAGTCCTATTCACCACACTGTTCCTGACACAGGCAAGGATGCTGTTGGCTGCCTTGGCCACCTGGGCACACTGCTGACTCATGTTCAGCTGACAGTCAACCAACAGCCCCAGGTCCTTTTCTGCCAGGCAGCACCCCAGCCCCTCTTCCCCAAGCCTGTAGCACTGCATGGAGTTGTTGTGACCCAGGTGCAAGATCTGGCCCTTGGCCTTATTGAACCTCATCCCATTGGCCTTGGCCCACAGATCCAGCCTGCAAAGCCTTTCTACCCTCAAGCAGGTTTTTATCCAACACTTTCTCTGTGCCTTGAGCAACCTTCTTCTTTGCCTGGCAGAGCCTTCTTTCTACATACTTGCAGGCACTCTTTGCATTTGCATGACAGTGTGTTGGCACACACAACTTCTTCTGGCCTTCCAGGACAAGAGGAAAGAGTGCCCTGGGATGCTGCTGTACAACTGATAGAGGAAGAGCTGCAATCTTGCAGCAATGAACATGAGACCAAATTACTATCATGTTACTGACAGAAAGTGTGGGTGAAGCCAACAAATTTTCATCCATCCCATTTCCAAAAACGCTTTGAAGTATGGTGGAAAGTGACCAGTCTATGTCCATTTGGTGGAGCAAGAGCAGAAAATACATTGCCATTGATGAAAACCTCTTCAAGTAGGAAGTGCTGGGCAGGGCAGGACCTTTGTGCACTTTTGCAACTGAAAGCATGAGGAATTTAATTTGACAGCTCAACCTCTACAGATTCATGAAAATGTAACAGGATTTCCAAAGATTGGCCTCATTTCCTGAATTCCCAACAGAAGAAGCAGCAGGTTCTGTGTGCAGCAAGGTACCGCAGTTGCTGTACACAGCAACTGATGTTCACATAGGTAAGGTCTTGCAATACATGAGATGAGGATGGTAGTGAGTGGTCTGGTTTTAACTTGCTTCTCAGCTCTTTTTCAGAAAGTTTTGAATTAATCTTTCTGACTAGTAGGAATGTGGATAAGATGCATTTTGGTTATATGTGCTTAGCCTGAACCTGTTCAATGGAAAGGTATAATCAAGCATAACCTGATTGCTTTAAATGTGTTTGCTACATATCTCGCCGTACCAAATCTGAAATCTTCCTGTGGCAGTTGCTGAATGCTGAGAAGATACATCTTAAGGATTGTCGTATTACCTGTATGCTTGTTCCACACTTAAGTGGCTGAAAAGTAGCAGTATTTGGCTTTTGAAAGCAGTCCTACACTGCTCTGCTCCTGAATGTCAAAAAATGAGGCTTGTTGATGGCTTAACAGAACTGTCTTGTCATGTATTAGCCTGAACTTTGGCTTTCTGACACACCTGAGAGTCCTTCTCAATATCTTTTGCAATTCAGATTCTTAGTTCTCATAGTTTGGGGGTTTTGGGTTTTTCTCATAGTTTGGGGTTGTATAGAAATGGTCTCAGGAAGGCCAGGGCACAGCTGGAGCTGAACTTGACAATGGACACAATGAATAATAAGAAGGGCTTCTACTGGTATGTCAGCCAGAAAAGGAGGGTCAAAGAAGCAAAATCCTCCCTGACAAGCAAGACTGCAAATTGGTAACAACAGACAAGGAGAAGGCTGAGGTAGTCAACAACTTTTTTGCATCAGTCTTCACGTCTCTCCCCACAGCTCTCAAGTGGGTGAGATGGTGGGTGTGCTCAGAGCCCAGAAGTCCAACCACATCCTGGGCTGCATCAAAAGAAGCATGGCTAGAAGGTCGAGGGAGGTGATTCTGCCCCTCTGCTCTTGTGAGACCCCACCTGGAATACTGCATCCAGCTTTGGAGTCCTCAATGCAGGAAGGACATGGACCTGTTAGAAAGGGTTCAGAGGAGGGCCACAAAGATGATCAGAGGGCTGGAGCACCTCTCCTGTGAAGACAGGCTGAAGGCATTGGGGTTGTTCAGCCTGGAGAAGAGAAGGTCTCTGGGGAGATGTTATAGTGGCCTTCCAGTATCTGAGGAAGGCTAAAAGAGAGATGGGGAGGGACTCTTTATGAGGGAATGTAGCAATAGGATGAGGGGTAACAGCTTTAAAATGAAAGTGGAGAGATTTAGATGAGATACTAGAAGTTTATTTTATTTATTTATTTATTTTTATTTACTGTGAGGGTGGTGAGACACTATAACAGATTGCCCAGAGGAGTCAGGGATGCCCCATCCCTGGAAGGCTTCAAGACCAGCCTGGATGGGACTTTGAGTAATCAAGCCACCAACCCATGGCAGGAGTTTGGGAACTCGGTGATCCTTTCCATCATTGAAAGATTGGAACTCAAAGGTCCTTTCCAACTCTAACCATTCTATGATTCTATGCTTGTTGCAGGGGAGGTTGGACTAGATGAACTTTACAGATCCCTTCCAACCCAAATTATTCTTTGATTCTATGAATCTATAATAAGTAGAGATTAGTAGAGTTGGTTTGAAGTAGAGCCCAGGTAGACTTGCTAATGAACTGTTTGAATAATAAGCTTTTTTCAGTTATTCTGTCCTGTTTGTAAGCATAAACCCAGAGCAGGATTGTATTTCATCCACCCTAGTAGATGCAACATGTCCACAAGCACTTAAATCATTTCAGGCAGGGTGTTGCTGCAGGATGAAAGTGTTGGCACAAGTTCCACTGGAAGACACACAGGCATCTGCTTGCAGCTGTCCATCTTTGCCAAGCTAAAGCAACTAATGGCTAAAGCTCATTCCCACATCTGCAGATCCCATACAGCTCCCCAGGCAGCTGCTCCCCCACTTCCCTGTAGCAGCAGGCAGGGAGAGCTTCTGTCTGCTGGTCTGATTTACAATACTGGTGTGATTACAAAGAGAAGAAGGAATTAGAAAGAGGAAAATCAGGCTTAGTATTTTTGCACTGTTTTTTATGGTGAATATTTACATTAGGTGGTCATGTGATTAAAAACCTGATCCACAGCCTACTGAAGAGAACAAATGCATTCTATATCAGGTGGTGTGGGGAAAGCTCCTAGGGGAAGTAAAGAGATTAAAAAAAAAGAAAATAAAGAAATAAAATAAAGAACAAGATCTGGAAACTCTGTTACTTAATAGATACTTCTGTGTCTTGAGTAATAATGTTCTTTAGGATTGTCAGAAAGTGGTCCCCAAACAAATTGTCTTGATTGCTTCTCAGGCATTTAGTGTTCTTTGCCCTGCAAGAGATTAATAGATAGGAATATTTTTTCTGAGCTTCCTCTGAGCTGAGAAATCCTTTGGGCCTGTACATGTTGGAAGATTCACATCATAATTATTTTTAGATGCATCTGGGCTTTAATTTGTTGCAAACAGGTTTTTCTTTGTGTCTTTACTCTTTTGTAGGAGGGGAGTGGAGAAATATTTACAGAAAAAATAATATTTTTTTTCCTTAGTAGTGATACCCATTGAATAATGTTTCTGTTCACCTGGAATTTTGCTCCTGCAAATGCTGCTCTGAGGGACAGCAATGCGCTGACTCATTGATGAAGGATTTGAGCTTTTTAAATGCATTTCATGTATTAATCCTAGACAGTTTTCTTCCTTTAACAATTCTGAATCATATTCTTTTTAGTCACTTGAGTGCTACAGATAATCTTGAATTTAAAATACAGATTCTTAGGGTGTACTGTAAGGATTTTTGTCGTTAAATTTGTAGAGCAAATCTTCATATGAATTATTCTTCTGAAACTATGTAATCCACTATTTTGCTAGATGTAAGTCTGGTGAAACACCACAAAATATAGTCATTTATATGATTTAGATTTTAATCTTGTTTCTTTCCATTTGTATTCAAGCCTCACCTTATGATGCTTCATAATAATTGAATTGCAGCTATAAAAAGCATGTTTTTCTCAGTATAATTCCTGTGCTTTTGTCATAGCACATTACCTTTTTTTATAGTTAGGGTTTTCATAAATTGCATTTTCTCTGTATTTCTTTTAAGAACAAATCTTAGTCCCCTCAATAGTACAGAGTAATCTTGTGCTTTTCTGTGGTGTGAATTCCTAAATCAGTCTCTTTGAGAGGATATCAAAAGCTTAGGCCCGGCTTAACTGATTCCAAACCTATTCTTGAGAAGAAAAAATCCGCTTCTGGTGTCGGTTGCGTTGGTCTGAATGCCTCTTTCAGCCATAAAATCTAAAAAAAGATATGCCAAACTAAATGAAAATACCATCAAGCCAGAGGCTTCTTGTCCAGTTGTTATTTTTACTAGGCAAATCTCAGGCTCTTGTCATGGGATAGTATTGTTATTCTATGAATGGATTGCTTGGGGTTTGTACAAAAGATGTGTTAAAGAAAAACTAGAATTAATGAGGTGAAGTGAAAAATATAAATCTAGTTTGATTGTCTAAAGCAGAGTTCCTTGCTAAAATGTAAGTAGTATATTGCTAGAGATTACTTGTGCTGATTTTGGACAGTTAAGATATAAGATATAATTTGTATGGTTTGTGGCCAATGCTTTGATGAGGATGAGAAGCAGAATTCCTGTGCACGGTTCTGGTGAGACTGTATCTGAGGATTTCAAGTGGTATTGTCCAGCCACAGTGCTGACTCTTTCCTCAGTCTCCATACTTCTTGTTACTGTTCAATATTTTCCCTGTTGCAGGATCACAGTTACTCTTCTTGAGGCACTGTTTTCCATGATGCCCTTGCCCATCTTCCTTATTGATGTTTACATGAACATAGTTGATTAAACATAGTTGGTAACTGTAAACAGCAATATTATTGTAGCTATTAAATGTATTGAACATTGCTCTCAGTACTGAAGCCTAATTTAGACATGTTCATTAAAACAAGCAATAACCTTTGAAAGATTTGTAGAACTCTGCAGCACCTGGTCATGAACAATGTTATATATTAACTTGCTCCTTTCTATTATCAAGAAACCAATAGTTGAAGTTATACAGTGAAACAAAAATTGATTGCCATTAAATTTATAGGGCAGGATGCTATCAAAGCAAGTTAGCAGAGAGAAACTCACTTATAGAAAGTGCTTATACGTTTCTTAATAGCAACCTCCCATCTACGATGCAGCTGTATAAACAGTAAATGGTGTTTATGAAGATCTACATAGTAGGGTGACCACAAGGCAAAGTTTTGCTGGATTTAGCAAGGGAAATCATTCTTGTATGCAAGACAACACTGAAATCACTCATTTGACAACCTGTGGACTTAGAGGTGAATCTTGAAAAATGCTGAGGATCCTCTCAGAGGTACTGCTGACGTCCTTTCTGTTCTATTAAGATTCCTTAGTTTTATCTTTGGCTGTGATTTAAGCATAGACAAAGCAGTTTTTTAACTTGGTGTGAGCACTGCTTCCTGCAATGGAAAATATTTGGTGGATGTGGTTATTGTAGTAAGTCTAGTGCCCTTTCCTCTAGATACTATCCCGAGGGAACATTGATGTATGAACCTTGTGCTGGCCATTTAGATGATGAATTACGTTGTGTGTAAGTAGTTTCCTCACAGTCATTTAATTTAGAATGGTGGCTCCGTATGGTTTCTTGTATGCACATTGCTATGTGTGTACCATAAGGACAGAGCATGCCTTCTAGGTAATAAATGCAGAGCAGGAAATCCTGCCTCTTTGCTTCTGTCCATGTACATTGCTCCTCTCTCATCAGAGGTGATCTCAACACCAGCTCAGTGCCTGTCACTCTGTATGTCAAATCTCTTTTCTTCTTCCATCTGCATAACTTTACATTTATCAACAATTAATTTCATCTGTCACGTAACTCTCCAGTCTCAGAAGACATCTCTGTGAAGGCAGAAACAATGCTGAAGTGCATGTCCTTTACAGGGCTTGTCTGGGGACCTTTTTTCTTATGCCGTTTCACAAAAGTGGTTTTTTAGACTCTTCCTTCCCCCTTAAGGCTCAGATGCCACTTTTTTTAGGAAACCTTCTGCTCCATCCCTCCTGAGGCTCACTCTCCAATTTCCTAACCTCAGTGTTAAAAAAATTAGTTTTGGAAGGCTGAGCAAAAAATAAAACTGAATTAATAGATGCACTTGAATGGTAGGTTTGTGCAGTTTCTCTTTTGCAATTAGAAAATTGTCTCAAGTGCTGGTCATTCAAAGGTAATTATTAGCAAAAGGTTGAGTTCTCTGTTTTAATGAGTTCTGCCTGATGCTGAGAAGAAAATCTAGTCTGATGCGGAGTATATTCAATGGTGCTAATTAAATTGTTCCTCCCGCTTATTGTAAATCAGGTTAGTTTCATACAATTGAGTAGCTAATGTTTTACTAGGGCAGGTATTCAAACCTTAATAAAATAGTTTCATGTCAGTTTAAATAAGAGGGTATTTTATGAAACAAGTACCCATCTCCACTGAGTGTAATGGCACTTTTATTTTATTTTATTTTATTTTTTAATATTGTAAGCAGTCTTGAGTAGCGCCTGCAATTAAGATCCTGTTTCATAGAGGTATGATGATCCCAATTATAATCATACACATGTGAAATTTTCCCACTTTTGAGTGGAATTACTATATTTTTATTTCGCTATTAGAAGAATTTAAAAAAATCAGTCATTATTGCTGTTCTTTCCGAACTCAGCAGCTTACCTTTTTTTTTACCTACTTACATGAAAGTAATAAAAAAATTTACTATTAGACCTGCA
>VZTM01020761.1:0-36876 GCA_013400555.1 Jacana jacana
CATAATAGAAAAACAGTCTTTGAATGTCAACGAAACCTTTTTCTGTTTCCCTGGATAGCACTGTTCATAGCATGTTTATACCCTGGGGATCAGGAAGGTTATTTTCCCTCTAATATGACCTATCTTCATTCCTACAGAGATACTGCTAAATCCTGGTAGAGGATCTAGCACCGCAAATAAGCACGTAAATTCCTGAAAACCACAAATATTGTTGTTCAGTAACTACTGTATTAATGTCCAATACCACTTTTCTTCTCATATATCACTCATAACAGCAGATTTTGGAGACCAGGCTTGTTAGTCTTGAGTTTCAGGGTGGTTCAGAGTCAGAGTGCTTCAAGATACAGGATCTTCCAACGAAGCCGAACACACAGATTATAGTTATCCTTTAGGTTCTTCTTCAATGCCATATGGGACATCAGTGCTTTCTATGCTGTCCCTCTCCCTGCAACCCCAAATGTATTTAAATCAGATAAATCTAGGGGCTGAAAATCCATCCACATTCTAGATCAATATTGCAGCTATATGACTACCAGTGAAACCAAGAGGAGCACTGTCTGAATAAAGGCTGCAAAAATCTACATATAGGGGAGAGAGAAAAAAATTGTGTGTGTCAAAGTCTGAAAACAGCAAATCAAGCAAATCAAAAAGCCAAACATTCCATGTAGGAACCAGCCAGAGTTGACCTTTCAAAGAGTGATGTGAAACAGGGAGAAGCATTTCATCTTGTCCAAGAAATGTAGGAATATTGAATGAATAAAACATTAGTGAACAACTGCAAAAAGAAAAAGGTATACAAGTCTGGAGAACAGCTAAAAAACACAGCACCTATTTCAGAAACTCAAAACACAGATTAATTTTCAAAGGATAGCAACAAGAAAATAAATTCAACAAGGTTTAAAACACCCAAAAGGATGCTACACAAAGATTTAAGTATTTCCAGCAAAACAGTGAGAGATGAGATTGCTATTTGTAATTATCAAACACTTTAGAATGGTGAATAGCAAGAAACTTTTCTCCTGTTTGCTCAGGATAAATATTCCTAGCAATATGCTGGTAACTTGCAGGGGTCATCTGAGTACTGAGCACACAAGAGAAGAGCATCTGAGCCTTGGAGAGCTTGCTCTTCAAGTAGGTATAACAGGCATCTTGCAAAAAAATGTTATGATATTCAGACAGAGGAAACAGAGTGATGACCCACATCGAGGGGTGACACGGTGCTAGTTACAGTTTTGAAAGATCAGAGGAACTGGAATTCCTTTATGGAATTACTGGGTTGATGTTGGTTTTTAGGTCCTTGGCCAGGATTTTGTTAAGAAGATGAAGAGACAAGGGAGAAGAGAGGTGATTGACAGGTATGAAGAGCAGTGCCAAGGAGGAAGGAGAGGAGAAAACTATAACTGAGCTGATAAGAGCATGAGAAAGTGGAATCAAAACAACAGTCATTTATTAAAATTTCCTGCTAGGAAAAATTCCCCTGCTGGTTCTTCTCTCCTTCCTCCCGCAAAGACAGATTTTTCAATAAAAAGGTACTTTCTGAGGCAAACAATCAATGTCTCCTTGAACTGCCAAAATGGTATGATCTCTATTTACTCCCCAGTATTCTTTGTCAGGGTTTGAGAATAAAGTTTGCTAGTAATCCAAACCTGAGGCAGTGTGTTAGACCACAAAACACAGCAAAACAACTGAAGAAATACATTTCTAGGTCAGCTGCAAGAGGTACAAAGTCCAAGTTCTAAAGTAACTAAAATTGTTTTGAAAAATATTTTAAGGAAGAATGTAGCAGGATTCAGGCCTCTGGACAAATGCTGAAGTAATTAAAAATCTGAAGGCTATCTGAAATGTTAAGCAGATTACCGAGGTTTTTAAACTGGCTGGCTAAGTGGCAGTGCAGGAACAAGTGTACTGCTACAAAATCAGATACTGGGTCACTTCAGAGCACAATTTCACACTGAACCCCATGCCCTTGCTCTCACAACCGGCTGGTAGATGGACTAGGGAGGGAGAAGACACTCAAGTACCTAAAAAGGGTTTCCACTGCTGAAGGAAAGCAAAAGCACATGTGCAAATGAAAACAAAATCTTTTTGACACCCATGGAGAAATACGAGTCACGTAACACAACTAATACTTTCTGCTCTCAGGGGTCCTGTCTGTCTGAGGATTTCAACACACTTTGAAGCACTGCACCCTGGAATACAGGGAAACAGTCTTTCCTCCATTCGTAAGGGAAGATAAAACTGAGGTTTACAGATCAGATTTTCACTTAATCTAAGGCTCAGTTAAGACTGTTCTGGCACTGTAAAAAGGGCTTTAATGTGCCTGTAAATCTCTCACTAAGGTAATGACCACTTCAGCTTGCCAAGGAGGTTAACTCGAGGCTTGAAATAAATACAAACTTGAGCTTCCAAGGCAACCTCTCAAGGCTGTCTTCAACCTCCCAGGCTGTCCTGTCTGAGGGGTAAAAGATAGCTGCAGGAGCAGAGCAGAGACTGTACCGAGTCACTTTGAGCTAAGATACATTCAGGTTTCCCTAGAAACATTTTATTTTACTGATTTGAACTGTTAGGCCAACAAGAAAAATAACTGGCTGTTTGTCCAGGACTTTTGGACATCCAGTCAAGCTACTGGATGCCCTAAGGCATGAAATGTGTAACTCCCAAGCATGCAGAGGGTTGTATGGTCCCAAATATTGCAGACTCATGGTTTCTCAGACTGGAACTGAGCTTATCTTTTTGCCTGTTATTTGCCAGAGGGAAGTAAGGAAACATACATGTGACTGTGCATGAGAGCTACTGGATCCCTCTCTGCAGGCAACCTGCCACCTTGGGCACTTACTTTAACAGGGAATCATGGACTTACACACTGCTTACACCTCTCTCTCTGTTCTGCATTCCCATTTAATTTTACTGCAAAGTAAGTTTGGGGTAAATAGTCCAAGATAAGTATTGGGTAAGTCACCCAAACTTGTGCAGTTTCAGGTTACACAGCTAAAGAGATCTTATTCCCCCACCCCATTCATGGACAGTCAAGAGAATTTAGGACAATCTATTTCACTAAGACCCAGTAACAGACCTAGGGATGTCTTCTAGTTTCCAGTCCCTTTTTTTGTTCAGGTATCAGGCTGTCTCTTTATATAGCAGTCTTAGAAAACTAGTGTGCCAGAACCTGTACAGAAAGGATGATAGAATAGTTTGGCTTGGAAGGGACCTTTAAAGGTCACCTAGTCAAACCTCCTCTGCTCCTCCTCTGTTCCTCCTCCAGGAACATCTTCAACTAGATCATGTTGCTCAGAGCCCTCATTAATGAACAAAGGTCTTACCTCAATACTTCTGCTCCACTTAGTACCCACTTCCACCATGAGATCTTATTTTTTTTGCATTAGTGAAACTAAACCAAATTACAGTAAAATTCCATCAGTTTCAAAGTATCTATGCTAACAAGAGAACACAGAAACTCTATCATCTTCAAGTGTCTCAGTGTCACTGAGTAGATTATCCCACAGAGATCACTGGGGTAGCAACATTTCTACTGTTGCCCTCCTACCCAAAGTGGCTTATTTGGAACTTCAAGCTCACATGAAGCTATTGCTTATTATTCTGTGCAGTACAAACATAAGCATGACCTGAAGATGTCTTGCATGGCAAGGAAATACTTGAGCAGCATCCTTTCCCTGCTTGCCCGCCCAGTTCCTTTCTTCACTCAGTGTTCCAGCCAAACAGCCCAACAGCTAGTGTTCACACTGCATTGAAGCTGCAACCCATTAAGCATCCACACTACATAAATTGGCAAGCACCAGATCACCGCTGCTACCCCACTTATTTTTCGCTCAGCACTGAGATTTCTAGCTGTGATGTGTGAAGAGCATAAGACTCTGACTGCAAGGGCTATGTGTTGTTCAAGTTCCAGTATTCACAGCTGCAAAGTGTTGGCAAGCAATATTGAAAGAGCTTCTGCTTCTTACAAATCAATTCATGAGACTAAAAAATTAAAACAGATGTAACCATATCATCTGTACCTCTGCTGATTCAATGCAGACTGTCAGAAAGCTCAAATGAGAATTTATTACTCAGCTCACAAAAATGAATATTCTGCTATGTAGAGAGACAGCAAGTGCTCAGTTGCTGTTGCACTTATTCAATAAGCAAGATGCCTGTGCTAGCCCAGCTTCTGTGAAATGCACCCAAATGCCTTTGCATTACATAGTTCAGATTAAAAGCCATCGAATGGACTTGTGAACAGAGGTGAACCTGATAAGAACATAACTAACTGGGCTAATATTTTTGCTAGCACCTACCCTTCCAAATTAGCCATGAAACACTGTTTTGACATATGGAACAACTGCAGCTTGCTATGCAAGAGAGTCACATGAAGTGGTTTCAGAAGATTCAGCTGTAATAAATTAAGTGCTGAGGGGGAGGAAATAACCACCACCCCATTATAAATTATTTCCCCTATTATTTTGTCTAGGGACTGCCGGACTGGGAGATTTTAGACTTGAGAGACTGGTAACATGGATATAAATCAACTGTTTCCAGAAGTGTGGGCTCACAGGGTGTCTGGCCCATATGAATACAATGTTCTCAGGCTCTCCAGAGACTCAGACACGCGGTGAATAACAATGTGCAGATCTTCCCCAAGCCATTTGAAAGAGGCTTCGTTTGCTTCTGCCAGCAATCGTTCAGCAGCTTAGATGGCAGGACATGCTTGCTCTTCAACTGAAAAGGCACAAAATTCAGTCTTGGGGAGAGATGTCAAAAGGCAGCTGGACTGTTCTACCCAGCAAAGATATCTCTTCTACTCCTCCTTTTAAAGGGATGGTGCCACCTCATCCTTCTTTACACCAACTGGTATGATTCCTTCAGCCTCCGCTGAGCCAGTCCAGGTCATTAAATCTACTCACTTTTCTTTAGTGAGTGATTTTGCTCTGGCCTCAGTGAGAAGTTCATCAGGTGGCCAGGCAGCTGCCAAAAATGATGTGAAGAGGACACAGAAATGCAGGACACAGGACAGAAAGGCTGGAGGTCATCCACTCGAGCTCCTCAGCTATGCCTTCACTGCAAGAGGAACTGAGCTTGGAGCCAACAAATGCATGGCCTTGCTGGAGAGGCCATCTTCAGACTAGTGTTGCTGACTCCAGCATCATTACAAGCTCAGACTTTCACAAACACACACACTCCCCTCTTCCCAAAAGCTAATGTTCATTGAATTTAAACACTACGGGCGTATGTGGCAAGGAAATTCAGCTGCTTCAAGATGAAAGTTGACCATGTGCTTTCCAAAAAGAGAGAAGTTGAGCCCAACAATTTAGCATTCTTTTCTATTTTTTCTCTTATCCAAAGTCTAATTTTAGAAACAGTTTCAAACATTGCTTTTGAAAGAGATTAGAGATCCAGGTGTAACTGCTAAGAAGAAAACCCACCATCCAAAACATTCATCACACCTTGATCCAGTGTGACCTTGTAAAATTACAATGATGCACAACAGCCTTGCAATGCCCAAGATGGTTTATACCCAGACTACCCCAAGGCACGTGAGAGGAGAATGCAATCTCTGTAGTTGTTCCTTCAGCTGATATAACTGCCAGCACTCAAGTGAACTGGCTTTGAGGTGTCAGACCAGTAATTAAGCCGCATGGTGGGAAACACTAGTGTGTGACCTGAGTAGCACTCTCCAGTCACTGTGTTTCTCTCCACACTCTTTTAAACATGTGTTACAGAACTGCAACTGGCTCAGCGTTATGCTAGTGAAGAAGCAGAGGGGGGGAATACCCAATTCCTGATTAAAAGAGTATTTTTAACCACCAGAGGGAGCACTGGCCTTGAATATCTTTCAGGATTAAAATAAACGTGTAGAATAAATATCATCTGTTTGTCCTCAGCTGCACTCACCGTTTTCAGTATTTTATTGAAAGTGTGAAGCAGATACCAGTCAAACAGAATTACTGCTATATGCTCACAGGGCAAGCGTCCTCAAATGCACTAAGGATGCTTAACATTGCAAAATTCCCACTGCACATCCCTCAGCACTAGAATCTATCTGTGCTACAGCTATACAGTTCTGGAGCCACTCGAGTAACGAGTAATTAATTACACAAACAACTGTCAAGACATGCAAAGAATCTGTGTAGGAGCTCTGTAAAGATCTCTGTGGGAGCTCTATAAAGATCTTGGCTCACCCAGAAGTTCTGGGGCTGAGCCCCTGACAGTATGCAGAATGGAAAAGGGGGGCTCGGGGGCAATGTGAAAGAAGAGTCAGCAAAATCTTGATTCTTTCACTGCCTGGAAGAATATGAGAAAACTCACCCATGTGGAAACACAAGCCAGGCATTTTTGGCATGACTAACTGAAGGAGCAGCCATGACAGTTTTATAGGACCTGCACAGCTCCACAGTTGGACTGGCTGTGGCTGGGCGTGTCACCTGCATGACTTCAAGCATTACCAGGGCCACCCTACATTACACACAGACACATAGGTCGCCAAAGAGCTTTCCCAACAGCTGCTGGAGACACAGCACTCCAGTCATGCCCTCTCTGCCATGGTGCTGGTTTGGCCATCTCCTTCTGCCTTTTTATCCCCTCACAGGTGACTTTCACCTGTGGGACTCCTTCAGTCCCACAGTTGAACATGTTCTCAGGCTGCGCTTCAAGGTGGGAATGCTGGGAAATGCCCACAGGGTGCAAAAGCCAGTGTCATAAAGGTTCGTATACACTGGGGCAGAAGCTAGTCAAGCTGGTCTCTGATCACCAAATGATGGCATCTCACTCGTCTCTGTTTTTTCACTCCCTGAAAGGTTTACTCTTCCTTTCATCAAAGTATCCTTTCCTGAGCCATGTGAATTTACAACACTGGGGAACCTGTACAGCTTGATACAAAATGAACCCAAACCTCCGGTACTGAATCTATCAGTACAAACATTTAATTGGAAAGCTGTTCAGATTTGTGGGTCAGGAACTGAGCCTGTGCCTCTTGCCTCCTAAATAAGAAAGAATGCTTAGACTGAAAGCATATTTCAGTGCCGCCTCATGGCTGCACAGAGCATTCCTCAGGAAGCTGCTAAGTGCTTCCCAGGAGTATAAAAATAGAAATAACGATCTTTGATTATCCTTTTCTCTGCATCTTGGTATGTATGTACTTAGTTGATGTGCAAGCAAGTGGGTGGCTACACAGTGTGTCTGAATTTGATGTTGAAGCTGAATAAGAAGTAAAATAAGCTGAGTGAAGTAAAGTCAGCTTTCAAAAGTCAGAGCATTCTATAGTCAGAGTCAGGCTATAAAGTCAGCCTCCACTTAACGAATGTCAAATAACTGGCTGCTTATCAGCATCATATGACTTCAGTTAAACCAGCTGTAAGTAATGACCCCTCCTTACATAATTTATCAACCCTTCTTCATGTCATTCCTCTTTTTGTTCATCCCATAGTTACTCCTCATTTTCTAGCTGCAATAATCAGTTTTTTCAACAGAGGTGCCCAAAGTTCTCTTTTTAGGACTTCTTGAGCTATGTACACTCTTAACTTAAGCTCCACGTCTCTTACAGTTGTACATCTTTGGCTTGTGTTCTCTTTGTGTGATATTTGACTTCAGTGTAGATAAATGTTACAGATCCAGAAGTAGTTAGCATGCTGAGGATTGTATTTGTACTTCAGCAAAATATTTTGCTTTTTCTCCTTCCATTAAAAAACAAAAACACAACAAAAAAAACCCCAAACCTGAAGTTTAGTGAGGTACATGCACCTTTCATTCATTCACAAAAGATAACATGTATGAGCCCTAATTTGAACATTTTATAAGCCAGGAGCGGTCTAACTCAAAGCACGGTTGAGGGCATGGCATATAAAGAACAGGAATATAAAAGAGCATATAAAAGAGCAGACGCCAACAGACAGCAAGTAAACTTTCTTTTCCAACTGTGGAAGTTTGTTTGCACAAAGCTTGGCAGTTTAACACTAAGGTATGTCGTTCATTGTCTTTATGTTTAAACTCTTCTTGAAGTTAGAAAAAAAAAACACCAAACCACCCACAGACCCACAGAGCTCATGATGTTTCAGTAGGAAGTCACAAAAACCTTTTATCAAAGGTACATGGGGATTTTTCCAAACTTTTTTTTTTAAATCAGACATGGGTCAAGGAGTCTCTTCCCATCCATCAGTTAGAACCAGCCTAGGGAACAGAAGAACCTCAAAGAACCACAAGGGAAAAGGACGTTTGAAGGACACATGCATTTGCAGCGTAAAAAGAAGGAAATTCTATCACCTGTAGACAGGTTGAATCAAAAGGGTACTATATTTCCCACCCATTCTAATCATCTGTTGAACTCATTAGGTCTGAGTAACTCTTCCTTTGTTTTATTGCACATTGTGTTAAATCACTTCCAGTGTTGAAGGTCCACGAATATAAGGGGCAAAAATGCTCCACGCCCTTCCTTCTTCGTTAGTGAAAATTATTTAGCATTTGTTTGCATTTGGCATTGTTTAAAGGTTCACATTTAAAGATGAAACAGCAGAAAAAAAAAGGTCTTGAACTTTTCAGATTTTTTTAATTTATTTTTGTTCAGATCCTAGACCTGGAATGAAATGTGACATTACATGCGAGTTTTATACTCTTGCCAAAGGTTTGTCATGGACATATTTACAGAAAATAATCTCTTCCATAAATAGTAAAAACACAGGCAGCTGCTCCTAGACAGTACAAACTGCAATAAAGTTCTCATCATGAAGTAGCTCGTATCTTAGACAGTTCACGACAGACAGCACTATTCTAGACAGTGCTATTCTAGCTGCTTTTTGGGGTTAGGTTTGAAATAGCATTTCAAACTATATATAAAAAAAATATGTTAGGTTTGAAATAGCATTTCGAAAGTTTTAAACACTTTCATAGTTGCATAGTATCTTTCCACAAAAGCTAGTGGAAATATTCTTGCTTCTTTGTTTGCTTTTTTTGTTTTTTTTTTCATTAAAATACCAGCAGGTATTGTGCCTCAAAATCGTAAATCAGTGTTTCTTCAATTTAGTCTCTAAAGTCTCTTGTTTCTTCAATTTAATCTCTAGAGTCTTTTAACTCAATCAGAAGCACTGGAGAACAGAAACTACAACATATTTTTTTCCTAGTACTTGCTGGCTTGCCCATCCTAAAGCAATTAAGTTGTCAAAGATGCAGTAATCATTAATAATAAGGAAAACTGAATATTTTCATTATTTTAGCATTGTGGAGGATATCAGTATCATTATTTGCCAGGGCAGGCCAACCAGAAGTTGGCATACAGCTCAGTAGGTGACCTTAAGGCTTTGTTTGGGATAAAAAAGAAAAGACAAGGACGTGTAAACGGGCCTGTCAGAATCCGTGCAATGCGTGATGTATGACTGCCACCCAGAGGAGCTGGCGGGGAAATGACACAGCCACGGGAGGTGGGAGTCACAGGGACAGCTCTTCCCCTCCGGCACTGATCCTGCCTGCCCTTCCTGAGAGCTGACCCTGCCCAAGGAGAGGCAGGGTGAGAAGACAGTTTTGCTATCAATAGCTTCTACTTTGCCTACATCTGGAGAGTTTCACCTTCCCAAGCACCATGCTTTTCCTTTCTTTCTGAGGTAAACGTCACCCCTCAGCTCCCACGCCTTGGAACCGATATAAAGTAATTACATTTAATAGCTAGAACTTCCTGAAGAGATCCTTCTGGGGGAGTTTTACAAGGCTGCATGTCCCCTCGCTGGATTTCCAACTTCTACCTCCACATCTTTTCAGGCAGAAACGAAGTCTGAGCTGAAGATCTGTAATGGCATGCTTAACTCAAGAATCTCCTTAAAGGTGGTGCAGACAGCTGGCAGCAGCACTGCCTTCTCTGCTCACTGCTCCGCTACACCAGCCTTTGGTCTTCTTCCCTTTTCTTCTCCTGGACCTGGGAGTCAAGAGGGCACTTTTGACTGCCCCCCTGTGCTACTCTCCCTCCCCTCCATTACTACTACTTAAACCCCTTAGTTTTGCAGTCTTTCGGTCTTTGCTGGGCAGTCAAGCAAACTGAACAAAATTGAGGGTTCCCAAAGCCCCCCAAAGCCAGCTAGCCATCAAATACTTCTGCTGCATCAGTTTACAGTGAGTAAGTGTCAAATGAGAAAAGAGTGTGAGGACATCGGATCTCATGCCGGTGTCTGTGTTCGCTCACTTACTCGACTCAGTTATTTATTTTAACTGTGAGCACTGATCTTTGACACCAGCCCTGGTGAGAATTATTTTTGTTGGCATATCAAAACATTTAAAAATATTCCAGCTGAACTTCAGTGGAAGCTGTCACATGCCTTCTTTAAGAACTACAAAATTTATGGGTAGGTTTTGCCATTCTAGTCACTCCTAAATATTCTAAGAAACATGACTTTCCAGACAGGAGTCTAAATTGCTTTTCCCTTGGCTTTACCTTAATTTTGCTTTTCTTCTGTTGTTAAAGATGATGCAGGAGAAGATTTTACCTATTACTGAAAGCTAATAATTATTCTCACCACTTAGGTTAACTTTCTTTGCTATGTTGTTTATAGCTCAATCTACTTATTCTGTAGAACTTTCTCAGGTCTTATACTTACCTGGAAGGAGATGTAAATCCTTTTTAACATCTCTTAAAAATGCTCTCTCAGCTGTTCTTGCTCCTTCTGTGATGTTATGCTTCTTTCTTGGCTAAGCTAGAGAGGTTCTCCAGCTGGTTAAGGAATTGCTTGCCTGATAAAATACTCCACTAACACTTTTTTAGCAGCTACTTCAGGTTTCCTCTTTGAAAATCCTACTTTCACACCACTTCTTACTGTTCTATCTCCTCCCAGGCATATATGGTTACAAGTTTTGCTATTTCTCTGCTGGAGGTGTTTTTGAGAATTTTGTATGAAATTTGGCTTTTTACCCTTTCTTAATGAAATCCAAACTTTAAGAGAATTCAGATCTGCTTTTCCAAAAACCAACATCATACGGCCACATGTTTTCAATGACTAATATAAGTTATGACCTCTCTCTCAAAACATAGGTCTAAAATCTGAAATAGGAGGGAGCTGGGCAAAGAGAATCAACTTGCTACCACTAGTATGAGATTTTAAAAAATAAAAAAAAAATTAAAAAACCCAGCCCAAACAATCCCTCAAACTGCTTTTTGCTCTTGGCTGGAAAGACTAGAGAGAGACTTAAGGAGATTACGATATTACTGCGTTTCCCTAGTAATAATCATATATGCCCAGGTTGCTTCCTTTGACTACTGCTACAGAGGAAATGTAGGCAGAGACGGATTAAGTGCATCAAGTATTAAGTTCTTGTGTGGGAACTGACATATCACAGAAACGTCAATTATAATGGCTGGCTTGGTCTGAGATCCCCAGCAAGCCCAGTATAAATCGAAGGGCAGAATGATTTAAAGAAGCCTGAGGGGTAAACTACAAAGTGGAGCTTCTGTTGCTCCCCAGACATAGGCTGTCCCAGCACCTTAATCTACACCCACAAACCCCTGTTTGCATCACAGAGCGTTAGCGTTACGGGCAGTGAGATGAGCATACACAGAAGCAGACTGCAGGTGCTGCCACACATAGGACCAAAGAACTGCAAGCCAAGGCATAAATTTCATAATCCCTATGCAGTCAGTAGACACTGGAAGCAGAACTCTGTTTGCATGGACAACATTTTAAATTTGGGAAGACTCCAAACTGCACATTCCCCGTTTCCTCAGCATGCAGATTTCAGAGAAGTGGAGATCTTAGAAGTCTTTTCTCATCTTACTTTGATCTCACATTTGGGAAAATTTAGTGACTTCATTGGAGGCTTACAGGCTTCAGATCAAAATAAGGCACCGTAATCCTTTGAGAAATCACAATGAAGACATACACTAAGAGCAGTTGTACAAATGTAATATCAAACTCTGTGACAGCATGTTTGACTCCATGATGAATGCTTGAGATTACTATACCAGCACCTTTACAAGACGTGCATCTGGCAACAGCTGGTAAAAAGAACGTACTATGCCAACTGAAATACTACTGTGTGAAAACCTTTCAAAGTCAGCTTGGAAAACCAAATACATAGTATTACTGGGAAATCTGCTTTTATAGCAGCACTCTTTTCATAGAAATAAATTCATCAGCATAATCCACTAGTTTGTGTTGACCAAAGATGCCTACCATGCTGAGTGCAAAATTACACCTTAATGTAGAAATGTTGCCAGAGACATTTGGTTCCATTTGGGCAAACAGGACAAATGGCTCCAATGACTATTTCAAATGAAGAAAATCTGATTGCTCCAGATGCCACTTAGCAGTTTGGTCTGCCAGTTGGGAAACTGTACAAAACTTTCAATATTGAGCATTTCCCACTTAACATTATTCAAAGTCTTTTGTTGTATCCTTTTCAAGAACAGCAGCTTTGTTGGTGTGATGTCTTTATTTAACATAGATGTTCTTTTTCCCTCATTTGAAATAAAAGTATTATTTTATTCCGAGTGACACGAAGAAAGGGTAAATCGATAAAAATACACTACTGTCACTGCAGAATTGACACAAACATTATAACAATGGCTTGATTTTCAAAACTAATTATAGACCACAAATCTCCTTTAAGAATATCAGACCTACAGCTGATAAATATCTATGCTTATTTTATTACAGTTTTCTGATTTCCCCCATTCAGGAATAACTACACAATTTCATGTTATCTATTATCCTTTGCCAGAGTGCAAACACAACCTTTTTTCCTCACATTGCCCATCAGCCCTCTTTTCAAATTTATGTCCCTGTCTGGGATGTATAATTCAGCTGTGCTTTCCTTGATGCCCTCAGTTCATAGTCCTTCCAGCTGAGGTATGAACAGGTAGGTCCGCGAGGTAAGTTTCTACAGTTGCCACATAATAGAAACATGCAGCAAAACTATGGAAGAACTGATTAAAACCAAATAGTGCACATTGATATGAAATAGTGCTAATGGAAAGTGAAAAAATTAACATTCTTGATAAAAAAAGTCTTGATGTTGCTGTGGTGGTGCAAGACCCCACAGACTCCCCACCTCAGTGCTTGCTGCTATTTCCCCTCCCACCCGGGCCAAAGAACAATACAATAGACCAGAGCATTACCTGAGACACAAATTGTCCAACATAAAGGAAAGAAAAGGATGGAGTGTAATGGACACAATGTATGGCAACCCTTTAGCGTACCTGGCTCCCATGACTCCTATCACTTGGGAACAATAACAATAATTAAATACTGCTGACAATGTATGGATAGTGGCCTGAAGAGGGGGGCAAGACCAGAACTCCAAGATCGAGTAATAAGTTCTAGGTTAATGCAACTGGTGGAAAGTATCAGAATATCTCGTTGTCTGAGTTGGGCTGGAGTGGAAAGTAATCAACCAAATTCAATTATCTTGGACCCTCTAAGTAGTGAGTCTAGCAAGACTCTTTAAACTCTTTTGGATTGCAACAGGCTGCAACCAGCATCACCCCCAAGTTGGGATGTCACTCAGACGGGCACCTTGAGGATTAAAAGGCATGGGTGAGTCAACCCTCTCAAGTGTCAGTTACTGCTCACCGAGGAATGCTGATGCAATGCGAGTATTCATCCCAAACCCAAGAAGAGGGACATTTCAACTCTAGACTACCCTCTCTTTCATCCACCTCTCTCTCTATCCATGTGCCTCTAATACATACATTAGCTTTTATGAGTGTGAGTGTTCTTATACTTCATTGGATCCAAACACTTTCTGTCCATGTGTCTGTGCGTGTGTAAGGAGTTAAAAGGGGCACCCGTCGGCTCACTGGAGTCACCTGCAGCAAAGAGACCTTTGGTCCTAGCAGTTAAAAACTTGGGTGTGGGGGAGTGTGCAACCTCTCAACTGGTGTGTGTTTGTATGTTTGTGCTCACATGCTTATGCATTGATTTGTCATGCTTGGCACTAAGTTAGCGTGAATCTTGTCATTTTTGAATCTCTAACTAAGTCATTCAAATATTTTGTTAAATATTTAAATCCTTATATTGTTTAATGTTTAAGCGCTGCTAAAATTCAACCTTTTGAGCTACCTCAAATCAGTAATGAATGTTGAATTGCTGCTAAATCATAACTGTGTCAAATATCCCATCTGTGACAGTTGTTAATACAGGCTGAATATGAAATCCACAGATCTAGTGAAAACTGACTTGCTCCACTAGAGGAACTGATGTGTTGCCCTCTGCTATATCGTAAAGCAAACTCAGAAGTACTTCACAGTGGTCTTCTCACTAATAGCTGGAGCTTCTCTCCAACAAGGGGATTTACATCATTTTATATAATCTATATCACAAATATTTTTTCTCTATCCTTTGTTACCTAAATTGACAGGAAAAGCCTTGGAAGGCCCTCCCAAACTGGTGAACCTTAAAAAAAACCAAAGTAAACCAAAGCAAATGTACAGGGACACAGGCAACTGGAACAGTCAATTCCTCATTACCGAAAGTGGAGAAGCCCAGTCACTGGCAGATGGCAAAACCATGTGTGACTCTTAAGACTGTATGAAGGTGCAGGAAAGGAAATGCTATTCCCTGCTTCTGTTTGTGGGCTTCCACAGAACTGTCCCAGTGACTTTCAGCCTAAGCTAATAAGAGAGCTACCTGGCTTCCAGACCCAAAATGGCTCAAGCAAAGACAGTTTGTATACTTCTGCAGCATGGTCAACTCACACAGGGATGATACAACTGTCGAGGGAAATGGAGAAGGATTTTTTATGTAGGTATAATAATAGAGATAAATTCTCAGAATTAGGCAAACAAAAACGATATAAAATGATGTGCTCAAGTTTTCTNATAGTACATTTCTTACTTTTCAAACAAACAAAAAAAGCCCTCAAAAGCAGCAGTTATATGAGGGTTAATTCCATTTTTATTTTCTTCCAAAATTTCCTGCAGAGATTTTTTTTTTTAATTAAAGTGCAATACTTCACTTACAATGACAAAATCACATTTAATATTCTTGTGACTTTAACTTATAACAGGTAATGCAATGCTGAGGCAGGGCAATCATCCCAAGTGATTTATACTAAAGAATGAGCATTCATTCTTTAAGGCATTCTATCTGGTATGTGTTAGGAGATTAATCATTCTGTATTAGTTACAACAAAGTTCCAGTGTAACCTCCATTTATACGTGTTTCTGGTACGGAGTAAAATGTGTATGAATGGGATTGAACATTCTTGGAAAAAGTCAGCACATGGAGAATTTTACTCAGCTCTATACAGTCTTTGTTCTAAATGGTAATGAAACGCTTAACATGCCTTTTCTACACACATTAATGGCTAGAGCTTCTTATCTCCACAGCTGCTTGAAATTGTTCTCAAAATCTAGGTAAGCATAAAAGAGAAAACATAGCTTCTGTCTATTTCTGAGAAACCCAATAAAATGTAGGCGAGTACTCAAGACTAAAAAGTTTCAACAGATCTTACACTTTAGCAAGGTTAGAAAAAACAGCGAGTTATTATACAGAAAACCAAATAAAAAGTGTAAAAGGAAAAGTGTAAAAGAAGATATTTTAGCCTAATCTACTTAATGAAAAACAGTAAGGTATTATTTATTATTGTATTATTTTAGCAATATTATATTTTTCTATAATTTCTGCACCTTTTGTTTGGCAAATACTTGGTACTTTACATTATATAGCTTAAAATAACAGCCTAATGTTCAGTGTAATAATAAAGGCTTTACAGGATAAGAGCCATCTGTTGCAGTTGCATTTCACTTTCTGCAATTTTCTGAAAGGGATGAAAACCCTTCGACTTTGGCAATTATATGCCCTTGATAACATATGAGTCATCGTAAAGGAGTTTGGCATAGAGATACAATTTTCATGGAAACAGCCTAATGAGGGAACATATTGAATGTATTCTAAATACAGCCATCCAAATGGTCATATTGATGAAAAGATTCTCAAATGAGAGAGTAAAATATGGCAATGTAATTGAGTCTTCCATGTCTGAAATGCTGTCGGGTAATTTCTTGGGCATTTCACTAATCTCAAGTCAAATAATATTTTCAGCATTTTTTCTGTTGAGATCATTAATATGATTATTTGGCCAAATGCATTTTAATTAAACCCCACCCCCAAGTCATAGGGTCTGGAACTTCTTCCCACACTATGGTAGGAAATGTATCTCCAGATGTTAATAATTAAGGCATTAAGGGGTAAACCCAGCACCCACTTCCGCAGCTGCCAAAGCTCCCACGGCATTAAACTGGTGTGGTTACGTTGCTGAAGAGTGTGGGTGGATTGGAAAAGGCCCTTCAGCGTCTGTGCACTTCTGCACAACATGGAAGCAAGATCAAAAGGGTTTCCAGTGTAGGCAACATGTTGGCTGGATGGTGCAAACCAGAATGAATATGTACTTCCCACAGAAGTGGCGACGTGACAAGTGAAGAGCAGATGTTCTCTAACGTTGTCTCCTGGGGTGCCACAAGAGCTGGGCATGGGGCAGCCCTCTTCTGACCTGGATCCTGGCTTTCTAACCTGGATCTAGTCTTTCTAACCAGTCCTTCTCTGATTAAGTAACTTTCACATTGATCTCTGATGTAACAGGTACCACTACTGACGTGTGCTTTACTGGGAACCATGGTTAGCAGAGACATGTTTCAAATCCAAATGTGCTGGTTGGAAAAAAATTTCCAGAAATATTATAGAGGCAAGCATAAAGGATGCTTCCTTTGCTTCCCCTCACCAACTTTGCCTTCAGAACTGGGACTGGGCAGGAGGCTGATCTTATTCTAAACTGCCATTAAATGTAAAGAATTGGGATGAAAATCTGCACTAGGCTAAAACAAGGGCAGGGGGCAGATAATTTAAAAATCACCTCAGTTTTCTGTTCAAAATCCTAAGTACACATTTGAAAGCTTCAGAGTGTTAACAAAATAAGCAAGCATTAATATATATTGATCTGAATTAATTGACTTTTAAATGCATTCCAAAATAGTTTAAAATGTCTTTCCGGAATATTGTTTTCTAGGTATAACTATTCATTTACCTGTCTAGACATCTCTAACGTCAATAATTACATTTCCTACACAGTCTAAAAGTATATAAAGATTTCAGTACACATGTGTTTAAAGACATAGAAGTTTGTGATGAAAACCATTAGGAAAAGCATGGAGTACAATGACTTGCTGGATGAGCTTGCATGACACCTGTAGTTTACTATGACTTCTGTTGCTATTGGCTGACATTTTTCTCTCTTCTACGTTTTAAAATAACCTACATTAATTTGACGTAGTTTTGACTTCTAGCATATCAGACAAGCACCTATTTCTTTCAAAAAGAACTTTTTGAAACTCTGGACTATGCAAATTAAAAATACCAACAAGAGCTCTACCAAAGAGAGTCAGGATTACAGCTGGAATTAAATGAGGTGTAGGGTTTAATACAATTTATTTCCCCAAACTATCATTTTTGAAAATCATGATCATGTTACAAGATGCTGGCATGCTCTATGAACTGAAAACTAATTGCTTTCAACAAGAGAGCTACAATGTAATATCTCTCTCATTCTACAATGATTCATTTGTATTTGTTACTGAAAAATAAGACCAAGACATCATGGAATAAATTCAGAGTTTGGGACCATTCCAAAGTTCTTGCTTTTTTTTTTTTTAATATAGAGCTGTTTTTATTAAACAGATATTAATGGATCATTAACAAAAGGAGACTCCACCTAAAAGATGTTTTGAACCTTGACACTTTTCATCCATCTAACAAATTAATCTGGGTTCTGTTAAAAAGAAAATTATCTTTGCTTGGGTCTCCACTTAAGTCATTTACATTCCTTGTTCTGGAAAACACCAATGACAAGCCACCATCAAACTATCTTAAAATCTTCATCTGTAAATATGTAGCTATTGCATGTGAGACAATGTAAAACACCAGCTGTATATTTATTTAAAAACAAAAAACCACAAAAAAACACAACAAAATGACCCCCCTCAGAAAAATAAACAAACCCTCTACATCTTCTAAGCCGTCCTTTGGGTGTCCTGAATAACTTACCTCGAAAAACATTCCCACTGCAGTCACAGGATGATTAAATCTTTGGTCTACACTCATTTATAATGGCAGATATATGGTATATGTGCATGCAGAACAGAACATGCTGTAGATTAAAATCTCTACAGCAAAATTGGAAGAGATAAGGAGAGTGATTGAATGTCTACAATATTTACAAAAGCAGGTAATTTACAGGGGGAACTCATGGAATGCTTAAGTAAGTTATATTTTTTCTTAACTGTTCCTGCTTTAAAAGAAGCCTTTAAAGTTCCTTTTCTGTTTCATAATCAGAAAGTTTTAATAGCTGAATCCAAACTTTAAAACTCTTTTGCAAGGTTCTGTCCAAAAGTTTGCTGTTTGGGTTTTTTTTTTTGACCTGAAACACTTTGCTGTATTTAAGTTGATTATTAACCTCCTTCTTCCTACTGCAAATTATTGCCTCCCAGGGTTAACCCTGGTCAGGGTACACTGCTTATGATACAGCCTTCCTGGAGAGCAATCTGCACAGCACACCGGGGGGAGCATTTCTGACCTGACCAGCTTGCATCACTTCCAAAGGTGGTCAGGCTGTCAAGCCTGCTACCCACTGAAAAAGACTGGAGGTGAGGTGGTAGGAAAGGTGAGTGTGCCAGGCTGGCATCTCGCTCATCAGGAAAAGAGGTAGGGCACAGCCAAGCCCTGGGCTAGGGGCTTCATCCTGCAGTGAGGAAATATGGGTGTTCCCCACCTCTGGCCCCCCCTGTCCTCTGCTGCTGCAGACACCGAGCTGGGTTCTTTTTGGAATCTCTGATGTAGGGTGCATGGCTTGGCGTTGGTGATGCTCCATGGTGCTCACCAAAGTGTTCACCAAAACCAGCAGCTCACCTGCCTCCCAGTAGGTTATACACTGTGTGGTTTAAGTAAGCAAGATAATGAAATGGGGAGAGTCCACTTACCTTTTGCCCTTTTACTCCACTGCAGTCACATTTTCCACAACCGGAACAACCCTGAAAGCAACAGAGAAATGGAGAATTTCAGTTGTTTCTTTGTTTGTTTGTTTGTCTTGTTCCCTCCTCATAGTCATGAAGCAATTGGCAAGAAGTAACTTGGCAGCCTATCGCTTTTACTGTTGCCATGTCCCTCAAAAAAAAAAAAACCAAAACAATCTAGGACAAAACCAAGCAAAACATTTGTATCACTGGATATTCCACCAACACACATGAGATCCTTCAGCAACCCTGTTAAGCTGTTATCAAGAGGCAGTCAGGGACAGCATCTATCTCCCCAGAGCCAGCTCTCAGCACGGCTGCTGGGCACCTGTCCCCCCACATCTGTGCCTCCCCACAGTTTATGGGGACATCAGTACTTCTGGGAAATAAGAGGAGATGTAAATAATCTGTTCTGAATTTGAAAATCCTCCAAAAAGACCAGTAAGCAGGATCACTCTGAAAAGTTAAATAATACAGTAATGATTTTACATGGGAAATACATTTTCTTTTAAAGTGAAGAACCAAAGAGCAATGGGGGTTTAATGTTAAAAAAAAAAAATATATTAAAGTCTCTCCATTAAAAGTAAAGTACCAGCTCCTGAAAAATGTCTTACTTTTGTTGAGATTCATTTTTAAAAAAATGTTGATCTGCCAAATTGTTGTTTGAAGTCTAAATTTGTGCATATTCACATCAAGCAAAAATAACTTTTTTCTCTTGCATTATTACAGCACTTTACCACGTTGTTCAGCCTGGAGAAGAAAAGGCTTCAAGGAGACCTTATAGCAGCCTTCCAGTATCTAAAAGGAGCCTACAGGAGAGCTGGAGAGGGGCTCTTTGTCAGGAAGTGCAGTGACAGGACAAGGGGTAACAGCTTTAAATTGGAAGAGGGGAGATTCAGATTAGATACTAGAGAGAAATTCTTTCCTGTGAGGGTGGTGAGGCACTGGAACAGGTTGCCCAGGGAAGTTGTGGATGCCCCATCCCTGGGAGTGTTTAAAGCCAGGCAGGATGGAGCTTTGATCAACCTGGTCTAGTGAGAGGTGTCCCATGGGCAGGGGGGTTGGAACTCGATGATTTTTAAGGTCCCTTCCAACTCTAACCATTCTATGATTACAAATGCACAGAAAGATGAAAATTGACAGTGATTAGAAAGAATATTCATCATACGTTGTAGAAAGAGAATTAAATCCGAAAACGATGCCAACACATGCTATGACACCAATTCAGCATTGACCAGGAGGGAAAAGCGCCCCCCACTGAATAATTAGCTTTACTCCTTGCGATACAAGGTTATGCCTGGAAAAACATTGGGCCTCCCATTTCAAGAAGTCACCCGCTGTGACCTCTCCTAGTTTTTCAGACCTGATGAGATCACAGCTGGAGGACGCATGCTTGCAGCTCCTACTTCCTCCTCCAGCGCCATGTAGAATGTTATCAGTTTGATCAACACATCCCTTAAATTCAGAAGAAGTCTGTTTTAATTGCATCTGGGAATGTAATTAAAATGCGTCATTGAATCATTATAAACATCTGTTTTCAAGTTAATGCCCCCATATTTCCTTCAGCCTGTTGTTTAACATGCTTCAGAAAAAAAAAAAAGTATGTTATTTATTTTTCAGTTGGGTTTTGTTCTTAAATTTAGCATGGCCAGAAGAATGGACTTGTGCTTTCAGGTCTGGTCTTATTGCTCCCCAAAAATGAAGCCATTCTATTAATTTTTTCCTGTTTCTTAAGCGTCAAGATCAGCACAACCAAAGCTGAGGAAGGTAAGAAGGTACTGAGCAGCAGGGAGCACAGCTGCATACAGTCCTATTTGCAGACAAATGCTGTAGCCTGATCTGCCAGAACAGGCCACCTGCCCTGCAAAACTGCGTTCATTTTACAGTAGCATCATCTCCTCCTGTCACTGACTGTAACCTTCGGAGGCGGATGGAGGTTTGGCCAACAATGACAGCCACTAAATGGATAGCATTACCCTCAGCTACCAAAATGTATTTTTGAACCTGAGGGATGAGATAACATTCTGTGGGAGGAAGTATGAGCTTTTTCCTCCTGGACCTCTGGGAAGATGGGAGGCCCAGACTGGAAGCAGCTTATGGATCAAAGGGCAATTAAAGGGGGTCAAAGGGGCATTTAAGTAACGAGGTACACTGAGAGAGGAAGATGGTTATAACAGGCACAGGAATCACGGTCTGGGTTCCCCTAACCCAGAGTAAGTACAAACATCCCTACTAGTTGCTGCAGCCTCCCTTTATTCAATGGCAAGAAACAGGCACTTTTGGGCTGAGATCCACCTCACCTATTTGAGGTGTTTGTTTTCAGTGCAGTCGAAGCACACCTTGGAGGACTAAGCAGGAGAGACTGAAATGGGCAGAAATGCGTATGAGCTGTGTATGGGAACACGGGGAAAATGAAGAGAAAAGTGATTACAGAGGATCAAACAGAAGGCCAGATGTTACAGACAGAATGGGGCAGGGAATTACAATAGCTCGTCATTCCTCAGAAATGGTTAGAAATGCAGTTAAGTATCTTTGAGCAAGGAGATCAGCATTTCTGGTACTCAGAACCTTACACAATCAAGTGCTAAGTGGGAAACTTTACCCTGAAGGAATAAAGATAATCATCACAAGGCAAGTAAGCAGAAATTATGCAAATTATTGCTTATTTCTAAACTTTTATGGTTTTAAATCAGTCTCATGATATGAACAGTCTAGTTCATGATTTCCAGCCACACATGACTAGAGATAATGAGACAAATGGAGAGAAATAGTTTGATCCTATCTGCCAGACATCTTCTTTGAAACAATGCCTTCCCCCAAAACTGCATGGAGCTTGGAGGAATCACTGCTGCCCTCCAAGTGCCAAAACAGAGAAGGAGCAGTGCTGGGAAGGAAGCATAATCTGTTAGAGGGGCAGAGGATAAAAAGGCAGGCTCTTTATCCCTTATTTAGGAGCCAATTACACCCTAATCCAAAGATGCACCATACCTCACCTACTTTGGATGGTAAGCTAACAGTTTTCAAATAGCCATAGCTTCCTTGCATCATAGGCCAGCCTCTCACATAATATTTGAAGACATTCATTTTATCTCACTCCTCCCACAAAAATATCAGTCAGCTCAGAAGCAGCAGCTCATTTTAGCAATACAAATAGCTTCATTTTTTGACAAGCACTTCCGTCTTCATTCTCCCAGACTGTCTGCAACTGATAAGCTTAGTGAATCACACTGGCAAATCGGTATCAAACTACAAAAAGATTGCATCCCTTCGCATATACAAATATGCTACATGCATACTGAATATTTGCCTGAAGGACAGCGATTCATTTACTATCATATTAACATATATTTCTTAAAAAGTGATGCTAATGACTGGTCGTTCCAACCCAGACCTCCAACTTCCATGAATCATGAACTCAGCTTTAGGAGTACTAAGCCCTGTCAGTGACAGGCTGAGAAGGCTGCTAAAAGTTCCCACAGCAGATGGAAGAAACTCTGCTCTTGCAGTGCAGCCTGGAAGACATCTGTCAGATCGTAGCTACAGCCTTTTGTTGCGTTTTGCCCTGGTTTTCCACGTCCAGCTACTTTCCTGGCATTTGAGGACTCCTGCTTGGAACTCGCACAGGAACCATGCAAAGAGCCAGATGAGCAGCCGAGGAGGGAGACGACTGCCATATTTGGACATGCACCATTTCTGGAGCCTACAGAGATCTCCAAAAAAAAATAATAATCCAAAGGCCAAGTCAGTTCTTGGACGGCTCCTCTCCTTTACAGAAGTGCATTTTTCAAGATAAAACGTAGCTGTCTTTCCCACAACATGAGCTTAGACTCTGCTCTCTGAGTTTCAGTTGCTGAGCTGCCTACCAGCCTAAACTAATTCTGTAGTTACCAATAAAGTTCAAATCTTACCCTGTAAAGCACACCTGTAGGGTAGAAATTTAATAAAATCCTCACTGTTTATGTTAAAAATCTTATTCCAGGGAATACAGTCACTTCTCCCACCCAAAACACAGTGTCTTTCAAATGACTGAAAATCCTGTAAACAGGTGACTGGTGAGACTAGCACAGATAACAAAACCCTCTGACTACTCACAGTGTTTCTAATTCATAGCTGAAATGCTTCAATAAGTAAAAATAGTCATTATTTATTTCATCTCATGATTCATCCATTATATAATGACATGCTCTGTTTAGACACAACACTTAAACTGATCGTGTTTTCTTGATGAAGGAGTGAGGATTTCTCGCTCCACATTGCTTTAGTTCAAAGCCCAATTGGAACTGAATTCCAATACAGGTTCCAAGTTAAAACACCAGCAATGGCTGTGAGGATAGGATGGGGACAGCTGTATGTGACAGCAAGAGCTTTAAGTCTGAATCTCCTCCTTCCACAAAATCCACTCCTACCCCTACACTAACCTAACCACAACAGGGAAGGCCAAGGGAGATCTATCCCTACAAAGCAGACACTGCACTTCCACCCACACATACCTACGTACAACTCACGTAAGTGACAAGAGAGCTGGATCAATAGATGTCTTTGGTTTCACATCCTACCAAATACAGGAATAGGGAGGTGATGCCAACAGCAGGACACTTATCTCGCATTCCTCTCATATTTTCTTCTCTCTCCAGAATGTCAAAATAGCTCCCTGGCTGTATTGCTATTCTTGTCTTTACTCTTTAGATATAACTGTATTGAATTAACTGAACTGCAAAGTATCATTAGAGGAAATCACTGCTATATGCCAGTAAACCTCAATATTTTTCTTAATGGATTTTGCAGTTCATTAACAACTTTAAAAAAATCACATTTCTAAAACTTCTGATTACACTTACCTGGAAACAAGAGGATAAGAACAAAAAAAAATAAATAAATCCAGACCGTCTGAGCAAGTTAGCAAAATTTAGTTATTTGCCTTTTTAATATTAAGTTTACTTTAGATCACAGAAACAGTTGGCTACGTTTGAACAGTACAATATACTCTCTTTAAAAAAAAAATAAATACCAGAATGAAAAGCTTTGTTGTTTCTATACCTGAACTTCTATACCTACATCATAGTAAATATGTTGTATTTAAACAAAAGGATAAAATCTGTGACTTGCAAGAAATAAGAACTCTCATCTATTAGCAAAATTACAAATGACAGACTTACAAACTTCTAGTTCTGCTTAGACAACAGTAACAATGTATGGATTGGTATTAACTATGTACGAGCTATAATTACATTTTGAAATGTTATTTTTGAAGGGTTGTCCTGCATTGATATACTGGTTCACAGGAACTCTGTGGGGGAAAACTGGCATTTGTCCTGCCTAAACCAGGGCTTTAAGATACAGTTGTAAAACATTTGGTAAAGCAAATTGATTGCTCAGTGTAAGCACGCTGTTCTTCTTTGCTATAATTTAAACAAAAATAAATCAAAAGAACCCAACCACTAAACCTCCAAGTCACTCTCCTTCAAAACACAACTTTGCATTAAGCGTTTGACCCAGCCTTGGAGTTGTTCTACCATACGCTGTCTTCTGCCTCGGAGAGACTGAGCTCACTGCTCTTAGAAGAGGAGGGAACCTGCTGGGCTGTGGAGCACTTCAAAGGCCACACTAACCCCTTTTCTCCCATTGAAATAATTTCATTTCACATGGAAGACAGAAATCTTACTAGATCAGAGATGGGAACCTGCGCATCTTCCTTAATGAAAGTCAAAAGCCCTGGACTATAAAGGCATTTCCACTCGCTTTCATCCTGTCTCCATAAGTGCCGGGGAGCTGGGCATGGAACTGCACTACCCAAGCGTGAGAGCAGATCTCCCAAGCACCCGCTGGTAAATGGGTGCTCAGCCATGAGCTGAAATGGGGATTTGAAACCCCTCCCTGCACTGAACATGGGCATCTTTAAAATTGAAGGAAGCAGCCATCAGGAAACAGCAACTCATTTGTGAGCCCGGGGGCTTGTTTCCTTTGCTTGTAACAAACGAAAAAAAAGTCTTAAGTCAAACTGCACTATTTAAACATTCCTGAAAAACGTCTCTAAAATTGTTTACATCTTAATAATTTTATCTTTTACTATTTTGCTCACTGAATATAGGTTAAATATTTATTGTGGCACTTCTAAAGTCAAATATTCTATCAAATCCCTATTTTACTTACAAACTCACCCATTTTAAACCAAAACATACCAGCTAGTAATCCAAAAGAGACAATCAGTTTAAGTGTGGTGCCTAAACTGAAAACACCTCTTCGAAATGAATAAACTACTAATTAGTCTAGCTTGAATGAATCATAGAAAATATCACTTCTTATGATGAGTAGTATTACTCAGTAATTAGAATGGAAACCTCGGCGCAAGCACTCGCACAAGTGCTGTGGGCAGGCTATCTGGGCACAGATGGGCTCCAGCAGGGCTGCCAGCTTCCCAAGGGTCTGAAAGGAGAAGAGAGCAACTTGTTGCAGGGTCCCTCACCCTCAGTCACTCCTGTAATCTCTTCTGGGATGAGGGTAACTGCTGCCACTGGGTTTCAGTGGCAATTGTGTAATCTCTTCTGGGATGAGGGTAACTGCTGCCACTGGGTATTGTCTGTGCTAAAGCACTGGCCTCGGTCAAATGCCTGATGAGTGGGAAGTCTGTCACTCACAGGAGCTGATACAAAGCCAGTTGTCCTGGAATGTCGGTTTGAACTTCAGACCTCAAAATGGTTCAGGAAAAAGAACATCTGTCATGCCTTCATTTTCAGGACTCAAAGCAGGAAACAGAAATTGAGTACCACTCTCATTTCATTCGCAAACCCATCAATTCAGTTTATGGACAGATAAATAATAGACAAAAGGGAACATTTTAGGATTTTATGTCAGCAAGATCTAGCCTATCCTCCTCTCCCAAGTCCTTTTTCTCCCCCATAAAAAAATATAAATAAAGTTGATCACTTATCTTCATGTTATTTTTTTCCTTTTTTCCCTAGCAAATCATAGGTAGTCTTCAACTATGACCATTCAGGGAATTCCCTGGACCAGGGGGCACCTTACTGGGTTTACAGCTTTCACCTTCTAGGTCATCAAGTTAAGTTCAGCTCTAGTCAGCAATCACTGGAAGTTTCTGTCATGCAGTAGGCTATTTAAAGTCCTCGGTTGTGTCATTTCCATTTTCGGTAGAGCCTGTTTTCACAGAGCACAGAAAAATAGTGTCATTCAAGATGTCCTGTAGGATTCCATCTGCCTCCAGATGCCAGGCCAGGAGGGAACAGCTCTCCTCTATGTCCCCAGGTCATATCTGCCAGGCCTATGTAAATATCTCAAAAGGCACAAAATGCTTACATTTAAGCAATGGAAATAAGTGCAAGCCAGTAATCTCCAAAGGCTCGTTAAACCTTGCATGGATAAGAAGAATTAAAATAGATATACTCCTCAAGACCTTTTTTGGCTGTAGGCTGATGTACACAAGTAGGACAGAAGGAAGCAGAAGTGGTCCCCACTCATTTCTCTACCAATACAGAGCTGTTCTGCTAATAAATCTTCTAGGGGGAGCTTTAGATCAGACAAAAATCTCCTGGAACAAACCTACACAGTGGAAACCCATGGGACGTCATGGCTATTAGTATGTCAGTGCCTCAATTAAGTATCTCTGTAAGTCTGAGGGAAACTCTGAGTCCCAAATTAACATATAAATAATATCTGAAAGCAATGCCAAGTTAACGTCTGAAATATCACTGAAATTTGAGCTAATTAAAACAGTTCAGATCTGGTTTTCAGAAAATTTACTCATTTTAAAAAAAGCTCTGTGGAATACAATCTGAAAAAAAAAAAAAAAAAAGTATTATGGTTCTTGGGACATGGGGGGCTGGTTTTGGCAGGGTTTTTCTGTTTGGCTGGAGGAGGTGGGGGTTTGTTTTTTTGCTGTTGTTTATAGTATTACCAGAATCCTACAGGATGTTCATATAAAAATTGCAGACAGACCACAGATTCTTATCAGAGATCTCCAGTGTATTTTAGCCACTCAAGGGAACACTAGTCAATTTTTAAATGCTTCATATTAATTATTTCAGAAAATATTTAGTTTGTCGGTTGGAAGTAGTACTTCACTAAAAAGATGTTTAAAAGACAGAGTTGCATCTTCTTAGTCAAAAAAATATCAGTTTGCTGGAGCTGAAATGTGTTGCTGGGACCTCATTTTTCACATTCTTTTCCAAATTCCCCAGGGGTCTGTCCTGGAGGTAGGGTCATGGGAGTCCCCTGAAAGCCGCTCTGTGAACATGATTTTCCTGTCAGAGATGTGAATATCATTTTCACAAAGCAATGCAAATCCAGGGAGCTTCCAGTTAGTTTACAGGAAATATAAAGTTATTCCTGTTGTTCCATATTTGGACAAAAATGACATTTAAAGCAACTGTTTCCTCTTAAGTACATTCTTTTACAGGAAGCTCTGGCAACAATCAGGGTATTTGCTTACTTAGTGAAATTTTCAGAATATCACATTATACCGCCCAGCTCTGCACAGCTCAAAGCAGATAACTTGTTTGTGAATACTAACTAATGGCATTATCATTAAACTATAAAGCCTCCTATCAGCATTATGTTTCCATAGACTGCCAGATACTGCTTAGCCTCAAGCAAGCAGAGAACATTGTATTTACAAGTGAATATTGGTCCAATTGGTTTTGTACCCTTTCCCTATTGAAGAACTTCACTTTCAGTCAAATTTTCAAAGTGAAAAAAAAATAATCCAGGTGCCAGGAGGATCCTTTGGTGACTGTGTCATTGGTGTTACTTCACTGACAGCTGAGGATTAGAGCTTACTCCAGGACTTTCTGACAGCCAGTGACAAGTGCCTTCAGGAATACATTTCAAAGGGCCTTCAAAAAAGCCTTCCCAAATTCCGTTATGGTAATCATGGCCAATAAGCCCCACCCTTCTCTTCTACTTTGGGAATAGGCAAGCTGGAGCCAGGCGACATAGGTGAGAAGCTGTATCCTCATCTTGATAACTTAGAAAAATCTGAGGGAAGGACAGGAAAACCTGTTGCCAATAAGCCCCCCAAGCTGTTTCAGAGCCTACCTCCTGCCTCATAGGCAATGACTGGAGCATACAAAGCAAACTGCTCCTTGTCCTGCACAACACAGGTCTGAATGCCCTGCCTTCTAACTTGCCTTCTTCATGTAACTAGCATGAGCAGTTACTAGGCATACAAGCTGAAGGGAATCCAAACATCAAATTTCATTCTCATTCATAAGGCGGAGAGATTGCAGGCTCTGAAGCAAATTGTGTGAGTTTGTTTTGCTTGCTGCTGTCTAGGATGGATCTGTAGAACCACTTCCAGCACCTGCTACAAGTACAAGACTGAATCCCACCATAACCTGGCAAGATGGAAACTGTGTCACTACAATGGTGTCCTGTAACTGCTGCCTCTACCAATGATGGCCAGAGATGACAGGAGGCCAGCCAGCAGTCTTCTTGCCATTCTCCCAGCAAACCCACACCCACAGGGCTGAATTGCTTTCTAGAAAAATGCCTCAGAGCTTTGCCAGCTTCTGGTGTTCTGCGTACACCTCCATTTTCACAAGCATAAGGGTCCCCATAACAAATCTGAGTATGAGTGTTTGCTGTGGTTGAAAGCCAGCCCTAAAACAACTCCACCCAGCAGGCAAAATACAATGCCGTCAAAACTAGTTAGGGGCTGAGGGAGACACAGTGGTGGCCACTAGCCCATGAGGAGATGCTGGACATTAGGAAAACTGCAGGCTGGACATTAGGAAAAAATTCTACATAGAAAGAGTGGTCAGTCACTGGAATCAGCTGCCCAGGGAGGTGGTGTTGACGGATATGGTGTAGGGGAGAACTTTGTAGAGTAGGGCTGATGGTTGGACTCAATGATCCCAAGGGTCTCTGCCAAACAAAATGATTCTATGATTCTATGATGTAGGCCTTCATGGCCACCCTCTACCTCCCAGCGCTGCCACCCCCCCCAGACCAGAGGCACAAGCAGGCTGAAAGGAAGCTGCCATGGAAGACTCCATCCTTTCCTCCTTTCATACACAGTGACCCTCTCTAAGCAGCTCTGGGGAATGCAGGAAGACGTGTCTGCCACCACCAGAGCAAGCTTTCATGCCCACAGCCTGGGCCCAATCCACTAGGTGGAGGACAAACCCCAGCAGCACAGCCACAGGCCAAGCCTCTCAGCTGCAGGACAATTTATTAAAAGTTGGAGAAGAAAAAAATCCTTCTAATGGCCATGTAACCGCCCTGCTTCCTTGCTTACAGTTTCATTTACCACAGTGGTCATCAGGGCATGAATGTGCAGCTGCTGTTTTAGGCGCCAAGCACGACAGCCAATACGACAGCCCAGCCGTGGCAGTAATTACTCACAGAGCCAGCCTGCACACACCACCATGGGCCACAAGGGACCGTCCCTGCAGCTGTGAGGCAACTGCCCTGATGGAGAAGCCACCTCTTTACCACACTGTCCACAGCCATAATTAACTTTTCCCTTTAGTAACCAGTACTCGCCTCGCCCCCATTATGCTGGGGAGTGCAGCTGAAGACCCAGCCTACAGGGGAGACTCAGCCCACCGGTGCCCCAGCCCTAATCAAGGCACTTCTGCGAACCTGAAGGCGAAGGAGACGCCCTCAGGAGGGATATGCAGGAAGCCAGTGAAGCCATTTTGCAAATGTTTATGGCAAGTCCATGAGCGGTGCTTTCCCTTCCTTTAGCTGATAAACATGAACGTCAACATAAACAAATACATTTAAAAGTAACATCTTTATAACGGCACAGTGCTTGGAAGCTGAGAGCCTAGACTAAATAAACGGAGAGACGATATCCTCTTGGTTGGGATGCACACCAAAGTGTGTGAGAAAAGCCCAGGACTTCTGGGTTTGTGCCCAGAGAAGAAATCCGAGTGACGGACAATCCAGCACAGATACAGACCACTGCATTTTCACACTGCCTGAGCACGGCTTTCCTCTGGTAGGGGGCTCCAAGAACCATGTTTTCAGTTATGCTACTCCTCATTTCCCATTAACACCCTCCTGCAATGTAATTCAGCACCAGCTGAAGAGATTGTGTGCACATGCAGGTGATACCATCATCTTGGGCTGGATCTTGCCTAGAAGACCTCCTGCCTCCACGTCCTATATGCTGCATGAATGGCATCTGCTTGCTCTCTTTTAGTCCTCTACTCTTCATCACCAGTTCCTTACTCTCTAGCTCTTGCCAAGTCTGATTTTGCAAGACTCAGGAAGCGACAGAGCTTTATGTGGGTAGGCAGTACCTGCAGGAAGGGGTTTGCACTTGCACCAGCAGCAGTTCCTCAGCACAGACAGACCACTGCCACAGAGTCGCTCCCTGAAGCGGTAGCTCTACCTGCACGGCATGAACATCCCCAAAACACAGCCCCATCTCACAAGAGGTTCGTCATTCTGTTGCCAAGAAAATTTGTCCCTGTGTGTCAAGTGCTGCAGCTTCTGCAAGGAAAGCCTTATAGGAAATCCCCACTGACACCCGTGGCATACTGCTGGTGTATATGACTTGTCATTAGAATCCTTCCAGGAGGACTCTGTCAGATGGGGTATTTAGAGACTATCCAATGTTACTAGACCATATGCAATCTTATTGCATGAATTTATCAGAACTGTCCAAATGATTTCTTGATTAAAGCAACGCTTATTTCATGCAAAGTCACCTTTCTTCTAAAAGAAAACTAAATCTCTTCAAAAACTCTGTCAATAGAATAACAACTTAACGATCGATAATATAAATAATTTTAAATATGTTGTTCATACTTCACAACATTAGGTAGAAGGTTATCTCACTCATGTCCTCAATAACGCTGGAAAGAGATAGGGATAGCCACACTATGGCCAGCAGAATCAACAAAGACTCGTAAGATTGTTAATAAGCAATTAATACATTTTAAGAACAAACAGCAGTAGTAACCACAGCAGTTCAACATCCTTGTCAAACACTGGATTTAAAAAGCACACAGCATGTTTAGTCTACTTAGCAGCCAGCCAAAATATACACAAAATTTCATTTTTTAAACCAACTTTTCTTCCACACAGATCTCAAAGCTCTTCTAAACAGGTTCATCCTGTGGCAAGACCACAGCTGCAGTTAAAAAGCTGCATTTAATTGCTCTAGTGAAAGATTTCAGCTAGTTGCAGACAGCTAGTTCTAAAAACCGCAGCATCGCAGGGCAGGCCTAAAATTGGAAGAGTTTCCTAAACTGAAATCTGTTTTAGGAATATTTGCATCATAACCCTACCACTAAGTTTGGTCTGGAAGAAGTACGAGAAGTTTACTCTATGCATTTTACTCAAGTATTTTAACATAGAATCATAGAATCATTCAGGTTGGAAGAGACCCCTGGGATCATTGAGTCCAACTATCAGCCCTACTCTGCAAAGTTCTCACCTACACCATACTCAACAACACTACATCTAATCGACTCTAAAAACACATTCAGGGATGGTGACTCCACCACTTCCCTGGGCAGCCTATTCCAGTGACTGACCAGGTCAGTTTCTCTTAAGCTCCAAGTTAAAACTCTGGCTCAGTTAAACTAATATTTTTTGCAACAAATTGACAGTCCTTTATCTGTTTGGAATCCCAAAAAAGTCACAAGGGGAAGCACTGCTTTCTCTGCTTTTCAACAGGCTAGTGAATTCTGGGTTTTGCTCCTGTCAAGGATGGCATTGATTGTGAGTTCCTTCCTTTTCAGAAAACGCCGATATCTTTTCTCCTTAAGATTCTGTCTCCAGAAACACTTAATTCAGTTTTACATACATTTCAAAGGACATTATACCATATTTGAAGACCCCAGATGGATATGGCCATGGTTGTTGAAGAGTCTCAACTTGCAAGCGATACACATCTTAAGTGTAAAGCCCATGGTTTTACATAAGCCCCTGCTTGGTAAAGCTCGGTAAAAAAAACACTTAGAAGCAGAAAGAAGACTAACCAAAGAATAAACAAGCACTTTTATTTTCCTTGCTGTTACAAACAAATGATTACAAAGGCCTCTGTTCCTTTCTGAGGAGAAGTGGTAATACTCAGGGGCTTGTCCAAGTGGGGTGGTTACCTTTTATAAGAGTCCAGAGATAAGAAAACAAGCAGAGGAAAAATGAAAAAGCAAAAAAAAAATCTCAAAACCCAGCCCTCAAACCACCTCTAAAGTTCAGCACCAGGACAAGTAATTGAGAAGCAATCCCCAAATCACTGTCTCAGTTCACAATTCCACTTTGCAGGAACTTTACCGTGCCCCATGGTAAAGCCACCATGAGATGCTGGCTCTAAGATCCTACACAGGCAATGCCAGAAGTAGGGAAGCGTCTCCCTCAGTCAGCAGTAGCCTCTCTGTTTCACGGACTTACTTAGGCACCCACAGTTTATGATGGTTTATGACTTACTTGTGCTTTATCTCAATAAAAAGAATGAAAAGAGCTTTACCACAACCTGATCTATGGACTGCAACACTCCTCTGAGTATTAGAATGTACTGAGAGGAGCCCACATCTTCTGGTACCTGATGAGCAGCATTATGACCACATTGGGATGCTAAAACTAACAATGACTAGTGTGACTTGCAAGAACTCAAGATACTTGTGCCCATTAGGCCTATAAGGAGTGCATGGACTGGACCCCTCGGGACGTTGGTGCCTTCCTCATTCATCCGATGAACATCAAACTTACATGGAAAGGAAAGGGGACTTAGGAGGAAATTAGATGACCTAAATTTCACACTTTATTCCATTATATTCCACAGATGAGGTGGTTACAATTCCTGTTTGATCCCGTTCTTTGTTAAGAGCCTGGGGGCATAGAGGAGTTCAGAGAAAGGCAATGCAAATCATCAGTGTAGCTGTTGCCCTGCAATCCTAGAGGCCTGATCATCTCACTCTGAATTCAGCCCTCTCATCAACACACCAGAAACTGGCAGAGACCATAATGCCAGCTATTCCTATGCAAATCAGCTCTTTAGTCCAGAAAATATTTTCACTTGTGACTGGATTGTGGCATTCTAGACTCCCAATGCACTACAAATAAGTATATCTATTAAAGAGAAATTAGTCTCAGAATCAGTAACTAAAGAATAACCTAGACTGATTACCAAACAGCTTAATTTTTTATTATTTTTTTTTCAGCTGTGGAACACACTTTTAGTGATGTGGATGGTCAATTGGATTCCATTGGCATTTTGAAAACCTAGTCACAAGGAAAAATCAGTACTATCCACATGCACTCTAATTTGCTTGTCTGGCCCAAATGAAAACCAGACAATTTTCTCAAGCCCACATTTTTCAAAATTGACGTTTGAAAATCCAGTTTTATTAAAAATTTAAATGTTGGATTATGACTACAGTAGAGCAAAGTAGCAACAGGAAATATTATTTTAGTGTGCAACATTTGCCAGACGCAAAAGGAAACAAACTTGTTAGTCCTCTCTTTCTTTTATGTTTCTTTGTTGACTAGACAGGAAGCTGACAAAAACTGATTTTTTTTTTCCTCTTGTAAAACGTACAGCGTAATTTTTATTGTACCGCTTCAGTTGCTGACTGCATTTGGTAAATAAAAACATACTTCATGAGCATCCAGGGAAATGTTTAATATCTTACAGTTTACAAAAATGCCATCCTAATTAAATACAAAAAGAAAAGTAAATGACTTTCATTGCAGAAACGGAAATAACGTGATTTAGAAGAGAAGCTGAAAATCCATTCTATTCTATGGCAACTTCCTGAGTGATGGAAAAGCTATAGCTGAGTAAAATTAAACATTTGCCTGACCTGCATTCCACATGTAAAGGTCAGCAGAAGTGCAAACATTGATGAACTTTGAGATATAGCTGTAAATATTTTGTGAGAAGTTTATTTAAAAACAGCAAGGAGCAGACAAAGTTCAGCTATAAGATTTCTTCTACTTATTACTAACAAGCAAGCAGACACAAACAGGCTTCAACACCCTTGCTTGCTATTTAGAGCCAATACACCTGAATAAGCTCATCCATCCAGTCAAAGCTCAATACTATACGCTAAAGATCTCACTCTTTGTCAAAAAAAATTAGTCAAAATTTTGTGAAATTAATAAACATGAGTTATTATGGAAGAAAGCTGAGTATCAATTTCAGAGCTCTTCCAAAAGATACCTTGCCAATTAGAGGCTCAAGGCACCCAAAAGGCAAGATGAAGGACACAGTGAAGGCTACTCCTCCCTGCCACTCCCTGAAGGGCTGGTTCATAACAGACAAAAGCCACGGAGCCCAGTCTTGCTGGGACCTGCCACAGGTTTGTTCTCTCCCTTCTGCAGCCCTACTCTTGTGCTGCCTCTGGGACACACTGAACCCATACTGGGATTAAACTACATGAGGAGTCAACACAGTGACTTTTTTTCCCCGAGTTTTTTAAGGGTTCATTTTACTTAATCGAACAACCCTCGTGCTTGGGGTTAATCAAAAAATTGGAGGGCAAGATGATGCAAGCAGGACCACAGGTTGAACTGTCTAGGAACAGTCTGATGTGGGAGGTTTAATATTGACACAGGCTTCCTAAGTAATGTAATTACGAAAAGGCACTTATCATTTGATCCAGCACTGAGATAAGTTGGTAAGCTGATATATTTATGAGCTACTGCATGCTTTTGTGCCAAGAAAAAGATGGAGATCCCCAGCGTTTATCTTTAAAATTAATTGCTACTTATCATATTTCCTTCTCCAATAGAGTAAGTTCCACTTACTAACAAAGACACTTCCCTTTTTATTGGTATTAGCAAAAGAGGTTCAAAGTATCTCTGTATTTACGCTGGTCTAAATTCTTCTTCAATAAATTTGATAGTTACTTTCCATTTTCCGTACCTGTACAACTTCTGTTTAATAACCACATTCCATATTGGTTTGTGAGATATTGTGTCCTCTTTTTTTTTTCTTTCAGAAAAGGTTAACCAACTTTGTATCATTATGGGTACTAGGGACTCACAACAGCAGTTAATTGTAATGTGACTGCAAGCTTAGCCAGGTTTCTTATTCGAGAAAGAAGGCCGTACATTGTGGGACTGCCAACGTAGCTTCATGTCATAAATTGCAAATTTCAGGCAACTCAGACAGATGGTAAAAAGGAGCTTCCCTATACTCTTTCTAGGAAAAATTTCTTCACCGAAAGGGTTATCAAGCACGGGAACAGGCTGCCCAGGGAAGTGGTGAAATTGCCATCCCTGGAACTGTTAGGTTGACACCTGGACTCGATGATCTAAAAGGTCCCTTCCAACCTACAGAATTCTATGGTTCCTATCCTATGAACATCTCTGGAAGACGTCATCCAGACTATATCTAGCCATACGCACAGTTTGTAACTTTGCTAAGGAAATTGATAATTTCTAAGCATCCTTATGTATCTTCTCAAACACTAACATACAAGCATAAATCCAAGAAAATTATCCTCAGGTAATGAAAAATTACCTCAAGTCTTGTACAAAAGAAATGTGAAGACTCATGCAGTCCTATCTGACAAGCACTTTGCTAGAATTAAAGCTATTTGCAAACTATCAATTAGTCCAACTGTTTCAGAACATTCTGAGTAGCTTCATGAATGAAAAAATGTTCAGCCTAACAATTTCGCTACAAGAAATGCAAATATTGACAATTTTGCGTAACAAGTGTCCTCAAAAACACAGGAATAAAAGTGATAAATGTAAGCAAAACCACCCAAAGTCACATCACGAGACTGCCTTTCAATGCCAGCACATCTGCAAAAGTCATATTAAAACTCAAAGTTCAGAACATGTCATTCTCATGGCAACATCCTTAATGCGCCAGATGTATTCCCAAATCGCTCCCTAGAACAGACCGCACTTTTAACCACACATCTAAATAACACTTTTTTTTTTTTTTCAATCTCATATTTACACTGCATAAAAAGTTAAAGGCAGGTAAAGTCATCAAAATCGCTACATCTACTTTCTTAAAGTGGTTCGTTAACCAAAAGGGCATCAATGGCTGCCTGTAGAAAACCTTAAACTTCTGACTACAGCCTTACAGATGTGTTGCAAGTGCTCCTGAATACCAAGGGTCCTTTCACTTTTGGCACTGTTCTTTAGACTGGAGTTATGTGAGCTTATGAACATCTGAACATCTAGGATTATTTTTTTTAGTATTTAAAAAATGCCAACCTCTTCATTGTCTCATTGATCGGAAATCTGCTAACTAAATATCAAAAACAGTTGATAAATTTCAAAGAAATTGAAGGAGAATTGTTATAAAAACCCAACAAACATTCTTTTTAAGCCAATATCACATTTGCTTTGGGCCCAGCTCACAATTGTTGCACAAAGATAATGGGAACACCATTTGGATTTGTTCATGGATTGTTTTTCTAGCTCATAGAATTCAGAAGTTGAATCAGAAAAAAAAGAAAAGCTACTCAAATATTAAATAATGCAGGCTTTTAGGGCAGATTCAGTCTGTTTGATAAAATTACCCTTAGCATATTTTAATCAGACAACGTAAGCAAAAGTTTTACAAGAGATTTTGTCCCTTAATTTCACCAGTGCTTGCTTTAAAGGAGATATTTATTTATACTACTGTTTTACAATATTTATTGTTCCATGTCTCTAACAGCTTATTTGATTTTCAAGTAAAATAATTTTGGTTTGTAAAGTACCCTATTAAGATAAAGATAAAAGATTTCATTGAGGTCATATATAGCACTAGAAAGAAACAGAAGTTATTTTATTTAAAGGGATTTTAATAATTAAACTATGTAACTTGCAATAGTTCTCAGAGTCATCAGATATGGTAGAGTTTACTGCTCTGGCATCACACATGAGCAAATGAAGCTCCCGCCTACATAACCCAGTCATGTCAGCTCAACCTATCTCCACCGCAGTCCACACCACAAAATCACCCTCACAGACTTCTGTATTAGACCCTT
>VZTM01020764.1:2892-28601 GCA_013400555.1 Jacana jacana
AGCTGGGATCTACTATCTTCAATTCAGAAGCAGAAAATGGAAGCCCAACAGCAAAAATCTGTGAGAGTATTTGTTGCCTAAGTAATTTAAAATCAGTGGAAAATTAGACATTTAACTATCATTACACATCTGGCCAAAATGATTTAGACCTGACTGAGTATTTCAGAGTACTCATACTTCCCACTGCAGGCACTCTTCATGCTTGGAAACCTGAGCCCTAAGCGACTTCCCAAAGAGCTTGTGGCCAAACTGAGAAATTAATGCAGATGCTACATGGTCCCAGTCCACTTAACCAGGGCACAATTTGCCCTGCCCTACCTAGGTCCTTACCCCAGAGAGCTCATTAAAACAAACTTGCAGAAAATCAAAGTCACTATGGCACAAATGTGGAAGGATTTACACACAATGCTTGGGAAGCCAAAATAACACCTCCTGCTCCACTTCACCAGCCTGCTCCCCTACGCTCCCTGACCCAAATTAAGTCAGATCCAAGTCCTACTTCCCCCAAAAAAAAAAAAAAAAAAAAGGTCAAAGCCAGGCTTCTGAGAGCCTCCTGGGGGTCCCAAATTCCTGTATTAGCCTTACAATTATTAAAAGGCCAACATTAAAGGAAGTCCAGCCTTGAGGCCACCGTTGATCTAATAAACACTGGAATTAGATTTCTTCTCAGTGAAGAGGCTGCCCGCCTGATGGCACAAAGCCAACATTTAAATGCTACTGTTGCTCAGAGCCCTAAATTAGTTTTGGATCTGGGGAGTTTGCCTTGAGCTACAGCCAAAAGAAACATAGGAACTGGAGGGAAAATTGTTAAATGTTAACAGAGCTGCAGGAAAGGACTACAGCCGGGCTAGTAGGTGGCAGGGAGGAAGGAGGGGAAGCCACAAACAGAAGAAACAAGAAAAGAAGCAAGACATGGGAAGGAAGCAAAAAGTAAGAAGATTTTTGTGCAGAAGCGACTCCCCCATCCAGCCCCCCTCATGTTGCGTGAACAGCAGACTTGTAGGTCCCATTTGCTCTTGAATTTTTTTGCAACTACAGGGGTTCTTGTCTACCTTCCTTCCCCCACGTTCAGAATACAGAAGAAGAATCCAAGGAAATTGTGATTCTTTGGCTATGTCAGTGTTGAGTTACCATGAAATCTAACTCTCATCCTTGGTCAGCTAAGAGCAGACTCATATTTCCAGTCTCCCTGTCTGGGATCTTGACAGATCCCATGTTCTCAGAGGGAGCAGTACGTAGCTGCCTGCCAGAGCAGCTCTTGCAGCAGGCTCTTTTCATGAAGAAGATGCAGTTAAAACAGGGCGAGATCCTGTCTTTCATACTGTTCTCCATTTGACTGATGAATTGTAGGGATGTAGCACAATGCCCTTCTTCCCTTAAATACTCAAACTAACAACAATGTGTATGCAGAGAAAGTTTAAAGATACTCCCATTCTAAGCTTTATTTTTTTTTAGCATCTCTTTTTCCCAATAGGAAGAAGCTGAGCATGAAGACTCCCCCTTTGACAGTTGCTTCCTGTGAAGCCAAGCCAGTGAGGGCACAACCTGCATTGATAGCTTCTGATGGAGGTGACCTGAGATAGAGGACAAGAAAAAGGAAGATCAGCAACTTCCATCTCAGAAAGCTCCTACAGCCTCCACAATTCCTTCTCATTTGGAGAGATGAACTGGAAGGAACAAGGAGCTTTAGATAGCAAAAAGCAACCCCTCCATAGTCTTCCCAGGGCCCACAAAGGACCTTTGTTTACTCCAAATGTATCTCCACTCTTTCCACCTCTCTAGAGAGAGTTCTGTGTCAGTGGATGCACATGTGCAAAGGGTGCTATAGAATGGGATAAAACAACTGGAGAGCATACTCATTAGAGATCATCGTGTCATCCTTTCCCGTGTCACACTTGAAGCTGAAAGTTGCTGGGGGGACAACAGTGTTTGTGCCTCCCCCCCACCCTGCCAACACAGAGATCTCTTTCAAAGCCTGAAGTGTCTGTTTGAATAAATAATCTGTACTTCTCAACAGAAGCAGCAAACTAAAAACATGATATTAAAGAATGAAGTGAATGAACAGAGGGCATTCAATCATGTCCAGACACTAAATCAGCTGAGTAAAAAAAGTGGGTTAAAGAAAACCAAAAGTATCACAACATGCCCTCCCACATGTTTGAAATGAAATCAATATATAATAAAACCAAGACTTTTCACACATAGAAAGCGGTCTCTAAGCATCTTGAAATTCCATCCTATCAGCACTGAGATAATGTACGTCCAAGTTGTCTGTCCGCTTTCAATCTCCACACATCAGTCTCCAAGTTCAGCTGAACCACAGCTTTGCTCTCACAAACAGATTACAGCATTCTTTTAAATACCTATTTTTAAATGTTATATCCATATCCACCACAGGAGTATTCATATAATGGAATTCATGTTCCTACCAAGTTTGTCGGTGCCAATCTCCAAGGAGCCTGTGGTACTTTACAGTCCTCTTCACAGGTGTTTTTCCTTTTGTCATATTCAGGATTGCACAGGAGACACAGATATGGGCAAGGGCTGCTAAATTCTGCAAAACTATTAAAACGTAGACAACAACATTCGAGCAAATCCCAGTACAACCTCTCCACAAACAAAATATCCCTAAGTCGTATTTTCATTCTTGAGGCACTTTTCTTTCATGAGATACAGTCTCCTTTACAGGTCTCCTGCTGTGTACACAACTCCTTCCCCAAACAGCAGAAGTCCCCTCTCATACAAACATGTAAACACAGACTGGGCAATGCTGACTTCAGTGAGCAACCCCCCTCCCCCATAAGCCTTGTAAAGGGTTAAGGCCCAGTTATCACATGCTGGTAGGATGACAGCTTTATGTCTGTAATGTCTATGTGGGTTTCAGACTCTCCCTTTAATCAGGTTCTATTGCAATTAATCAGTGGGTTTCTCTATAAGAATAAAATAATAATAATAAAAAACGGCGAGCGCTCTATTCAGCCCAATTCAATCTGTCTGGCCAAATCTCATGACCAGCTGGAATGCCCCTTTCCTAGCCTGCCCAGCAGGATGCCCAAGAATGGCGTGTGAACGTTTCTCTCTGCTCCTGCTCCAGCGTTAAAATGAACAATAGTCCCTGCCAGTGTCATTCTTCAGCAATTCATGTCTTCCTGTCGCCAGACTCTTTCGTTTCTTCTTGCCCCTTCCACCTTTTTTGTATGAAAAACAACAGCAGATCAGCAGCAATATAATAAAATAAAATTGTATTTACTTGGGAGATCTGGGAGAAGGGGCAGGAAGGGGACTGGGGAGAGGAACAGCCTCCACCCCCTCCTGCAATGAAGACATAGAAAGGGAGCGTTCTCAGGCCCCAGCTGACCTGCTCCGCTCCACGCCTGGTTTCCCTGCTGCAAGGAGCATCAAATTTGCCAGGGGGGCTGCAGGGGGGACAGGGCCCTTTTCTTCTGCAGGATGTTGGAACTGTAATTACAGAGAGGCAGTTTCCGGGGGGAAATTAACATGGAGCTCAACTCATGTTTCCTGTGCTTTTCATGTGCAGACCCGTGGCCTTTACTCAACACTCATTCACCAGGGAATGGGTGAAAAGAGGTTGAAAGGGGCTGCAAGTGCAGTCTGAGGAAACACTTAGATCTCTTCCTGCAGTAGAAGAAACAGGAGGTAAACAACCTTGGGACAACTCCCAAGGAAAAAATAGCATTGTAGTATATATGTATATATACACACACATACATATATTCCCCAACAGAGCAGGAAATGTGCCCATATAAAAAATTATACACCACTGAATGGCCCGTGAGTAACAGGTTAACCACAGAGGCGGCAGCAGCCAGCATACTAAAAAGCACGTGGTGACTTCCCAACACCAACTCTGTCTCCATTGAAGGGAAACAAGAGACCAGGTCTAGTGTTACAGAACCTGGAAGATTTCCCTAAATTTACTTTTACAGGTGTGAATTTAAAAGGGTTGCTTTCTGGTACGCAGAACTGAGCAACAACACCCTAGCAAAGATAGTATCTTATACAGCATGCTTCAGAACAAAATAAATACAGCTGCTATTGATTACAGAGGACTTTTAAAATCAATGATAAACAAGTTAAAAAAGCTTTAATGAAACCCCAGAATTAAATTCACCCACACAGCTTTTACCAGACCCCTTCTGCACTTTATGACACCACACCATAGTACTTGAAGCACAGAGTCCTGAATGTAAAATCATTCTATGGTATTCATCACCCTAACAGTCAAACTGTCCATAAACACGGATTCATTTGTCTTCACATCTTACTGCAGCAAAAATGGTTTTGCCAGCTCCAGTTTGCAGATTTCAAACAGCCAGAGTCCCAAGCCATAAACCTCTGTTCCTAGGTATCCAACCTGAAGAGCCAAGGAGTGGTTTGCAGAAGCATTGGATGCTCATAAAACACAACAGAAGGAAAGGGAAGCAACACAGGTAGTATAAAAATAAAACACTGTGCCAAACAGGTCAGCCTCAGACCTCTCAAATTTTTGAGAGCCTCTTTCCTAAGAAAAGAACAGGAAACAGAAAAGAACCTGAAAGACACAGCTTGCTTTATGGGTGAGCCACTACAGAGAAGTGGGACAGGAGAGCAAGAGGGACAGGATAGATGTAGGGAAAAGAGAGAAGAGTTATCTCCAGTCTCACACCTGCTACCCAGAACCCTCCTTACACCTGCCCACATTCCCTCATCCCTTTTCTGTCTCTTAACAAATTTCCTTCCTTCCATAATCCAATTCTCTTTTGCTACTGTTTCCTCCTAAACTTCTGTCTTCCTTCCACCCACCTCACACCCCCAAAACACCCAGAAATTCAAATCTGACCCAGATCAGGAGCCACCGCAGCCACCTTTCTCTCCATTCCTTCTGAGTACACACACACGAGTTTAAGTCAGGTGCAAGCTAATTGCAAAAGAGCAGCAAAGTGATCCAGATGGAAAACAGCATATAAAAATTTAACCCTTCAAAATTACCTGGAAGCATCTGAACAGGCAGAGAGGTTGCATTATTCAGTATTTGGCATCACACAGCTGCACTGGTTTTGCACATGTGCTTTACGGCCACATGGGATGACAGACTCAGCTCCATAGAGGACTCCATGTTATTTCCTGCATTGCAACAAAATCTTCGAATATTGCATCATATCACACAGGAACAGCCTTCTATAGCTGCCTTCTCCTCCTCCTCACCATCTGTAGGCCAGCAAAGAGCACTCAGCTCAGAGGGCAGCCTCTCAGAAGGCATTATCTAGACTACAGTTCCTAGTGATGTTTTGGCAGTGTTAGGTTAATGGTTGGACTCGATCTTAAAAGTCCCTTCCAAGCCAGACAGTTCTATGATTCTGCAGCTCTTCACTTGGGGGAATGATTGCAGCAGGCTCCTCTTCAACTCAAACCTGACACTGGACACTCAATGTCCATCGCAGAGAGAGGCAGAGGCTTCCGCCATCAGGCTTTTACAAGTACCAATTTTCACATATTCACAACTCCACCATGCATGGGAGAATTTTGGAGAAACCTATGGATCTTTAAGCCCCTTTTGCTTTTTGGTATCTCTGGGGCATGGGAGGCCAAACAAACATTCTCAGGCTTTTCTGTACTATGGCAAGATTTTAAACATTGGGACGGAGAGGGACTGGAAACCCCAATCCAAACCAAACACAGTTTCTCTCTATCTTTATTTTTCCAAGCTCACTTTGTTTCACAGACACTTTTAAACAGAAACTATTCTCTCCCCCCTCAAGTTTCAGGCAGGAAAGATAGAAATTGGTCAAATTTTAATCAACTGAAAGAGATAACTTCTAGGTAGGAATCAGGCTTGCCCCGTACAGCACCACTCCTTTCCCACAACTCATTCCCTTCCCATAACTCCAGAGTTATCTGGAGCTTTCTCTTGAATTTCTAATTCACTAACACAGTCAAGCTGAACTCAAAGCAACTGTTCTCAACTTACACTTAATGTAAAGACCTCGGTTTCTATTTTAGTTCCCAGGGGAAACTGCTCCCAGAAGCTTGTTTGTTTTTCTGGTCATATTAGTTTGTCTAACTAAAGTTGTTCTCTCTCCCTACAAACCTTGTCTTGCTTGTAGTTGCGATCCTCTAAGGATAGAATGCTTCTAGAATTATTATATCATGATTAATACAGAAGAAAGGGACAGTCACCAGATCCCAGGGAGGATACAAATGCTTGAAAATCTCCATAAAGTCAGTTATGTACAATCTTTTGAGTCAGGTCTGTATTTGGCATATTAGTAATTTCTTCTTACAAACAACCACTCTGATTCTACCCTCATCTCCAAATGAGAGGCAAGCATGTTCCTTATTTAAAAGTATTGGCTCTATCCATGCTAAGAACTTTACTGTGAGCTTTACCATGGCACAGCAGTCTTGCCTTCCCCCATCCTGGATATGCTCACACACTGACACAGAATAAGCCTTTGCTTACTAAATTCTAACCATTGGAGACTGGAGTCTGGTCTTAAAGACTGGATTCGATTTGGAAATTTTGCTGGGATTTAACTGACTGGAAACGAAAGATGAGCCAGGCTTTGGCCAGAGAGTTCAGCAAGTCCAGTCTCCTTATGTGCAGCCTCCAGTTACATCTGTGGAACTCTGACATAAGAGCAACTCTGCTCCTGGGAGAATACTGACACAGGTAAGCATCTCCTGCCCAAATTCAATTTCTGACATGATACATCTGGAACAATGTATCATATATATAGATATAACAGCATCAGATCTAAGATGACATTTGAATCTTTAATACACAGCAAATAACAGATGCAACACAGCTTAGCCAATGTAAGAATTTAGCCCTAAACCATGGGCACACTAAGCTTGCTGCCAGCCCTGCTCAGATGGAAAGAAGTTTTTAAAGGAGGTAGCCTGTTAACTTTTTCCCCACAATGCTATGGAGAAGTGGGGCTCATATGATCTCTTCTTGACACAATCAAGCAGTTTCATGCCATTAGATACCTCCACTGCAGCTTCAGAAACAGGAGACAGAACCAGCACATACATGTGAGCTTACCTGACTCTACCTGGACTACAGTAGGCTCAAGGAACTCCCAAAACCAAAACCTATCAGACATTCAAGTTGCAATAGCATGCTTTGAGGAGACAACACTTCTCTGATTTGTTCCAAATCTGGAGCTGGACCCAGGTCAAATAAAATAGACATTGAGAGACAATTCACAGGTAGTACAGGGAACATGAAGTTAAGCATAAAAACATACAGAACAGTTAAGCAAAAGAGACTGTCTGCACCCAAACTATTATGTGTAGTCTGCCTAAATCTCCCTTCTCCCTCAGATCCAACACTGATGTCTCCCAAACCCTCTCTAGCTGAACGCTGACAAAGGCTTTCTTAAGAAGCCTGGACCGCAGAAGCCAGAGATAAATCCCTTCACCCATCTCCATTTTCCTCTCCCTCACATACACAAATTTTCTTTCTCCCTCCCACCTCTCAAACTGATCTCACCCTCTTCCCCTCAAAAGCGATTAAGGAAAAGCTGTAGAAATATTTGCCCAAAGCTGGAGCCTGTTGCTGGGCTCAGCTGTATTGTTGGTAGGAATACACACAGCAAACTTGTACTGTGAGGAGCCCTGCGGGACTCCGGGCACTTCGGGGAGGCTTTGTGAGCCCAGCTCTGCACACACTAGCCAGACTATTGTGAAAGGGAAACAGAAAAAGCATTACAAACCCCAGTGCTCCCCCACTCCTGTGTCCCCCGTCTGCCCAAGTGCCCCCCTTCTACCAGCCGCCACCTTCCCCAAGACAAATCGAGAGAGGAGGGGGCCGCTGCTGAAGAGAATGAAAAGGTTTCCTCAGTTAGATTTAAGGCAACAAGTCAGAGCTGCAAGGAGTCCTTTATCTGCCAGGGAAGCCTCCCACTGCTCCAGAACTGGGCTGAGCGGGGATCCTGGGGGCCAGCTTTCTGAAGGCTGCCATTGATTTGTCACTGGTGATAAGTGAGGCTGGGGCCGTTCCCACCATCGCCTGCAGAGGGGACGGCTCTCCCACAACGCCCGGCAGGGGAGAGCCACGGCAAACACCAGGAAAGGCAAAACCCAATGGGTTGAAAAATCCCAAATGGCTCTTTTTCTCTAATGAGCAGCAACAGAAAGGAGTGACTGTGCTGAGGCTGAGGCAGGGGAGGAAGACAGCAGTGCACAGGGGCAGGGCAGCCACTTGCCAGCGTGCAAGCCTTCCCCAGGCGAGAAAGAGCAGGAGGGAATTCTTCAGCCCTTGCCTCCAACAGGCCTCCTAGTGCCAACTTAGTTGAACACTATTCCTTCAAAAGCTTCACAGCCACTCCTTTGCCAATAGCGGGAAGCTTTTATACCTGCTCTATTTACATAGAGACACTCTTCTCTCAAGCAGATGCTGCTGGAAACTTGTTCTTCAGCTTTTTGGGAGGGGAAGTCTTTTCTCACAGTACTAAATAAATGAGAGAGGCTAATGAAGCACCATGTCTGAAAGGTGAATTCCCAAAGCAACAGGAGATCTTAAAGGCACACCAGAGCTCCCCCAGGGAACATACAAATAGAGCAGCAGCTGCCTGGGCAAGACCAGATGCAGATGGGTGAACTGAAAGCAAGACAACGGGGAAGAAAGAAGCAGGGGAGGGGGGGAAAAGGAAAATAAAAAGAAAAAACCAACCAAACAACAACAAAATATCTGTAAAAGTAGTAGAGATGCCTGGTCTTTCAGATGTAACTAGTTAGGAAAAACCATCAGAACTGGTTCAACTTGCATTATAAAATGTCTCTCTCTCATGCTCCAAGACACTGAGGAGGTCTGGGAGCACACAGGACATCTTCCCTTTCTTTCCCTACCCTCAGCAAAACCCCTCAGGTAGCTTCCACCCTGGCGAGGCCAGGGCTGAGGCACACAGGCCTTGTAACACGGCCTGAAGACCAAGAGATTTGAGCCTCCAGAGGGGAAAAAACCTCATGCCTGCAGCCTCCTTCCAGTTCAATCAGCCCAGACCCAGCAATCTGGAGGATCTTATCTGGCAAGATATTACCTCAGGACAGTTGGGCGCAGCTCCTAAAGCACCAGTTTATAATCCAGTATGCTAAAATAAATAGAAGTTGCCAGGCTGTAAAACTGTGACATTCAGCAATATTTTACCTCACATTCAGCCATTCAGAGGCTGAATACATAGTAATTATTTCAGATATTGTAGTTAAATTCCTTGCTGTGTAAGGGAGCATAGCCTCCACGGACCTGTAAACTGGGGATGAGCACAATATCCTAATCTTAACAGATAAAACCCAGTCCGGAAAATTCATGAGCTTAAATGAAACAAAACCAACATGCAAACCCCCACCCCAAACCTCTCAGTAATCTTTGAGAACCAGCCAGCAGCCAGTTAGCTCAGAACACAAGTTTAAAATGTTTCACACCAGAAATATCACTCTGCAGCCAAGCAGCCACATCCTAAACCAGCCAAAGCTTTTGAGCAGCCCTAGAGTGCAACCCAATTAAAGCCCATTGAGGACTTCTGCCTCCTAATAAGAGAGGATTTAATATCTCCTGGGCTTGGTAGATGAACTGCTTGGACCACTGCCACTACTTGAGAACCTGTAAAATAGGCTTATGCCCAGCAAAACTCCAACCTGCACACCTGATTAATCTCAATAGCTACATGAGAAACAGAACTAACAAAGCCAGTTTCAGATGGATTCATCTCTAATAGACAATTTTGGTGCATCTGTTGCCAAACGGAGTGAGGGAGGGGATTCTTTCATGTCTAACAAAATGCAAACTCACGAGGAATCTTCAACCACAGCCAAGTCGCTTCTGTGGCGCCTTCCCTTTATTGTGTTGCCTATTTTCATGAAACTTTTATTCTCTGGGACCAGTTTTTTGGGTGAGAAGATATGCACATGTATTGAAATAACCATTGCTTCCATACAAAAGCAGGATAAAGATGCCTGCGGATTTTTCTCATGAGAAGTACCTGCATTAACAATATTAAGAACTGCTTCTGGTACTACTTCCTGGACCACGTTCCAGGATCTGAAGTGCTTACCTAAATAAAAGACACAGATTCCTCAAAGCCCACAAATCATTTCAGCAGACACATCATACAGCTCTGGAAGAACAATTTTTGACACTTCTGAAAAGCCTTTTAAACTCTTCTACCTACAGAGGTTCACCCTACATGCAGGCATACTGCCGTTTGCCAGGGCCAAAAACCATGACAAGACAGTGTGGCGTCTTCTGGTAAGTCTTACAGATGCATTTATGGAGATGACTCAAGAGCCATTTTCTTTCTGTTATTCCAATGTACTTTGTGAAGTAGGGCGCAACAGAGTTGAATCAAGCTTTTGAGGCAATTTGTGGCCATTGCAAGAAGTGAGGTTATTCAGCCAAATATAGAGTACTTCCTCTGAAGAAGACTCAAGCCCATCAGCGCTATAAATGCTACCTAAAATGACTGGATAACAGTAAAGATGCAGCAGAGCACAGGACTGATCATCTAGTTACTTCTATTCGTAGCAGAATTTTATCTCCAGTAATTACAGTCTACCTTGAGAAGTTTCTCGGAGGGCTTTTTTTTGTTTGTTTTGTTTTTTTCAGTTGGATACAAGCTTTTTTCCTCTTTCCACTCCTGAGTAGAAGAGTTAGGTAGTAATCCATGTTAATGGTTGTATGGTAAAATTACTTTTTTCAGTCAGGAAAAAAAAGAAAAGGATTTCTGTGGTGGGGAAAAGGCCTTAGTATGCAGTTTGTATCTTGACTAAATTTGCTAAATATTTCTGGTACCATACACTGCCATTCCCAGACACTCCAAGAACATAACATTTATTCCTACAGATCATTCTCTAAGTAAAAACATCTGGTACATTTGGACCTTCAGCCAACAAGCCTTGATGAGTCCAGCTCAGATCCACTGAAGTCACAGTACGCCACTAAGCTACACGCCATTATGGTCATCATAGCATACATCTCAACCTCAGAGGATGAGCTCAGTTAGGTTTCCCACTTCCTGGTCCTTTACTTCAAGGCTGAAAGTGCTCCATTGGTTCCAGACTCTGAGAAGTGTGCTTAGAGGTTCATTCCCCTCCCTACATTTTTTTATTGTATGCTATCAAACAGTGTGGAATTACAAATAGCAACAGCATTGTGGAAATCATTACCATGTCCCTCCTTATAGCTGCACAAACACTTGGGAAACTGAAATACATACAAGATGATTTAGACATCAGGTCCTCAGAAGAGCATGGCTGTTTTCCATGGGGAACATACAATCTTCTGCCCTTGATGCTATAACCTAGTTTCTTGATTTCTTTGCCAGATATCCTCCCAAAACAAACCCGCTTTTGCAATAAGCAAAGGATAGGAAGCAGCCTTGGTTTGACTATACATAAGCGATAACGTAGCTCTTAGGTCCTCCAGAAACACACTGATACTTGCTCAAAATGAGAGAGAAACTTCAAGGCTCTGGTTTCATACTCATCAATAGAACTAGCTTAAAGAGCTCACAGCCCTCCATCCCCTGCTCCCAGTCCCATTACTCCCATGAGCCAGCACAGCTTTGTGCAGCCTGCAAAAAGCAGATTAGGGAAAGCGGTGCAGTGGGCAATGAGGAACAAAGAGAGCCAAATTTGAAGGTTCTTCCAACTACTCTTCACCCAGCCCAGTTTGATTCCTGTCTTTGCTTCATTGTTTGCAAAACCATGGTCTCAGAGCGGAACTGACCGAAGAAGTTGAGGTGATTTCCTGTTTAAGGCTTTACAGACTCATTTACTACAGTGGCTCAAGAGTTGTTTTCTTCTTACAGTCTGCTTACCAAGTGTTTGTACATTTGGAAGTAGGATACACATGCTACTGTGCTGAAAATTCTTACAAAAAGGAATAAACATGGTGAATTAGATCATTCTACACTTGAGTACAGTAAATGTTTAAAAAACATAACATTCTAATCTGCAAAAGAGCCACTGACTTCAGTATGCAGGGAAAAAAACAACTCTTAAGCAACCAGTCATCATGCTTCAGTTCTTTACCCTTGCAAGAAAACTATTTTGTAGACTCCAAAATCAAGTTGTCAACTATGTTTACAGAGGGGGTGAGGGGGGAAGAAGAAGAAGAAAAAAGAAAAAAAAAAAAAAAGAAAAAAAAAAAGAGAGACCTACCTGTTAGCACACCTGGCCTAATAATCATAGGTAACCTTTACATCACAGCTTGCAGTGAGGACACTCCTACGTTCTGTACAGATGATCTCGAAAGGTTATGAGGAAAAACACGTGAGCTATTGGGTAAATACAGCCACTGAAGCCAATGACATATTTACAGAATTCTACCCAGCAATTTAGCTTGCTACTACAAAGCAGCAAAAAGGAACATTCAATACTTATTATTTATAGCTGGCCACAGCTAAACTAAACCCTGGATTCCTGACTTGGGATAACACTCGGATTCCTAACCAAATCCAAGTTACACTTCTGTTCTCAAATTTCTTGACCTTTGTGGTTACATGGTTAAATATCCATTTGCAATCCATCCTAAGACCTGCTATATAGTCAGGATAGGGGAAAGGGTAGAAAAGTCACAGAGGCAGACGAGATCTGTGCCATCTGTATTCAGATATGATACCCTTCACTAGGCTAATGCTAACCCTTTATTGAACACGCTGGCAGATAACAGGAACACACGCTATCTAGCACAAAGCGGCAACTAGATCCTCTTAGAAGGGCATCTGAGACGTCTGAGAATAATTTTCACCCCCCCCAGTATCAGACACCAGCCACAACAAATATGTCTATTTAATTGTGATAATGTTGCATGCAGCACATCAGAGGAGAAAAAAAGAAAACTGGAGAAGGCAGCTTCAACAGAGATATTTGGGGGATGGAGAGGACAGGACAAGCACTACCAACACACAGGCTACAAAGCAAAAGCAGAACCCCCTTTACTAAGTTAATTAGTATTTCATTGAGATTTTTATTCTTGTCAATTTATTACACATAGAAGTTATGAACTCTTCAGAGTGTGGACCGACCTTACTGTATTCACACACTGCATGTAACACTGTGAAGTTTCCATCAGAGTGAATCTTTACATGATCCAATTGACAATTCATGTGTGACATTCAGCCCATGCAGATCTTCCCCCTTCAGCCTGCCCCATATTCATTCAGGGAGAACAGGAATGGCCATTTAGGCAGCTTATGTTTCCAAACATAAGCTCTCTCTTCCTTTGACTAACCAGACAGCATCAGTGCTGTCATTTCTGCATCAACTGTGTAGCAGAAGGGTGGGATGGTGCCTCCTTTTGTGTGCATGCCCATACCATGACATGCCACAGCACTGGTGGAGAGGAGTGGGGAGAACAGGCAAAACTCAGATCTAGATTTTGGAAATAAAAGTCAAAAGCCCCAACTCTTTGCTACACATCAGTCATTTAAAATGTAAGATTAAAGAAGAAGAGTCGAGGTGCTAGCAAGGGAATAAAGCTTTTCATATTTAGATTGACAATTTCTCTGGCAACAACTTAGAACACAAGCCTGTGTTAGCCCAAGTAAAACAAAGTCTTTGCTTCCAGCCTTAATGAATAGAAGATTCCACCACAAAGGGCATCACCAATTAATCTATTTGTCCTAGTTTGAAGACCAATTGCAACATCTATAGGTTGATCTTTCACCACACTTCGACACTAGTACAGCACTAAGACTGTCATACCAGTACAATACAATAAAGAGGCTTATGCTTACATGAGCCCTAGAAACTGAATCTTGGGCTTGAATTCTCACCTTCCCTTGATTCCAGGGAAAGTCTTTCCAAATTACTGTTAAGCCAAAGCAAAGTAGCAGCAAGCTAGTGCCAAGAAAACAGTTGGCCTCACCTCCTACCATCAGGTCTATACCAATCGGCTTGCTGAAGAGCAATTCTCTTTGCTGAAGAGCTTGCCAACACCACAAAACCCATGGTGCCACCAGTTTCACCGTTTTGCAGGTCAGTTCTGTGACAACTCAACAAGCTGAACTGATTCACCCAGCAGACACACACTCAGACCTATCAAAGGGACAAGGGGGCAAGATGGCTCTCGTGGGGCAACCCACAGGCACGCTAGTTGAGGCATAACATAAACCCACACCCTGTGCATCAAGATAGCCACACAGCTGGAGGCCAAGCCACACAGAACATGGGCAGAGAACAATCCTCAGCAGTAACAACATCCCAGCACCCCCATCAAAAAATTCTCTCTGAGAGATATACAGTTTACTAAAAGCAAAATAGACAGCAGGAACAAAAATTCCTTATTTTTGGATATTCTAAAACATGGCGTTTATATTACTCTAAAACTGTACTTTGAAGACAATGTTTCCCACAAAGTGAGAGTATATTAAACCCTCCTCCAAATCAGTAACGTGCCCTTGTAAGTCATTTGCAGTTACATTCCTAACATCACCTGAAACAAGCCACTGACTGTTCCAGGCAAACCACGTCTCCACTGCCCAGCCCACTGTTTAATTGTTCTAAGGAGTAGTAGTATGTTTAATTTACAAAGTTTAAACTGGGAAAGGGAGCTAAGTTGACAGAGACTAAGGAGTAGAGGACAGGAAAAATACAATTCATGACCCGTAAGTCATTTCTTCTAGTGCCCTTGCAAGAGACATGGATCTGCAGGAAGGCAAGTGGGTGATAATTAGGGACAGTTGGAACATTGTTTATTTCCTGCTAGCAAAGGCAGTAGTTCAGGCCTCCAAGGATAAATCAAGTTTCTTAACCAGATGGAAGACATTTCATTTTCAAACATCAGCCACACAACAACGGACCATGGAAAGGAAGGAGCCAATTCACAACAGCAACAAGAAAACAAAATTACTAGAGATTTCAGAGGCGAGTTTCTCATCAAAATCTGCACTTACAAAGAGCCTCATGTTGCATCAGAACTTGCACCACATCCCACCACAATCAAAGACACTTTTATTGGCAAAACAAGCTCTGCAAGTGTTACCCACATGTAAGAGACAGCACACTTGATTTTCTCCCAGAAGTTGATTCCACATATGAAGTGCCTGCCCCCACAGAGGTTTCAACAGAGAAGGCTGCTGAAGGAATCCAATGATAGAAATGAAAATATTCCAAGGAATAATGCTTTTATTTCTAGTAAGATGAGCGTCTTGTTGCTCTCTCTAATCTTCTTTTATATTTTACTCACAGGGTTAGAAGATTTCCTTCTCAATCTCTCCTTTTACTTCTGTTTCCCAGATATATACTGTTTGATTTATGGTGTTCTCCCTGTATCCAATTCAAAGTTGCACATGCCAGTACAGTATTTGGTAAGAGTCTGACCTGATTTTGCACATTTTATTTGGTACTATCTGCCAGCACAATAACTGCGCAAGAACTTGTGGCAGTCTAGTTGGCTAGTAGGTTTGGACTTTTTTTTTGTTACAGAAACTTGCATTCTGGTTTAGATCCAGACTAGTTTCTCAAACAGATGGATTTTGGATTAAGTTATTTGCTTCATTAGCCTCAAAAGGAGTGCCAAAACCCAGAAACAATGTTTTTGTAGGAATGGACAACATTTTCATTTGGTTGCAGTCTACGGTTCTCTAGTACTTTTAGGTAGAGACAGCTTTTGCTGTCCAAAATCAAGTCCTTTTATGCAAATACCAGCAATGGAAATCCTTCCAGATCTACTCTGTAGTCATCATCACCTACATTTTATAGATTAAGTTCTATCGTGTCTTTGCACATCTGAAAATAAAAAAGTTAACTTTGCTTTGGTTACAATGTAAGAACGTTTAATTTGCCATCAAATAACATAGCAGAAAAATCTCAGCATTGAATTCAGTTCTCATGGATTGTAGTTGAAATGTTTCCTACTTGCTCGGGCCACTACATAGCCAGCACAGCCCCACTGGCACACACAACCCTAGGCATGCAAGGGTTCCTGAGGCTGCTCAGTGCAGGGCTGTAGAACAACCTTGTTGCCCGCTCACCTCAGCCCAGCCTCACCCTGCAACAGAATAATTCTCTCCTTACGGAGTTACTGTCATTTCCCTCCTGTGAGCCACCCCCTTCTGCTTGTCTATAAAGGGCACAAAGCCATACAGCACATACCTTAAAGACTTTGGACCGCTGCCTGCAAGGTCCGACAAGCTGGCTCCCTCCACATACCTGGTCTTCCGTGGCATAACTCTGATGGCCCGCTTTCCTCACAGGACTTCAACAGGCAGCTGTAGCATCCCCACTACATTTCTTTTTAAGATCTCCACATACAGGATGCAAAGCACGTTGTTACAACGTTGTTCAAGAAGCAGCCCAAAACAAACCCAGATACCACTCCATGCCTTTCCCAGATTAACCTGCAGGACGATTGGGCTGCAGTATATTAGCCAGCAAATGTAGGTGTGTTGGCAGCTGTCCCAGTCACTTAATCGGAAGTCTGAGCTCAGAGACTGTTTCGCCTGAGCGGTAAGTCAAGATGTACATACCAAAGATGTCATCTCTGCCTCACTCCCTTCCTTGCTCGCAGGCTTCTGTCTGAGTACTGTTTATTTTTACCCTACATTTGATGGACTGTACATAGGTTTAATTTGCCCTGTATCTCCCATTAGTTCTATACTGTAACTGTGTTAGATTTGGCCTCCCGTACCCAATTAAGCTAAACAGGGGGGCTTGCCAAGTTGCCTCCCCTCTTCCCTGCCCTGCCAGTCTGTTCCAAAGCATCTGCAGCAGAAAAATTGCTCATGGTTCATTTCTCAAAAAATAATCATCTGAGCTTCTCTTCTACCTCCAGCCTATGTATTACCACCATCAAGTGTTTCCTTTTCCAGCACAATCAACCAACAAAAAAGGACTACAGAGCATCACAGGAATTATCCCATTTTTTTAAACCATTCCTTTCCAGCTTCAATATTTGCTTCCAGATTTTTGCAGACTTGTGGGTGAAGAACTAACCATAACAAGCAAGAAAGGAAGAAAAAACATTTTTTTGTCTAGGGGCAATTGACTGGAAAACTTAATCTAAGGAATTAGCTTATTTTGTTCCAGTCTGGAATTTGCACTAAGAGCAACAGAAGATTACAGCTCCTCATCTTCCCGTTCATAAGGAAGCAGGTCACAAACAAGAGAAACCTCAGAGAAAGAATAGGCTTCTCTCATGAGTGGATGAGCTGCTTCAAGTCAAAGAAGTTTGTAGCGGAAGTTTGCAGAAGGGAGGCATCGACACTGTTCTTCCCATAGAAACTATTCAACCCAACTGCCAAAGACACAGAAGATGACAAATCTGCCTTAAAGAAGTTGACTCACAGGCGGGGTATCCACCTGCTCCACAGATAAAAGAACATTGGGCTTGGGAAAACAATAAAAAACACCAAACCAAAGCCTAAACGCCTTGTGCTGTTTAAGGTAATGCTGACTGCAGGTCTGAATTCTTCCTTACACTCAAAAATGCAATGAACAAAGGCCTACAGAAGCTGTTGATTCATAAGCAGTGACAGTTTGAACTGGGACAACACATGAGTTTACCACCCTTGTGGCAGAGACATCTTAACCAATCATGAATCAGCTGTTCATGAGTCAACACCATCTTGCAGCTGCTCTTCAGTGATGTAGGAAAGAAGTCAGACTCAGGACGGGCATTCCCTAGGCCTAGCAAAGATAGCAAGATAGTAAGCTCACCAGTCAGCCCAGTTCAGTCCTTCCCTGTTTCCAAGTAAATGCCCAAGAAAAATCTTTTCACCCCTTCGACTCTGCATGGACACAGCTCTCTATTCAACCTGCTCTTCCTTTGTATTAAACATAGGTCTGTTTGCAGGGCAATACCTAGTGACCCTGTCAGGAGACCCAACATAGTCTCCCACTACTCCCACATCATGCTTTCGCAGATTTATACACTGAATACTTCTATTTGAGATCCCTGACAAAAATGCAGATAGCCTAATGGAATTCCTATTTGCCAATGACTATCCCCTCCTGTTTCTTGGCTATTAAAGCCTCCAACCTCTCTCTTTCCCATGCCACAAAATCTCCAGTATTCTCTCAGAACCAGACCCATTAAGTTTTTCCTCATGCTAATAGGTGCTATGCTGACCAAGACCTTTGTTAAAAAGGCAGCACAAATTAGGAGCCTGTTCTCCAGCCATAAGGAACTCAACTCAGGCTTTTCAAGAGTATCAGGCTTCAAAAATCACAGTAAGAGGGATACAATCTCCAAAACCTAATTTCCTAAATTTGTCAAGCCTGAAAAAGCTGTAAACTTTGAATCACAAAAAAGGACAGCAGTAAAGCTGGCTTGCACTTAACAAATGTAATTTTAATTCAGAGAATGATCCTACTTCCTGATTTGTCCTCAGGAGCTTGGAACAAAAGCAGGAAATTACAATCCTGAGACATCTCTTTTTTTCTTTTTTCCCCTGTCCTCAGAGTTGCAAAGAAGGGATGTAAGTGCTCAGCAATTATGGAAATTTAGCAGAACTGAAATTGGGGTGGGAGCACAAAGACAAAAAATGAAGGTGTGTCTTTATTTTATTCTAATCCTAGATTCCATGAGACAGTTCTGCTAGAGTGAACGGTTGCACCTTAGGCAAGAACCTCTCCCAGACACTACCAGCTGTCACCAAGTCAAATGAACTGACGGAGCTGGAGATTCAGGCTGAGGGAGCAGAGCACAAATTTCCCTCTAACCTTTTTGCATAGTCACACAGTGTTCCTTATGAGCCTTTCAGAGAAGGAGGCTGAGAACATCACATGTTTGTGTTTTAACAGTTCTCACTCATGACTCCTTCACATTGCAATTTCTTAATGGGGAAGAGGAAGAGAAGTAGCCTTCTTTTCCAGGAATGGTGTTACTTTCTGCCACCAGTCTTGTTGACTCTGTACCCAGACTCCTTTCCAAACCCAGAGTAATCTCCTATTCTCAATGTATGCCCTTTTCCAAGCAACCATCTCTAACCTCCTAGCTTCTCTTCTCAATTCAGCTCTCTCATTTTATAGACTTTTCCAGGCAGGGTTCTCCTCCAAAACATCTTCCCAGACATCCACCTCAAAAATCTTTCTGGCTGTATGTGTTTATGTATGTGCTCCCAAGCCTGACAGGTCCCACATTCCACCATCTCTATCTCATGGGCTCATCATCTCAGCAGTATGCTAATATCAGTCTCCCTTTCCTTCTCTGCCCGCATGGCTAAGCTCCCTCTATTTCATGAAACCACCTCACTGTGACTAGGTCAGGGACTCTACTGTTGAGGATTCCTAACAAGTTGCCACATCTTCCTTTAAAGTAGGATTATTATTACTAAAATAATTCTTCCCCTGCCTCAGCAGTTCAATTCTGCTCAATGCTCATCTTCACTTCCAAAATTTCCATCTTTTATACTATCTAATTAACAACTCTTCCTGCCACCAGATTCCATATAATTACTCCATTTGGATCTCCTTACATGGCTCTTCTGTTCCTTTGCCAGCACAAGTCCTTGGCTCTTACTTCCAAAACGCCTATCTTTGCTTATGGTAATATCTGTACTCCTATATCCTTTTCCCTTCTTCTCATGGTTTACACCACTTTTGCATCTGCTGCCTCATCCTTATTTTCCCAGTTAACAGCTTTTTTTTTTTTTTTCCCCCCCTCGGTAGTCTTTGATGCCAACTCCTACCCAAAAAACTCTCACTATCCTTGTTCTAAGGAGTGATTAGAAGGAGAAACTTTCAGAAGCCTTTCCCATTAAACCAAAGCTAAAGGAAATTTAATTAGAAAGCTATGCTATTTTAATATTGGACCTTATCTACCCCACTAGAATTATCACACCCCTGATCCTTATCAGATGTCAGATGTCTAATTTAGACTACAAACCCTTAGGGGCAAATATAGCCTCTTCCTCCACGTTACACAGAGCCACAGCACTTAGACCGCTCCTTGACATAAGAAAAATGCCTCCAAAATTCAGAGAACTTCGTTTTACCAAGAGCAGCACCACTCCACACACTAAGACCTGGGAATGGCCACAGAAGTTAAAAGTACTCGCTCTTTGAAATGTCAGAAGGCAAGAGCAGGATTCCCCCCCAACAGAAATGTCTACATCTGAGAAGAGAGAAGCTGGGTACAGACTGCACTGAAAAGTTTTTCCATGGTATCTGTGGCCCCTTCCTGCCTGAAGTCTCCAAAGCCATCACTTATCCTCTTTGAAACAGCAGGAGAGTCACTTCTTTTTTTCCTTCCCTCTCCAGAAGGAGCACAGCAGAAATAAACCTCGAATGATAAATTATGCACCACCTTTGTGTGGCTGCCTCTTGGCCAGACGGGAAATTTTTCTCCCAAAGCCTTTTGTTTCCAGCTTTGATCCCAGTGTTGGATCCGCTCTGCTCAGCACTCCCTCGGCATGGAGGTGAAGGCAAAGCTGACACAGGCCAAGTTCGGGCTTACCACAAGTCACAGTCAGATCTTCCATTAGCTTTCTCCCCTCCCCCTTCCCAACTGGAACTCTCCTGGAGTTTGAAAAGGTCCTATTAAACATTTTCCACAGGGCCTTACAGAGGATACATTATTTTGATGGATGCTGGGACTAAAGGAGGAGGATTTCTAAGTACAGTGAAATAATGGAGTTTGTTCTAATGGGTTTAAGAGATGCCCGGGGGCACCAAGTAAGTTCCTTCTCTGCAAATCAAAAACACAGAAGACCAGAAAATGGAGCCGAACAACTAAACGCCAGGAAGCAGGGAAATCAGGCTCTATTTAACTGCTGCTCTTGGTTACAGCCAACTTCAGGCTGCTTGGAAAAACAGTACACACACACATCACTGGCACAAACTTAACAGGAGAAAACAAAGAGACAACAGGGGTCAAACTGGGGGTGGCAAGTAGGAGAAGGATGCAAGGCCGGGTCCCCACCCCCTACCAGAGAGTCGGATCAATTATCCTTGAATACTAACAAGATTTCTGATTAAAGAACTGCTGCTATGCAATAGAAACAGAAAGCTCCAGCAGCCGGGAGGGGCTGTCAGGCGGTAACAAAGAGACACAGAAGACTATGCCCTGCTAGGGCATATGGAGGAAGTCACCACGCTGGTAGCCAGGAGAGGGTGTCTCCCCTGCCTGAAGTCATGATAACGTCTAACTGCCGGCAAAATTAACACCAGGAGTAAAGCTTCACCTTGATGCTAGTGAATATGGGGCCTGTTTCAGGCAAACATGTTCTCTGCCGGCAGTTTTGCTGGACATTTCTTTAAACAACTTCATCACTATAGTGCAGGGATGTGAATTTTATTCTCATCCTAACCCATCCAGGGGAAATAGCTAGTGCTTCTTAGTTCCAAGTATTGCAACATCAGAAAGTTGCTATTGACATAAAACAGCTTGAGAAACAAGAGTCTACAATGTCTTCTGTTACACACTTCACATAACTGCAATTTGCAGTACAAACATTTAATACCCATAGACAACGCTGTCCGTTCATCTCAATGGTTTGTGACTTCCTGACTGGTGGCTAAATACAGAAAAATCTAATGACCTGAGAACAACCTCAGACAACAACAAATGCTTCTCTTACAACTTTTCACAACCCAAAGTTGTGCTAACATTAAGCATCCTGCCATAGGAATATATCACATACCATCAGAATCAGGCTCCTGACTCTTCAGTGCCCATTTTTCTTTTATTTTAAGCAACAAACATAACTTCTTTGTTTCACTCATAGACAATTTAGCAAGGCAAAAGTCCACAAACATCAGCTCCATTGGATGTTAATGAAGTTGTTATGAAGACTTACTTTCATGCTCTTGCAGAGTAAGCCTCCTTTCACGTGGAGTCACAGCAGCTGACAAGGAGCATTGCTCCTCACAGAAATGCTGGCTGCAGTTTAAGAGTCTCTCAGAGTAAATGCATAGGCTGGAATACTTCAGCATTTAACGGGCAGTTCTGCATAACAGAGGGGAAAAAAGAAATGCCTGGAAAGCTGAAAAACCTGAACATGAACTCACCCACAGCAGGATGGCAGCCAAATACTGCCAAGGTAACACTCCCAGAGCGACCAGATACACAGCATGAATAAATCACAAGCCTATGGACTGAAAAGGCCCCGGATCCATATAGTAACTATCTTTGTTACAGGAAGTGGAAATCTACATGGATGAAGATATACAAAGATGACATGCAAGAAGTACTAGAGCTCCCAGTCTTCAGGCAGAATAGACAACAAAATCCCAGGAATAAGTAATGGCTAACATTACAGCCATGGCAAGGAACCGCAGGCACTACAGATGCAAAAAGGAAGAGCCTATCCATCAAGTCCATTTAGATTCACGGTCGACAATTACAACTAGTTCTCTGCCGTGATTTCTGTGAAACAGACAGCCACTAAATGCAGTATGCCAATTAATGGAGTGGGTTTGCTGCACACCAGAACTCAAGATTTGGATGTTGCATCAGGTAAAGCCTGACATCTTAAAAGATGGTCAGTTTAAGCGTGCATGTGGATATGTATTACCTTACTACTTCACACCTCTTTGAGCTAAACATCACAAATAGCGAAGATGAAAGTAACAGGACTATAGAAATAAAGCATCCACTTTTCTTCCATGTTTCTTTTAACAACACATTATTTGGCAGTTCACCCTTTCCAGTGGAGAGTCAGTAAAATTTCTGCAGTTTTATGAATCTTTCAATCACCAGCAAGAGCGAAACAGAAGTATTGTTAACAAGAGAAATGGCCTCAAAAGTCACAAGCGACAGAGGAATTCAACAACGGTGTAGGATGTGCACTTCTTTTTAAATCTATTTTTAAAACCTTGATGTGTTTTCAAGATAACATCTCTTTATCAGCTTTTATAAGTGTTATGAAGCATATATGCTATTGTGCTCGATGGTAAGTTGCATTCTAGGGCAAATGGAATTGGCCTTGGGCAAGACAATTTCTACTTCACTTCCCACATTTACTAAACAAGGATAATACTTGCTTATTTCACCGGAGTGTAGGAAGATTCCAGAGGACTATCCACTACAGATCATTTTCATAGATTTAATGTTTTAATTAGTTTTTAATGTTAGTTTCACCAGTCTGAAGAACTAGGTTTTTAGGAGTAAAACCAAAATACAAATCAGTTTGATTTCTTTGTCTAGTTAATATACAGCAAGTACTGCCTTCTGGTTGGAACTACAAACAACTGGATGTTTATATCCAGCCACATTTTCTTCTGTAACTTCAACAAATAGAATATAGAGAAACAGTTCCAAGTTTTCAGAAATCCCATTTTGTGGCTCACATGAACAGAATATCCCTCTCAAAGGTTTACAGGACACTCTAGAAATGCAAGCACTTTACGTAACCAAGCACCTATTAATTTGGTTGCTGCATATACTCACACTCCTGGGATACAAGAAGGGATTCTCTGTTGCAGAAAACACTGCTAAAGCACACATCTGAAAGCTTTTGGAAGGAGAATCTAAAAGGAATTGCTTATCTCCACTAAATAAATGAAAATACAGACTAGGAGATTTATGCTTTTCCTCTAAGGCTACCATGTTTTGGTAGACACAGAATTGTTTAAAAAAACCAAACACACACCACCACAAAATAAAACAAACAAAAAAAAAAAAGCCCAACACCACTTGTCAGCTCCTGCAACACCTCATTTTAGAAGAGTGGGGATGTTATTCAGTGCCTTCACCACTTTGACAAAGGTAAACCGCCAAGATAATTCGAGGTGATCATGAGGTCTGTGAATATCACCCAGCCTCATTAACAGCAAACCCAGGCACTCTCAGCACACCCAGGAAGCAGAGAACACGATCAGCTTCAAGCTGACAACAGGAAAAGAGGCATTTTGCACTTGGCTTGAGAACTACAAAACCAATAGCAATGCCAAGCACACAGTGGAGATCGCAGTTCCCACTGCAAACTATAGTTCTATAGAGGTATCACATTCAGGTTTATGACTCCAAAATGTAGTCAAGATGTTTGGGGAGTGAAGCTCTGATATTGACCTTGTAAGTTTTTTGGCAGAGCCCCAGGAGCCAGACCAGCAAGCACATCACCCAGACAGGTTCTGTGACATTCTGTATTTATACTAACACAGACCATCATAATATCAGGCCCTCCTTCATCACCACGCACCAGCAGCGCAGACCATCAGCTTTAAATTCTTGCTCTATAACTGGTTTTCCTGCAACACACTTTTCCAAAAGCTCAGGATACTTGCAGGCACACACATGCCCCCCTCCCCCCCCCTTTTTTTTTCTTTGGCACAGACTTCAGTTTTAACTGCCACTATGCACTAAAAGAGGGTCAAAAAGGTCAAGCTTGCAGACTCATTTGCTTTACCTACTCCTGTATTGAGATACAGTGGCAAATGACCAAGTGCTGATAACAATTTACTTGTTTGGCATAGCAAGTTCTATTGCTGTGGATACATTATGATTGTTTAGCTGTACACCGTCCCCGCAGGTACTTCTGAGGGACAATGGTGAAAAATTTCAGGCTAGGGGGAGGAACACCAACTCATCACAAACTTTGACATCTTCTCTGCCTCCTCTTGTTTTTTCTTGCTTCAAATAGGAAAAATGTTGTTCAGAAATGGTGTTCTTATTGCAAGGCGCATCATCCCATGAAGGAAAGAGGATACTCGTGCCTGGAAGCAGCTGGCATATCCAATCATAAGCTCATGTTCATTTGACAAGAGGATACAGGAAAGTACACTGATGAGAAAACTACTTGAAAGAAAGACAAACTGCCATAAAAAGAGTCCTGGAGACATCAAGGCACAACCACCTACGAGCAAACCTGCACTTTACAATCAGACATCCCCCACATGGCTGTTAACAGCCCAGACACATTAACTAGGAGCACCTGGGTAACAGCCAAAATAAAACACATCCAGAGCTGCACCTACACTAAGATCTGTGCTTTAGATCCCTCTTACTTAGACCACAACTAAGTACCTGTGTGGCACTTAGGAACTAAAGAGTACTTCTGTTTTCTAGAAAGCAAGTTTTCCGATACACAGTATTGCAGCCCTCTACTCAGCCTTTCCAAGCTGGTTTAGAACCTTCTTCAAAGCTGCCTGCAATTAGGTTTCTTGTTAGAAGAGAAGTAATATTACTTGAAACCCAAACGCCATGTGATTGTGCCCCAGAGGCAATACTTGTAGAATGATGGAGGTCAGCAGCATTGCTGCAAATGCTTCCTACAATTTCAGAGTAGCATAGGAGCAAATGGATGGGTGAAATTATACAGCAGCTGCCAAAGAAGTGGCGAAAGAGAAATGAGGTACCCATCTCCTCTCCACACCCCTCCCCCAAAAGCCTTCCAACTCTTTATAAACAATTCCGCGAAGCATTTAGACGTTTTCTCCTCCACCGGGCGACTTGTAAGATAAAACACTAACGCACAAGAGGAAGAAACAGCAATTGCTTTTCAGCTGATAGAACAACCACAATGATAAGTTTTCACCGGCGAGACTTCACGGAACTGCTTCCCTACCCGCTAAGACCGCAGCCAACACCTCCCCTCGCCACTATTTTTGGTACCGCTCCTGCCCTGGCCCCACTCTGCCTGGGCGCCCGCGGGAGGACTCCCAGTCCCTGCCGAGGCGAGGCAGGTAGCCCAGGGGCGCCGCCACGAAGCCGGGCTGTACCTTTAAGGGGCCCGTGGCGGCGGGTGCGCGGCTGCATTCCTGCTCCGGAGCGGCGGCTGTCCCGACACGCCGGGCACGGCAGCCTCCGAGGCAACCTGCGCGCC
>VZTM01020765.1:0-31001 GCA_013400555.1 Jacana jacana
AAGCTCTCACTGTCTTCACTGTAGTTAGGGTTTCACCTCCAACTCCACAGGGAGACCCAATTTGTTAAGTTTAAAAAAAAAATTTGAGGAGAAATTAGAGAAAATGTATCAGATCAAGTTTTCCCTTCTGAGAGAATGAAGATGTTATGAGTTCCTTATCAAGGACTGATCAGAAGTACAGACTGTTATTCTGATTTTGGGGGAGAAATGACTCTGTTTAATACAAAATTATAGTGGTTGGATATGGTTTTGCAGCAGAAAATAAAGCTAACGTAAGCTTTAAAAATTTCCAGCACAGGACTTTCATTGCTCTTTCTTTCTAATCAATAACTTTAAACTCTGAGTTGCAACAAAACTCAGGTCTTTAATGTGTTTGTTCTGTAAGGAGGAAAAAACAAACCCAAGGAACCTCTATTCAGAATGTTAATTGCTGAGAATACTGTGTGCCCAATGATATTTCATTTAATAAACTGGCATGCTAGACACATGTATCCTAAAGTTCAGGTTTAATTAAAAGATAAGATTAAGCAGCAGCCTGGCAAGAGGATAAGGAAAAGTGTTGAATTCTTTGTTTATGATAGCAAAACAACTGCTTTTATTTTTTAACTAATCTCAACTTAATGTCAAATCAAGAGACTCCTTTCATATTTTTAGTGCATTTAATGAATTACTCAAGTCTGCACTCACACAATTACCTTTCCTCATCTGATACTTTATATAGAGAAACGTTTGCAGGTCCCAGTCCGCTTGGATTCTTAAAAAGCGGTTTTCCCCATATACATCATAGTAGAAAAACCTTATCTCCCAGACTAAAACCAGAAGAGGTTAAAAGCTAAAATGTGTGTGAAGCTGAGCAAGTGATTAGCTGCTTAGAGGGTACCACTTGGAAACACTATCTTTCTACGGCAAGGATTAGAATGCAGGAAAATGCCTTCAAATATATTAGTTCAGAGGGCAAAAGCATTTACAGCATGCCATGAGACTGTAAAAACTGGGCATAACTCTACTGGTGGCAATAAAGTTCTGCCTATTTACATCAAAAGAACAGCTGGCTCTGGGTACTTCTTGTGCATCCCTTTGTAAAACAAGTGTCAAGGGCAAAGAGAACAAATTCTCTTTATTACTTCAATGCAGCAGCACATAGAAATCCAATGAATGATGAAAATCCCATTTTTATTTGCACTGGAAAGGTGACAAGAAGAAGATATTTTTGTTGAAAGGAACTGAAACCAGTGAGTATGAACATAACAGACAAATGAAGAAACAGAAACGTGATGCTGCAGTGGTGAACACAGGAATGAATGCACACATCAAAGCTGCTGTCTTGCTACGTTGGTCACTTATGTGGAAAAAATCAGAGCAATCATTCAGGAACCAGGGAGAAGTTATGAAGTCTGCCAACCTGGTTTTTATATAGCATAAACCGATATAAGTACCTTTCCAGCTTTACTAATCTGTAAGTAATGTCAGGGCTATAGCCACAGCTGGTCAGAAAGCAAGACATTTCACTGAAAATGGCAAGAGCAGAAGCACATAGAGAAGTCAAGCTGTTGCAGGATGTGTGTCTTGATTCAGTGTGAAATGCAAAATGCATTTTGATTTGGAAAAGGTATGAGCTTTTACAACAAAGGGTAAGATCTCCCTACAGGGTGAAAGAGACAGGGGCAACATCCCTATTTCACACCAATAACAGCACTAACTGCATCTCAATTAGTTACTCAAGACACAAAATAATTTTAAGCTGTCCTATTCACATGTGTGATCAGAAATCTCTCTTGGACCTGAGCCCACCTCATAAAAAATCATCCTCAAAAATACGCTGTGTATACAAACAAATAAATGAGCAAAAACTTATTTGCAGTTTTTCCAAAATGTTCAAAGTAAGACTTGCTGCACAGACCAAATTCTTTGAGGTTCACGGCTACTGATAGCCATAACCCCAGCAAGGTGCACATATGCATCTGTTTTCAGGATTGTTTTCTACAGTGTTGATCAGAATAAAATAACCAAATATACTTTAAGGTTTGATCCTTCTCTTTCCTTTTCTCTTTACAGAGTCTTATCCTTACATCAGGTTTATTATATAGCTGTAAGTGAGGTCACATGTATCAGTTTCATCTATGAAGGTAGGACTCAGCTCCCAGTCTCCAGGACTAAAAGAATCCTCCTCACTTTACTATCAAACTTAAAGAACAAAACACCACAAACTATGTCCAGATTTGAAGTATTTAAAAAGATCAAAGACCTTAGACACAGTAAATTAGTTGAATTCTTTCAAAGTCAGCACAGCAGTACTAATATACCCCCTTGAGTATCTGGCTTAAAATGCCAAGTATGACAAGTTACTTCTTTATGGACTCTTGTCCCTTCTCTTTAGAGTTCAGCAATTGCTGAGAAAGTACTATCTATCTGCTCTACAAGAGGGACAGCTCTCAGATGACATTCCCCTCCCTCTTCTCAACCAATACCACTCTGGCAGAAAAAAACACATTAATGGGGAACCATTAAATAAAGGAAGTTAATGGATGGTGTCCCTGGTAGTAAGGCACTTAGCAAAAAGAGAAAGAGTGCAATAATCAGAACACATTTCCTATAACATTTATCAAGTAAGTAACTTAGTAGCCCTAGGCCATATTATGCCACTCCGTGTTCAACAGATATCCCAACTGACTTCAAAATGGAGTTGCTTTGAAAAACTGCCAGCAAGACAGATCCCTTGATACAATTGTGCTAAGTTTTAACGTTGAAATTTTTTTTAAATGTTGAAGGAAACATCCTATCATACTGCAGCATGTTAAAGAATTCACTCTGAAGGGAAAGATAATAAATATAGAAGTAAGCTTTTAAATAGCAGCATAAGGATATAATAGAATTTTATTTTTATTTTAATTTTAAACTTGAAGGCTAGTTTCACCACTATTTTGCCTCCTACTTTTGAGTTTGCTCAACAGGTTACTTGTGGAAAATATTTATGGAGGAACATATGGGGAAGAGAAGCTTGTCCCACGCAGACCAAAACATTTTGTGGAACAAGAAGTCCATCTTTGTCCTTCTGAAAAGTCTTGTTGATTAGCAAGTTGTCTGGTTTCACTGTGGAAGATGAGACTTCTCAGTGCTTATATATTACAAAAAATATTTATTTTCACAGAGGCTTTGGCAATATGGAAGGAAGCCCTACAACTACACTGTTTAGTTGACAGTTACTCTCAAACTAATAGGGCACTCAAACATTTCATAAGTGTCACTGTCAAGAAGAAGAAGAAAAGTTTAAGTGAAGTAATCTTAACAACCACCATCGCACCTATGCTTTTATGAAGGCATTATTTTTTCACAGTAACTATAAATAACCTGCCATCATGGTGGGCAAAGAGGTAAGATTAGTTATCTACTGTTAATCTTTTCTGGTGCTGTGACTTTACTTATTTTCAGTAGGACCTATAACTCGTTTAACTCAGGAAGGTCAAACACAGACCCACAATCTGCCAGTGACACCTCTCACAAAAGAAATGTAGGCCTGGATGTGGCTTCTTCCACCTGTGTCCACACAATATGACTCTGTCCACTTCCTTTCATGTGAATAGTTCCCTAACATCTTCCTTCACTGCAAAAAAAAAGGGTTCTGCCCTGTTTCTAAGACAACCCCTTGCCCTTTTCCCCTTTGGGCTCTTGCCCCACAGGGTGTTTGAGATCACTGTATTTATTATACCAGATTTGAAATGGAGACACATAAAACTGAAATGCCTCAGGCTGCCACCAAAAGCGGTGGGCAGCCATGACAGCCATCTCAGAGCAATAGGCAGCAGATCCCAGCAGTGTCCTCTGCACCCAGGGACCTTGGCCCTGATCCTGGAGCCCGGGGGGCGATACTCCCCACTACCCAATGCCATCTGCCTCCACAGCATCTCTGCAGTTCCCAGGCTCATGTCAGCTGGGAACAGGCCATCTCATTTGATTCAAGCATTTACAAAAAGCACCATGAAATGATAGGGGTAAAAAAAGAAAATAAACAACTTTGCTCATCCACATTTCTCTCATTTTCTGAGACCATGCAAATCACATCCAGGCTTTTTTGCTGAGGCCATAGAGGGGGTTTGGTCAAAAATTTTGCCTGCGTTTCCCGTTGCGCCTCTTACAATGTCTCTATCACATGCACTCCACTCCCTCCTCATACCTCAAATTTCCAAGGTCACAAGAAGGAAGAAAAACCCATGACATCAACATTCACTCTGCCTTTGCCGTCCTCACCACCTTCTGCTCCTCCCCATTGACCTCTGCAAGAGCTGCCACTGCTGCAGCTCCTGTGAACTCCTTCACCAGCTGGGCTCTGCCTGGCCTGCTCTACCCACTCACTGAAGGGACAGGGACCAGTCTTCCTTAGCACAAATCTGTGTCCTGCCAGCGTACTCCCTCCAACATCCAGCCTACAGACGTGAACCAGCACTGAGATGCTCCATAGATGCAAACTATAAATTATGAAATTGTACATTAACAAAAACAAACCAACAACAGCAAATTCCCCAACACAAGGTGAATGTTTCATTCCTTAGTTCTCTCCTCCTACAAGAAAGACTACATTTATTTGTATTTTACATATTCATGATTTTTGTACCTAGCTGGAGTAGTCTAGAGTTGTTAGGCTTTGTCTTTCTAAACAGATGGAGCCCTTTCTCTGCCTTTAATTGTGCAGAAGAGACACATCCAGTGAACAGGAGCTACGTGAAGCCCCAGTAAAGATCAGGCTGACAAGAGGATGCCTGCCACAATCCTAGACAGGATGAGTGCAGACACCACGTTGATGGTGTCAGCAGGGCCACTGAAGTAAGAAGCACAACATTTTTCTTTGATGACAAGCACCATTAAATTTTTTCCTCGCGGGCCTCCCCCTGCTCTGACACATAAGGGGCCATGACAGCTCGATCAATCAGCACTGGCAGCTCCCAAGGAAACCAGCCATCCACAGGGACTGTGATACCCACCTCAGGGGGTGTGTCAGACAGTTAATATTCTACCCCTTGATGCATAAGGCCCAGCATACGATAGCTTTTTCTCCGATTCCTCCTCCTAGATACCAAAATTGCCAAACAAAATCTCTGATGCCGTTTTCACCCTCTCTGCTGTTTCTAAGGCAAATTATTCATCTTCTGTCAAGCTTAATTCCTGACCCTAAGTTTTATTCTGCCTCAGCAGCTGGTCCCTCAATTGGTCCCACTGCACTACAGTTGTGCTGCTCTTTTAGCTGTGCCCTGCCTTTGGACAGAGAGAAAGTTCAAAGCTGCGCCCATTTGGTTTTGACTTCATTTTTCATCATGATTAGATGGCCTAAGACAACAGACGTGGAGCAGTTCGCCTGACACGGTGAGACATGACAACACGTGCCCTGGGTCTGATGGTATCAGCAGGCAGGAAAGTCAAAGCTCTTCTGGGTAGAGCTTTTAGACAAATGCAAGAGAACATGAGAGAGAATAGTTGGCTTTTCCCTTCGAAAATAAAACATAGTTGACCTTTACTCAAGAAACCAGAGAGTCGCTAATCTTTTTTGACCTAAAGTAACTACTCTCCTGTGTAGAAAGATCCTATAATATTACCAAATTATGGAATAAATTAATTTATCAAGGCAAAGGAATTTGTTGTAATGTGCAGCTCCTGTGTGCAAGGCTCAGAGAATACTTATATAAATATACATTATATTGAGATTAAGTCAAAATTTATTAATATATCTTCATTTGTCTGAGACAGTACAAATATATAGAGTGCAATCTTTTGCTTTTGTCAAGACTTTGCAGTTGTCATTTTTAGCTTTTCTCTCTGTGTATAAATAATGAATACACTCTCACAGTTGGTGCCACAGGAACAAAACTCGTTATCTTTATAAGTAAATCCAATAACATTTTTTAAATCTCTAAAGCACTGCTCACAGAAACAAGAAAATCTACTAAAAGGACATAATTTTTTACATGCTACAATACTAATCTAGGAAAAATATTGCCACAAGACATCATTATGTCAGCAAGTCTAGGAGAGCTATGTAAAACATTCAACATGCATAATAAAATTACTATCTCCATCTTTACTTCAAAGAAATATAGAAATTTTTGTCCTAGAGACAAGTGATAGAAAAGCTAAATAAACTATTTTCATGGCTCAGATCAGAAGCACTAGCCAGAAGCAGAAGGTTATGGGTGAAAATCTTAGGGTTTAATTTGTTTTCTTCAAGGTTTAGTGAAAATTTTCATCCAAATAACTTATTGCTAAAGCACATACCTCACCTGATCTGACCTGCTCAGTTAATGTGAATAAATATTCACAAATTCAAGTGCAACTGGGTGAAATTTCCAGCTGGAAAAAAAAATATATTTTTAGGAAAAGATCAATGCATTTCATTTTCATATTTTCAAAATGTGTCTTTGTTTGAAAGTGATAAAAAAAAATAATCACCTTTTCTTTGAATTTGATCTGGTTTTTGGAAACAAACCTCCCAAAAAAAAAAAATCAGTTACTTAAGTAGAGTTAACTTTTATGCTATTTTGTTTTAAAATCTTGATACTGATCAAGGTAGCATTAGAATTAATGCAGCAAATCCCATGTTCCTGCAGGAATAAAGACACTTGAGTAAGTTTTATTTGCTAAATGTATATGTCATCCCAATCATAACTATGGCAGGGAAGATATATAAAAGAGTGCAATCAGCTCCTCACATTTATTTTTCATTACATTGTAACTTTAAAGAGAATGGGACATACAATAGTTTGCCACTGTATTTGTGAATAAATACAGTCATATATATTATTCAAACAAACAAAAAAAAAGTGTGCTGTTTTGATTTGTGAGGGGTCATAACAAATCTAATATACTCAGTGCATATTATGGAGGAGCACTTTTCGGAAGAGCAGAACTGCTGAGTACCAGGAAGTGTTGATGTAGCATCAGCATTTCTGTTATCTGTGGTTCCCAGAGAGCCCTGTAACTCACCCATCCTCCTCTACTCCACTGCCTGAGCACACTGAGAGCACAGGGTTCTTTGAGGGGGGCATCTGCATTTCTTCAGTGGTCACATGCTTGCAAAGTGATAGGCAATGGTATGTCCAATGGTTGTGCTGCCTATTACAGTTGATTTGTAGACTGAGGGATAACATGATAGGTAACTCTGCAACCTTAATAGATTGGTACTTAAAAGTATCCATATACCAACCTTTCTTTGACAGCAAAGGGAATTTGATTCTTCTGAGGTTCCAGGCTTTCATCGGTTTTGAGTGTTTGATTTCTACTCAAAATGAGTACCAGTTTTCTACTAAGAGGAGCCTAGCGGTTTTAGTCCTATCTTTTTAGGTACATACCTTAACACATTAATTTCATTAAAGTTTGCACAGAAATATCTTATCCTGCTTGGATTTTCAGTAAACTTTGAGACGGGACAGAGAATTTCCCTCCTACTGGCATTTCTGATACATATTCAAACACACACCCATCTGTACGCACACACACACACCCCTCAAATGCAAATATTTCATATAGACATCCAAAGGTTACCATCGTGATTTCTACACTCTGTGCAAACAGAGATACAGAGGAAAAAGAGCTCTGGCAATAAGAAAAAATAAATAGAAATATATTTTTTTGTTTCTCATCACTCATTTTGCAAGAAATTTCCAGGTGTCGATGGGCTGCTTCCTGGTAGATGAGGAGAATGGTGCTTCCCACTGTTGAAAAATCATCCCCTGCACAGTGGTGCAGTTTTGTTCGACAAGGTATGTGGTTGTCTAGTCCTAGGGCAGGGGAATATGCGCCCTAGTTTGATCCAACTACAAAAATCTACTATTGCAAAAATCTTCTGCAAAAAACTCAGATCCTGAAGCATAACCAGGCAGCCCAGGAGTTAATGACCAACTTTTAGAATACCAGTCCTATGAGGAAATTGAACACTAAAATAATAAAATTAAGTAATGGGGTACATATAGAACAAAAATTAATTTCTGCATTGCATGTCCCCCACAAATGACCACTTTATGAGGGCAAGGCAATGCAGCTCCACACTGAAACAAGAGGACAGGCTTACAGCATTACACAGAGCCATGGCACAGTTTCCCTCTTCTCTAGATCACAGTAAATTCTGGGTGCCTTCAGCCAAGTAATTCCATTTCTCTGCTATCCTTTCCTCTGGACCATTGTCCATGATTTCTTTAGCCTGGCAAATCTCTGGGACAAGGGTTGTCTATTATGACATGTTTGGATTGTAGCGATTCCAGTGGGGCTGAATGAGATCTCCACACACTAACAAGTACAAATGAATAACAGAACAAGAACGTTTTCTTTTCTTAAAGCATCTTAAATCCCCTTTTCTATTCCTACACACTTTGGAGTGCTTAATGAGCATATGAGAAAAAGCCACAAAAGGACATCTTTTTGAAAGCAAATGCTTGCTTGCAATTTTGTATGGGTAAGTGAACCATTTTTTCACGCGCAAGTTCAGTAAGTAAAGACTTGGCTACTTCATATTTGAAAGCAAATCTTTCTGAACATGCACAAAGCCTGTCAGCCTGAAAAATTGCAGCAAACTGGCTGGCAGAAAACAAAAAGCCCACAGACAATTGTTGAAGGAGACTGGTAGAACACAGATGCAAAAGGCTTTCACAGAAGCATCAGGATCAGGGGCTGGGGGATACAGATAACTTCAGAAAGGTGATTAAAAATCTGCATGGCAAAAAGATGGCTGAACAACATTCTCATAAACATTGCAAAGTTTATAAAGCTGTGCCAACTGACAAAACGGGGTTTCTTTCTTTTTAGACTTTGGTTTCTCTGGCACTGCAGTTCTCTAGTGGACCCACTGGGAGTAAAAGAAGAGCTGAGTTCTTTGCCTCTTGCGGTGATTTGCTGTTGCAATGCCCATAAGAAGCTGATACTGAAACTATCACACAGTATGAGAAAAACACGGTCAAAAATGCCTAGTGCCTGTATCATCTGGTGATTTAAATCTAACGTCCCAAAGAAACAGAAAGACAATTTGCTGAAGAAAGGAGCTGGATGGATGGATGGTTATGAGACATGGGACACTTCACCAGACCTGATGTTTACCTGGAGGCCTTCTTTCTGTGTGTAAATCAACCTTGATGACAGCCCTTGCAACCTCTTTATTAAGATATAAACAGTGCAAAGAAAACACAATTTTTCCAGCAAATAAAAACCAATGTTACCAGCGAAAGGAAATGTTTCTAGAGTGCCTAGCTGCCTGGCTTTAATTTCCAACACTGATTCCCAACAAACTACACATTTGAATCAGTTCTGTCCCCAGAAACATGCTGCTGAATTACAAGAAGATAATTTAATGTACCATTTCCTCTTAGCCAAGATTAAACAGATTAACACTCTGCAGTCTCTTAATCGGACAGTTCCCACTTTGCCTTTGTACATGGCACATGCAATTCCTCCGGAAGTCAGCTGGAGAAATATACTTAAGGAAACATACCTATGAGTGATCTTCGTGATCCTCATCCTTTAAGCAGAACTTCATTTGGGTCATTCTGACTTTTACACCCCACTGTAACAAATCAAAAGTCAGGGCCCCAAAAAGTAGTTTGGATTTTTTTTTAATTGCCTTATGTAATTCTGTCTCCATTCTCACACACACTGACTGTCAGTGGGAGTTGCAGAACTGGCTGCTCTTTGCTCCTTTAAATATTTCCCAAAGCTGATAGTCAAAAGCTTCATTTTGAACATCTGCAACAGTAATAGCAAAAAAAAGCAGCAGCGCCAAATTTTGTGTATCAGCAATGGATGCTCTTTCCTTCATTTCCCTCAGCAGCATTTTCTGCTGTGCAGCACTAAATGATTGAACTGAGAGCATTATACCCATGTGAGTGTGTCGACACCCTCTGTGAGGGTTCCCAAAAGTGCAATGTACCACAGGTTATACTTGAAGCAAAAATTATCTCAGTCTAAACTTTGCACCCACCAACCTAATCAAATTAGAAATATCAGATCATTGGGGAGAAACTTTTTGTCACTGTTCTATTTATTTTAATTTGTTATTGTTATTATAACTACCAAGCAGACTTCAGAGGGAAGTTATTAAAAGATAGATTGATATCCCAGTGACCTTATCATCTAAATTAGAGAAAGTACATCAGCAGATGGCAGGCACACAAAGATGTGGACAATGGGAAAAGACTGTGAATAGAGATGCTTTTATCACATACGCATTATTTGAGTTTTTGTTGTTTCTCTTCTGTCATTGCAACACTAAGTATAAAATGACCATAAATGTAATGTCATCATTTTTAATCACACTCAACAAACAAATTGGATGTTCATCTAGCACAAAATTGGCATAATGCTGCTGTACTCAATTGTTGTGCTGACATTCAACTTTTTGACTCTTGTGGATTTCCAAATTTCATTTCTAACCTGACTGCACCCTCAGTGAAGTTAAGAGGGATAGTTCTGTTGAGTTTTTTTTAAATAGGAGTTGAGTTCAAAGAAGAAAAATTTTCTTTTTTTTTTTTCTTTGTGATCTTACTAACACTACCCAATTAATACAGAGATTGAAACTGAGATTAATTCTTTTTCTTTTTTTGTCTAATTCCAATTGCAGCAGGTTGAGTGTTGGCTGGTGAGCAGGAGGCAGAAAAAAGTCAAGTTAAATTTATTGCTAGAAATAAGAAAAATACAAATTATGGATCTCGGAAATCCTATCCCTTCTAGGGATGAGAATCAATTTTTTGAAACAAAAACTAGAATCAATTTCCTCAGCTTTTAGAGGAGAAAGGACCTGCGATGTAGAGGGAGCTAGGCTCACACAGCGAGAGAGTGCAATAGCAACTCCAGATGCAGCTTTGCGGAAGATCCCTTTATGCTGAAGTCACAGACCTCTTAAAGACAGACAGTAAAGCTCTTGGAATTAAATATACATGCTTTGTGTGAAAAAATATGAATAAGGGGTTTTTTCCCTTTCCCTTTCCAGCCAGTTTGGTCAGTATCCTCAGAAGACTGGTCATTTTTTTCCCCAAGCATCTGTGATCCCAAAACACGCTATTTTCCCTACAGCAGAAGGTGCTATCCCAAGAGACTGGGAAAGCACTGCCTGGCCTAGAAATGTAATAAAATTATAAAACCTGACATTTTCCTGAATCATCCTTTCTTTTCCACCTTCATATGCTTTCATTGTATATACTTTCTTCATCAATGTTGCTTTAACACTTGCTTTATATATTAGTTCTTAAACAGCTGCTTTTGACTTTGATTTATCTATCAACTTAATACCAGATACATCCATTTCTATTTAGCTTAACCGTGTAAATAATCTAATTTTTAATTTTTTTTTCTTTCCGTCAGAGGGCACATTTCTTCCTCTGGTTACACTGTCTGTCCCTACCACTGCTGCTTGCATTAACCCAGGACAAAATAAAGAACTTGCTCTTCTCTCCAATTTGTATATTTGAAATCACTCCCACAGTGATCATCTACTTTGTCAGTTCTGTTGAACAACTTGCTCAGACCACCCGAAAGGGAGGATAAGACCTGTGTGCAATACCCTTCACTGTCCCTCTGCCCCAAAGACTGAAAGTTCAAGAAGTCAGAAGTGGCAGTGTCTCCTAGCACCATCTCCCATCCAGTTAACGTACTTATTCTCACCAGCTGGACTTGCAGGCACATGGGCTGGTGACCACCTTACACTACCTCCCATAGGAGACACCATGTAAACACTGGGCTTCCTGCTTTACACAGGGCACAAGTAGGACCTATCTCCTGCTGAGACTTTTGGCGAGGAAAAGAAGTCCTGTTGTATGACAGAAGTATCTGTTTCCTATGTGTTTGGCATTCAAAGAAGCTTGCTTCAAATACAGCAGTTAGCACATCTTCCTGCACATGCGTTTTCAAGCCAGCCACTGACAAGGTTTATAAAATGGCTGCCCCACCACCCTTCCATAGGAGGAATCCAGTGTCCTAATGGTGACAACCATGGTAGGGGGTTTACAACAAAACCCATCACCACTCATAATTTTGGTTTTGCTTTGTATCAAAAAAAGGGCAGCCCTTGAGCCTCCACTCAGACCGAGTCTGTCGCACAATCTGCATGAGCCAAGGTTTGATTCCTTTATGCACATGAACACACAAAGGTACCTCATCCCAGCAGGGACATGTGCTGATGACAACAGAAGGCTCACAGGTGATGTAAACTGCTTTCAGGAGTGCGGTGGGGGAAAACCATCAAACCAGCCTGTGAACACAACTGAAAGAAGTTGGGGGGGGGAGGAGGGAGCTGAAATCTGATGAAACAAAACAGTAATTGAACAGATGTAAGTGAAACTCATTGAAGGAACTGGAACTAAAATGGAGCAGGAGCCAAGATCTGAGCAGCAGCCAGGAATATGCCTTCTCGGATGAAGGATGGAGGCAGGCATGAACACTCCTGTACACCTTCCAGGAGGAACAGACAAGAGCCAGCTCAGACATGGAAACTCTGCCAAAGAGCTGGCAGACAAAGGCTTGGGCACAGTATCTCACTAATGCAGCTCTACAGCTTTCAGAGTAGAAAGCTGCCTTTTCAGAAGCTTGCTTTTAGCTGGTTCACAGAGTGGACAGAGAAGTACAAGGCTCTCTGCGCCCATCTGTGTAGGCATGCCTTAAGAGCCCCACTATAACTTTGCCCATCAACACCAGCTGATAACCCTTTCCTATATTTAGGGTATTAAAACAATTTGGCGGAATAAGTAAAACTATGAGGCACCAACACAGACTCTGTATCAAAACTGTGGAAGCACCACCAGTTTTTGACATGTTAATATATAGGCTAACTTGTCAAATTAGTTTTTTAATTCTCAGGGGAAAAAATTCTGACAAGAAAAATAAACAAATAGAAAAACAGATTGCCAGAACTAAAGAAAACTTCAGCACCAACATTGAACAGCCATGGGAGAGCCGTGTTACTATGACTACTGACAGCCAAGTAATAATACCTCACCCTGAAAAACATAGCAGACATAATCTGTGTTTCTGCCTAGGCTGTTCAGAGTAGGGGGATAACACCTGAATACCCTCAGGTTCCTGTGCTTTCATTACTCTAAGGCATGAACTGGACCAGGAGAACAACATGTAATCTGTGACAAAACATTCTCCAACATAAAATGATTGTTGAAACTGGCCATTTACACATTCCTTAATTTATTCCCTTTTTTCTTTTTTTTCCTCTCTCCCACTGTACAAGTAACCAGAATGTCTTTAACAGATATTATTTTAATTCCTCCCATCTCAGTTCTGCTACTACCTGGACTCACAGGAAATCTGGAAGGAGCAATGAGTGTTGTGTGTGTTGTGCTGTGTGGGAGCTCACACAATCATAGAATCACAGAATTGTCTATGCTAGAAGGGACCTTTCAAATCGTCTATTCCAACCCACCTACCTAACTTTGATAAAAGGCATCACTAAACCATGTCTCTAAGCTCTATGTCTACCCATTTTTAAATAATTCTGGGAATGATGCCTCAACCACTTCCCTGGGCAGCCCATTTTTCCTAATATCTAATCTGAACCTCCCCTGGCACAACTTCAGGCCATTTCCTCTTGCACTATCGCCTGTGACTTGGGAGAAGAGACCAAACCCCATCTCTCTACAACATCCTTTCAGGCAGTTGTAAAGAATAAGAAGGCCTCCCCTCTGCCTGCTTTTTTCCAGACTAAACAATCTCATCTCCCTCAGATGCTCCTTGTAAGACTTGTTCTCCAGACCCCTCACAAGCTTTGTTGCCCTTCTCTGGACCTGCTCCAGCACCTCAATGTCTTTTTTTGTGGTAAGGGGCCCAAAACTGGACACAGTACTTGCGATGGGGCCTCATCAGTGCAGAGTACTGGGGGACTCCCAAGTCCTACTCACCATGCTGCTCCTTATCTAGGCCAGGATGCTGTTAGTCTTCTTGGCCACCAAGGCAAACTGATGGCTCATGTTCACCCACAAATCAACCAACGACCCCAGGTTTTTGTCTGGTGGGCAGCTTTGCAGCCACTCTTCCTCAAGCTTGTATCGCTGCATAGGATTGTTGTGACTCAAGTCCAGGACCCAGCACTCAGCATGCAATGCTGAGCAGTCAGACGAGTGTCAAGCTACTTGCTGCTCGCTGGATGCACCCACACGCATGACCAGCCAAGATTCAGACCTTAATACAGACTTGGCAAATTTTGCAACAGCTAAATGACAACTGAAGCGATACTTCAGATTTTCTGATAACAGCACAGTCAACATATGGAGGGCTTGACATGTAAATATTATTCATGTGCAGCTTCCATGAAGTCAGCAGAACTAATTTGCAGGAGTAAACAGGCTGTGATGACTTTTGTCTCAAACCTAAACCATGGAGTTTCCTGTATTTCTTCCTGTGAGTCTCAGCATTCCTCCTTCGCTATCCCTGCTTATCAACCGAGGGCTGCTTCTTTACCTCAAAGGCTATTCATGAAAATCCAATTACTGCAATTATCCATACCTACAGATATATCCACCCTCTATAGTTTGGCACTACATAGATGTTGCTTGTATAACAGGATTAAATCAGTTAAATCAGTATTTCAATATCTTAGACCAGCAATCAATAGAGAAAATAAACAAATAGAAGAAAACAAATCTCTCTTCCTACCAAGAGTGTTAACAAGGATCAGCCGTTATCATGTTAGCTAAAATTCCTCCCACGCTCCTTTAACCTTGTCTTAACTTTCACCAAGCTTTTAAAGTTCAACACCCAGGTTTGTACCTCCCTTGTTCTTTGGGGAAGAGTAAGACTAAATCAGTTTTACTGTTGTTACAATGAGACAGTTTATGTATTTACCACTACTCCCTTTTTATTTCCAAAGTGAACTGTAAACACTTTAAAACTAAGTTTGCCCAGTGATCAAGGGAAGAATTGTATAGTTCAAATACTCCAACGTATGCCCAACTCTAAGGTAAGGGTGGGCACACCTTTTGTGATGATATTTCTCTGCTCCAGGGTGGACAGCCTCGTGCCACACAAGGTGGTAGGTGCAGAGAATGGCTTCCTGTTGGCTGAATTATTCCTGCTCCACGGTGTCACAGAGACACACTTCTAGAAACACCCAGCAAAGGCTGTCTCTCTCCAGTGGTTAAAGAAAGATCCCACAACAAGTGGAATGCTTCCTAATCGCTTTAATGAAGTGAATGGTCAAAGGAAGTTAGTTAGGCAATATGAATATAGGCCCAGAACTGCTTTTAGAAGCATATTTCTGAGCAACACTGAGAGTCTCAGGCACCTTTCCTTGCTGCTGGTTGCCTGAACTACTGTATATTTAGTATCTGAAGAAGGACTTGTTGCCAAAGAACTTGGGGGGGGTGGTTGGGGGGTTCCCAGAGAAATAGTTACTCCCTAAGAGTTATAAGGAGGAAAATGAGAAACATGTGGAATTAAAACAAAGGTAGTCAGGCTCAATCTCTGTTCTGGCGTCCAGCTAAAATCTATGTTCCCAAATGACAGGGTCTGACCAGCCCCGTACCTGCGTCACTGCCATTTAAATTCATCTCAACAGAGTGTGGAGGAAAGACGTAACTCAGTATAATTGTGCCTAAATGGAAATACATGTGAAAAGGCATAGATCTCTTTGCCCTGCTTGAGGATCTGCCAGCAGAGCTTTCAGAAAATACAGTGATAATTCAGGCAAATTGTCTGTAAGGAATATAAGTGGAGGATGATGCAGCAACTGAGAATCTGAAAGCGAAATAAAGATTGCAATCTTGTTTATGGACGTCTACTTGCATTTATTAAATTCATTTTTCTACCCAAAAATGAAGTTAATATTTTCAGCCTTTTGCTTTCCTGGGTTTTTGCTGACCTATTAGCATGACTAATTTTGACAATAGCCTTCAGTTCAGCATCAGTAACAGAATTCTTTTTTCTATATATGTCCTTAATCATTTGAATCCTTCCTGCAGAAAAAAAAATCCCATTAAACTCAGAGTTCTATGAATGGAAGAATTTCAGATGCAAACTGAAACTTAGTATCACAGCACTATGAAAGAACTTGAAGTCTTGCAAAATGTACTTAATAGCAATGAGGGTCTGCAAAAATTACACTCTTTAGAATTAAAAAGTAAACATTTTGAAGAGCTAATACCTACACAATTTGCACACAGTCCACTACCATTCTAAATCAGATAGTGGACTGTGTGCAAATACTAGCAAAAATGTTAAAAAAAAGTGTAATAACAACACAGCTGTGAAATGCAACAAATAAGACCAACCTAAAGCACTAGTTTAGAAAAACAGATAATTCATTGGTTACAATTCCTAGCTCATTATCATCTGCATAAATACTCATTTATTCTGCTCACTCACCTCAAAATTCATCAATTGCTGGTACTACACTCTAGCTATTATATCTTCTCTTTTCCATCTGTGAACCAGTCAACTCTTACTCAGAACTAAGTTTATTTCTGACATAAAAATATGATTGAAATATTGCATGTCTAATCGAATTCTTAAATAGCTAATATGTCATTAATATCTCAGTTTTCATTCCTTTCGATTTTTTACATACTAACATGTGCAAATTTAAATACTAAGATACATCCAATGATAGGACAAGGGATAATGGGTGCAAGCTGGATGGGGTAATGGGTGCAAGGTTCCACTTGAATATGAGGAAAAACTTCTTCACAGTGAGGGTGATTGAACAGTGGAAGGGGCTGCCCAGGGAGGTTGTGGAGTCTCCTTCTCTGGAGACATTCAAAACTTGCCTGGACATGTTCCTCTGTGATCTGATCTAGGTGTTCCTGCTCTGGCAGGGGGATTGGACTAGATGATCTTTCAAGGTCCCTTCCAAACCCTGATATTCTGTGATTCTGTGATCTCTCCCAAGCTTTCTACACATATGACGCTCACAATAAATTCTGAATACTTTGCCCCACGGGTAGCATAAGAGTAGACTACTGTAATATTCACAGCACGTACAAAGGTAATAGCTGAATCTCGGGACTTTGATAGCACATTGTTTCAAGTAAGAAATTTAAACTTTCCATACAAAATCTCCCACTGAACAAATAAAACACTTCCTCAGGGAACCCAGGTTATTATATTTTTTTCACTGATATGAAAATCTCTGTGACTCTCTTTACATTCAGAGCTTATAAATCAAGGATTCTTCGGTTTGCAAAAAATTCAATAGTGGTTTAAGAAACATTTCATCTGACACTGTAACAGCAACAGGGACTACAAGAACAGTGCCAAATGTCTCATGATATTTATATAAGCTGTTTCATCATGAAGGAAAATATTATTATATCGTTTGCCTTTAAAACTTCTTTTTTTGCTAGACTTGATTAAAGAAAGCACTGCAAGAACATCTATGATTCTTAAGGAAATTAAATCCTAAGGAAAATTCTGTAAATGTGGCCTTTGTGAACAGCTTAATTCTCTTTGATGCAGTGGGTTTGCCATATAATAAATATGGATGTGACCCCCAGTGGTTTCCTGCCAGGGTAGTGTCAGCTCAGGGACAAAAGACAGCAATTAAACTTAGGCCATTTCCATTCAAGTAGAAGCAGATTGCAAAAACAGCTTTTCCTGAAGCCATCAGAAACCATCCCAGGCATGTTTTTCTGTTAAGTACTGAGGGTTGAAGACTATTGGCTTCCTTCTCCTAGTCCGTATGCTCTCAGTTTTCCCTTTTCTTCATGGTGGAGAGCAATCCAGTACATATGAATTTTAGCTAGGCAATTACTTATGTACAACTTGTTGCCAAGAGAATCCCCTTGCTTCAGAGGTCTCTGCCTGAAGCAAAGAAAGGAATATTTCTTTGTGATAGTGCTAAAGATGGCTTTTGCCAATATCAGCAATTAGAATGTATGTTATACACAAGTCTCTATTTCAAAAAATATCCTATAATTTGGAAAGATTGGTAGCAGCTGCTCTCAAGAGACTTAAGCATGGAGCAGTGGGTGAGGGAGGTCAGAGTTAGAGATGGGTGAGGGAAGAAAATGCCAGAACATTTTCCTGTGCTGTTTTTGGCTTTAACCACCACAAAGTAACTCAGCCACCTACACAAGCACTAACGTTTCCCATCCCAACACCATACTCCTTTCCCTGACCACTACCAAAATCAACCCATTAGCTGGCAGCTCAGCAGTGTGAGGAAGAATTAACTCACCCTGTTTTACCTCTGAACGCCTACTCACCCTTCTTGTTTAGTTTAACAATGTTGGGTTTTTTTTTTCTCACAGCTGTGGTAAAACCCACAGAAGGAAAAATAGTTTTACACATAACACATTGAAGACCTTCAATCATAAGATTTCATTCTTACATAAATATACAGGTTACTGCATCTAGCTGTATGAAGATTAATCTCCCTAACTGACGCCAGGTCTGTGGTGTTCTTAGTGCTACTTATGTTCCAGCTGTGTTATTTAAAGCTCTTATCCACAACTTTAATATTTGCATTAGATTTTCTGAAAATTTTTCAGTTCTTTCTTCACGATTCAGTGCTCTCTGACTACTCTTGCCTGAACTATCTTTCTTCTCCAAGTCACCACCTCTCTTATCAGCTTCCAGCCTCCTTCCTCTTTTATTAGAATTTAGCACGGTGTTGATGCTTACAGGTTTTTCTGTAAATTTACCAGTGGCTTTTATAATCACAGGTGAATAACTACTTTATTAACTGGAATATAAGAGTTTAACATGCAATTACATGTTGCAATAAATAACATTAGTGAAGTATTTCAGGGGTTTCCTGATGTTTAATGATATACACTGTCAATCCTAGTAGGAGCACAGGATTGGTGACATTGTTAGTACAGACCTTGCTTTAGATTATTGGTCAAAAGTTTACAGATTTATTTAGGGACACTTCTGATTCATTATCTTTTTCTGTACACCCAGTCAGTTCTGCACATCCAGGGGCTATGTGTGGATACATAATAAAGATAAAGAAAATAGTGAGAGCACACATCAGGGACTTTAAGCTTGAACATGTTGCGGTTTTTAACTTAGAGAAGCTCTGGGCCATACTCAGAGAGAGCACTGTTCTTGCTTTTTTCTTCCCTGTGAGCTCTGGCCCAGAATAAACATGCTTGAAAAGCATGGGGGAAAATATGAATTGGGAGGAAAAGAGCACTGAAAAGAAAAAAAACAGTCATCAGTTGAGACTTAAGGGTAAAGACTGTGATAAATGTAAAGTTCAAAATATCCAGATAATCAGCCAAGAAACTGTACCCATGGGGTTCTATAAAGAGACTCCCAAACTGAATTCTAGAAACCACAAAAGGATCTCTGTCAGCAGAATTAGCAATAAGGCTGTGGGATAGACAAGAATCAAAATAACGCACACCTGAACTGCAACAACTGTGTGTAACGCAGAGGATGCGGACAAATTTTTCTACAGCTAGCTCTGTATGCCTGCTCTTCCCAGGCAGTCAAACCTGGTTTTCAAGAGTATCCTGGCTGAGAATAGATCGAGAAAGTTTCAAAGAAGCTTTTTTCTGTGAATACATGATTGTACAAATCCTGGAAAATGGATAGTTAGACATTCAGTACCCATCTTCAGTAAGACATGATAAAAACATTTGCCTCAGAATTTATATGTTCCTTTTATAGGTAGATGGATATCTATTCTTAAGATAAAATAAAAGTTCTTTGTATTTAGATAGAATAAAAGTTTCTATGTGAAGACTTCAGATTACTTCCCATGTATTCATTAAACAACTACCACACAAAAAATAACCTCAATACTTTAAAAAAAATTGTTTTAAATTTGCTCTATACTGCAGGGGAAAAAAAAAAGCCTATGGTTATAGCAATGAGAAATTAGTAATATATGTTTTGACATTCATTGATATGTTTCAAATCCAGATTTCTGGTCTCGTGTCCTGTTGCATCATCCACTGTCAGGATGAGATTTGTGATTTTGCTATTGCTTCTTAAAGCAAAATCTGTCCTAACAAGAGTGACTTTTGAAAGCTTTCTAAACACATCGACAGGTTAAAATGTACACACATGCACACATACACAGGGGAGAGAGAGAAAGAAAGAGAGGAAAGGAAATGGGAGGTAGGGAAGAATATTGCTTTTTAGGAGCTCTCTAGAAACACTCCTCTGAAGCACTTAAAAGCACTAAAGGACTAAAGATTCCTATCCATGTACCATATTCCACTGAAATAATGCCTTGACCCATCCCACTGAGTATGCTGTAATTAACCAAGCCAGTTAGTTAAAAGAGATTTAAAAGCCATAATAGAGTATTCCAGTAATTGTGTTCTTATCAGCTTTTGAAGAATACTAAGAGACTAAGTCCCTTGCAAATGTTAATAATAGCATAGGCTGTAATAGATAATTTTTTTTTCTTTGTATTAGGAAGAAATTATAGCCTATGCTTGTTTAGACATATTTCATTAGACTAAGTGAAACCAAAGAAATCATATGCAATTATTCATTGCTCAAAGTCCACCAGATACACTCAAGATAACTGACCTGTAGAGACTTATTGGGCAAAAATCTGTGTAAAATGCTCAGACAGATGGCTAAAAACACAAGTGCTGCACTTAATGCAGTAGCTACACAAAGTTATCATGCAGAATGGTATACTTTTTGTTTGAAAACTAAATCACTTTGACAGTCAACTTGTGCCCTCCTTGACAAGCTCTTGACGTTTCACTGCGCAATGCCACAGATCATCAAGGCTGTTACCCACCACATATCATCTACTTGATTTTACATCAAACTAAAATCCTGCCCTTTCTATGGAGTGCAAAACAGCAAGGAGAAATAAAGTCCAAAGGGTAGTAAACACTTTTGGAAATTGCCATACTCCCTAATTAAAGCGCAGTGTCCAGTATAAGTGAGCTCTCCTCAGACTCTATGCTCTCAGTGTAACTACTATGCTCAGTACGTGTGCAGTTTGTTGCCAGGATCCTGATTTGCTATTTTAGGCCTCCTCACACTAGGTTCAGTCCAACAGCTCATGCTCCCTCATCAAACATGGGGAAAACACCAAATGCTGTGGCAGCACCCTGACAGGAAAGTCAATGGCAATGCCCATCCCCCCCGGCCCTGGGAGCCACAATGCTGCTGCATAATCTTGCTAATGGATCATCAGGGAACTGCTTCCATCTAGTCTTCTGTGTCTTTTGAACCCCCAGTCATTTGTGTTTAAACATTCAAAAAAGATATTAGAATTAGCAAAGATGTGGGCACTGTCATAGCAATAGAACAAGAGGGAATGGCTTCAAGCTGCAGCAGGGTAGGTTTAGGTTTGACATTAGGAAAAAATTCTTCACAGAAAGAGCGGTCAGGCACTGGAATCAGCTGCCCAGGGAAGTGGTGGAGTCACCATCCCTGAATGTGTTTAAGAGTTGATGAGACGTGGTGTTGAGGGATATGGTGTAGGGGAGAACTTGGTAGAGGAGGGCTGATGGTTGGACTCGATGATCCCAAGGGTCTCTTCCAACCAAAATGATTCTATGATTCTGTAATTCTATGATTTAATAAACTAAACACCGTGCTGTAAATAAGCAAATTGGAACTCAGATTTGCAAAAATAGTTTGTGACCGCTGAGGTAAGCAAGGAACAGGAACAGTATTAAATCAGATTGCAGCAATACACAGCAGATGCCTCCAATAGTCTCTATTACAAAAACAAGAGAGAATTCATAGGGTGAATGCTGTGTTAAGGTGATGCAGGGTTTTTCTTCATGTCTCGTCATCTCCTATCAAGTGCTTATCAAGTACATATTAACTTCCAGAACCTCTGTGAAATGAGCAACCTCTGACAAGCTCCTGAGGGATGGCTCTTCATTTTATAGCAACCTCTAACATTAAGTGGCCCATGTGTTGGTGCGGTGACAAACGTCTGAAAGAATGACCAACTCTGACCTGCTGTGGGATCCCATCGAGCAGCAGAAGAAAGAGATCAAGAGGGTGGGGTGAAGGACTTTTAGCAGCTGATGACAATCCTGTTCCACATCATACTGCAGAGCCAAACAGTGACAGGCCGTGTACCAGAGCAGCTGTCTGCTACAAACTGCATGTGTAGATTTATAAAGCCCAGAAAATTCCGATGCTACCAGCGACAGAGGGTGAGTGTGCAATGTAAATCTGAGATGATTTGATTAAGGCCTTCCCAAGACAAGCTTATCCATTTCTCAGTGTCTTAGAGCACCCTTCTGCATGTAACACTTGTGCTTAGTGCTTGGTTTCATTAATTTCACCCACAGGAATGCCAGAAATACTGTTTGTTTTTCTGTAAGAAAATTCTGATACATATTTATGTTGCTTTTAAATCCTATTAGAGCTGTACTTTTTCCCTACAACAGAGTTAACTTAAAGGAGAGAAGGGCAAGAGTGACAAAAATAACCATTCTGTTTCCTGGATTATTTGATTCCTTCTCAGCTATATAATTAATAATACAAAAATCAGACTGTTAACAGCCATAGGGTGTCTTCAGACTAATTGATTTGCTTTCATGGAATATTTATCTTTATTAGTAGATCCTGGGTTTATATTACTCCCTCCTTTACTGTATTAATTTCATAACTATTAATGCTAGATACATTAGCATCAGCACGAACATCTTGATTAAATTCTTGAAGTTTATCTTTAATAACGTCTGTCTGTTTTAGTATGCAGACCTAGAATTTGGTAACGTTATTCTCACCAGAACTGAAAATCTGCTCAGAATACATGTAGTCAGAAACATTTTCAGTATATGACATCAGTTATGGCCAAGACTAATCCCATTTCCCTTCTCAAAACTGAGTGAACAAGGAATCACAGAATCACAGAAGTCCCATTATTTTTAGCATCTCTGTGACACTATAAAAGAACATTTGTAATTCAAGTCTGTACACTAAATATGACCTGTATTTGAAATTAATTCCTTGCATGCTTCATACAATAGAAGCACCTTTCTCAGTTGCTATGATACTCTCAAAGTCAAGGAAAGAGAACAAACCTTCAAAAGTTGTGTGTCTTGGGAACACTATCCATACGGAGCCCATTATTTAGGTTTTACAAAATACATTAAAATCACTCCTCTCATAAAATGATGCTGGCTTTGCATTTATGTGCAAAGCAGCTAGAGAAAAATGGTGTACACTCCTCCTACTCTGTCTCTGCAGCAGGATTTACTCCTGGTTTATACAGCTGGACAATACACCAGTTGTTGCGAGCTACTCAGCACTATTCACTGCTCTTTTTCAGTATTTCTGCACATCTTGATGTGCTTGTCACACACAGATCCACTTTTTGACTCATACAAAGAAAAAATGCTGTGAGTGTCCAAAAGCCTGTCTGGGTTTTTCTGATTGTTTGTTTGTTTTCCCAGAGATGGCACTTGAGCCTCTTCAAATCCACAGTGGCAGCAAGTGCCCATAAAAAATAAGGGAAAATGGAGACTTGACAAAATCCTGTTTTACTCAAGCACTTCAGATATTTGATATCCTAGCCATCTGAACAATCCTACCCATGCAGAGCACTCCAAAATTTGCAGGAGGCAGGTGCTTAAAACCTTTCAATAACTGTGACAGCAGGGCCTTTACAGTCGTGATGGCCAAAGGCTATTGAACAAACCAGGGGTTTCATGCAGGTAATACTTTCTATTATCCAAAAACAGAAGGAAGTCATTCAAACAGTTTCTTTTTACCTTCCAGCTAGGTTGACCGTGGTCTGGGAAAATGGCTTTATCTAAATATATTAAGCCTTTACTTTAGTATCAAGGTGGAACAATGATTACAGTGCAATGCAGAGATTCTCTCACTCATTAACCAGCAGCAGCCAAGACTAAACACTTCCAGCAGAAGATCATTTCTTACGCGTCATCTGATGCATGTTATTATATACCATGAAATAAGCCAAAAATCAATGACACAGAGCTTAAATAAAATCCTAATGACAATATATTATCATTTTTGTTTTGTTTCCTCCCCATGTTCAAATAAGAGTGGTAGCTTTAAAAATTTATGGAGCTTTACGTCGTGTGGAGGTGCTACAAAAGACTTCAGTGACTGTAAGCGTGAACAAGTGAAAATAGGAACTCGCTAAAGGTGCTTATGTCAGCTTTTTAAAAGCCTGCCAAGAATAACACACTAAGGAGACCAAAGAACATATGCATCAAATAAAAATGCATCTTAAGACCCTCCTCATATTCACAAAAAAAAAAAAAATTAAACCAGAAATATATCTAATTTTGCATGTTTTGGAGTAAAGATAAACCAAACAAGTGATACGACCTCAGAGGAAATAATTAAGGGAGAAAAAAAGATAAACTATTACTCCAGTTGCTCAACAGTGGATGGAAATTGCTTTCCCATCATAGCTACATACAGAAACATCTGGTTTTGAATTGAAGTCATAAAGCTACAAAAGACTAGATATATTAAACAACCTATAATTGCTTTGAAATCTTATTTTCTCCAACCTGAAGGCAGTGATTTTGTGCTCACTATTTTAATTCCTAAATGTGATTTATAAACATTTTATATTATCCTAATCTGTCCCTGCTGTGTTGCAGCAATGGCAAGCATACACCGAAATTTTAATGAAACACTAACTACAAACTGTAAACACAGAGGATACTAAGGTGTCAGGTACAGTACTGATGGAGGTTAATACCTTCACCAGTCATTAGGTTTGGATTTGGGGATATTTGCACAGTAGTCAATTCAGATAAAATTCAATTGTACTGTAACAACCCATAAAGAGTTTATGCATCATTGAATCTCTCAGGTATACCTAGGTCTTAATGGGGTAAAATTCGACTCTTTGTACAACATCTTTAAATCATCGGTTGGTCCCACTATGTTGGTTTGCCTAGGGGTGTAGGATGGTGTATACGCCCATACAGAGTCTCTGCAGAGGGGATTATCATCTCCCTTAAGACGTGCTAAGAACATGTACATCTGAAGCAGAAGAAAATTGAGGGTGACACATAACAACTTCTGTGTAAGCCAAGACTGTGGAGAGGTTGTGTTGTGGACACACAACAGTCTCAGTAACAAAGCAAACCAGCAACACACACACTGATACACATGTAGACACACGTAGTTGCAAGAAGCACACAAGACGTGTTGTGGACACACAACAGTCTCGGTAACAAAGCAAACCAGCAACACACACACTGATACACATGCAGGCACACGTAGTTGCAAGAAGCACACAAGACATGTGTTGTGGACACACAACGGTCTCGGTAACAAAACAAACCAGCAACACACACACTGATACACATGCAGACACACGTAGTTGCAAGAAGAAACGGATAGGCCAGCCACAACGCCCCAACTCTCCTACAAGCACCCAAGCCAGCAAAGTTAAGCCTCGGACTGAGTTAAGCTCAGATGTGTGCACTTACTGTTGTGTGACATACCCTAAAATACTGCAATTCTACAAAAAAATACTACTGCTAGAAAATTAAAACATGAGAAGAATATTTCTTTTTTTTACTCACCAAAATACAAGTTTGAGGTATAAAATACTTTCTGAGGTAAAAAAATGAAAACAGACAAATAATTAAAAAAAATCAACTCAATATTTTAGAAGAAAATGATAAATCAACATCTCAAAATTATTCCAGATCTTTCCACTCCTCTCTGGAGTTTCCAAATCTCTGTGATAGAACAGCACCTGTTCTGCTCTGGCAACTGCACCCCAGCTACAACAAAGACACAGCAGTGTTTTCCTACAGTGTACCTATCCTAGACAGTTATATATTCCTTTAAGACCCCACAGTATAGCAGCAAATCTTCTCAGTCACCCACACCTACTGCATACTATATCCAAGACCTGTTCTTGGACTGATCTAATTGTTCAGTCCATTACATTTGTCTGCACACAAACCCAAAGGCCAACTTTGAAGACTTTTTTTTTGCTGCACTGAAAGCTACAGAGAATTTAAACAGATTTTAAATTATGTACATATTAATATGTACATTAATATACACACAGAATGTATTAAGGTCTGCATTTAACAAGAAAAGTATTTCATAAACAAGCTGAACTTTTTATGGAGATTTTAAATTTACCTTCTTTTTTATTTTTTTTTCCATGTAGAATCAGTGAGAAGTTTTCAAGTTACTCTCCAGGTCACAATTATTAAAAATGCCAAAGCACCAAGAAGAGGACTTTCTGGTAGTAGTGTCCAATTCCTATGCAGTAGCATAAATCATTATTAGTAATGCAGCTAGATGTTACAAGTGCACTGTGACTAAGTTAATGTGAAGTTCTGATACTTAATTAGATTTCCTTTTTTTTGTATCATCAAGCAAACCAATTCACTGTATATTCCCACAAGATAAATGGCATATGTTCCTCTTTTACTAAATGTCACACTAGTCGGAATTTATCGTCTTTACTTAGAATTGTACTGCCAGGTAGAATTACAAAAATAATATCCACTACTCTGAAGAACAGCGCTCCAAACACCTGCATTTTTTAGCTTTCTCATTTTTAATAACATTTTGAAAATAATAGCTGTCCATTTTCAGGCTTTTGCACAGCCCCTGCCTGCAAAATTGTCAATTGTTTCAAGAAGGACAGATTATAGCCTGTCAAAAAGTCTGAAATTGAGCCACTGACAGTCTGAAAGCTATTCCAGATTCTGAAAACATATTGCAATGCCTATACATTTTTCTTGGGCAGCTGGTTACCGGAAACTTAGCTGCAGTACAGATATAGAAACGCTACAGAGGTTGAATTCAAAAGTTACTTAGAGGAAGCATTAATTTCACAGGACTGGGTGCCTAACTGAGGAAGAAGGTTCTTGTTTTATCCCAAGGACAGTGTTGGTTTCACATACAGACAGCCAAGTTTTATAATCACATATATCCCTCCATTCCACTCCTTTCTCTGTCACCTGCCGGTAGCAATCATGCCTCTTTAACTATCAAAGTAAATGGCTTAAAAAGGTTAAATGGCTTTCTGTAAGCATCCTGAATCCAGCTGGGCCCTTACAAAAGAACAAACCAGATCGGTGCTGCAAATGGCAATAATGTGCACAAAGGATACAATTCAGTAAGGAATTAACAGTATATATTACTTGACCCAGAGACTCCTTCAAAGTGACACAATGAACATGAAAAGACTGAAGAAATAAGTGCTTAGGATATTTTCTGAGGATACTCCCAGGAGATTACAGATTGAATTCAAACACCTCTTGCTACCTGGACCTGTGCAAAGCATTTTACCCTGTCCCACATTGGAATTGGCTGGATGGTCACACTTAAAGAGCTGCAATTAATGGCTTGATATCTACGTGGAGACCAGTGATGAGTGAGATTCTTTAGGTCGGTATTGTGACCTGAACTGTTTAATATCTGTTGATAATGTGGACAGCAGGACTGAGTGCACCCTCAGCAAGTTTGCCATTGAAACGAAGCTCTGTGGTACTGTCCACACACTGGAGAGAAGGGATGCCATCCAGAGAGACCTGGACAGGGCTTGAGAGGTGGGCCCATGTGAACCTCTGGAAGTTCAACAAGGCTAAGTGCAAGGTTCTGCACGTGAATCAGGGCATTCTCAAGCACAAATACAGGCTGGATGGAGAATGGATTGAAAGCAACCCTACAGAGAAGGAGCTGGGGTTATAGGTGGATAAAAAGCAAGACATGAGATGAAAATGCGTTCTCACAGCCCAGAAAGTCAACCACATCCTGGACTGCATGAAAGGAAGTATGGCTAGGAAGCTGAAGGAGGTGACTCTGCCCTTCTGCTCCATCCTGGCGAGACCCCACCCACAGTACTGCATCCAGCTCTGGGACCCCCAACATAAGAAGAACATGGACCTGTTGGAGTGAATCCAGAGGACAGCCACAAAGGTGATCAGAGGGCNGGAGTGAATCCAGAGGACAGCCACAAAGGTGATCAGAGGGCTGGAGTACCTCTGCTATGAGGCTGAGACAATTGGTGTTGTTCTGCCTGGATAAGAGAGGGCTTCAGGGAGACCTTAAAGCAGCCTTCCTGCTGAAGGGGGCCTACAAGAAAGCTGGAGAGGGACTTTTCACAAGGGCATGTAGAGATAGAACAAGAGGTAATGCCTTTAAACTGAAAGAGGGTACATTTATATTAGACATAAGGAAGAAATTCCTTACTCTCAGAGTGGTAAAAGACTGGAAAGTGTTGCCCAGAGAAGCCATGGATGCCGTATCCCTGGAAGTGTACAAGGTCAGGTTGGATGGGGCTTTGAGCAACCTGGTCTAGTGGAAGATGTCCCTGCCCATGGAAGGGAGGTTAGATTAGTGGATCTTTAAGGTCCATTCCAACCTAAACCATTCTATGCTCTTGCTCTGCACCCTATCTCGGTCTCGCCATCTCAGCACCCAATGCCTAATTCAATACAAACACGTTCCTTGCACAGCCTTTACATTTGTGCAGCAAATTAGCTCCCATCCTCAGTTGAGATACATTTTGTGTCTGTCTTGTTCAGACATGAGTGACTACAGAAGGTAGAAAGTATTGACTTAATGGACCTTGAATATCAAAAAATACCACTACTGTTTCACACTTCCCCAAATCTGCAGTCTATCCCAGTATGACTATATCTCTTTCTCCTTTCTTTATATATGGCTATCTATAAGAAAACCATATTTCTCTGTATATGACTATATCCTTTCTCCCTCTGCAAGCTTCTGTTTGTAGCATGATCACTCGCTCCGTTTGAATGCAGTACAACTCTTTGACTTAGTGTCTTGAAAACACTGTCCTTTCACGATGAGATATTCTTTTATACACCTTTACATACTATCTTCTTTATCTGTCTGGCCCTGAACGATGTCACTGAGCCAGAATTTCAAAGCCTATAGGGCAGCCTCTAAAATTTTACAACTGGTCACTTCATTTACAGCAGTTTCCAATAGGTACAGGCCATCCTTCCCAAAGCTAACAGGTGACACTGATTTCTTCTCTTTTTCTGATCACAAGGCAAGAGGTGAATCTGTTACAGAAGGTTAAAGGGTGGGGAGAATTGAATTTCTTTTTAGGTAGGTTTATAAAGGGGACTGATGAAGTTAATTTAAACAGCTGGCAAAAAGCCACTGCAGCTTTAGTCATGATGAATTCTCAGATCATTATAGGACCAGATGGACTTTGTCCTGTAAGTAATTGTGTATTCTCTGGAGTGGACAGAGGCCTGTTGAACCATCTGTTTTGTCATTGCTCCAAAGAGCTTCTTATTGCTGTCTGTGTCTGCTATTTCACTACCTGATTCCCCCAGACCTATTTTACATAAACTTGCCCTCTTGTTTTAAGTTAGAAAGAGAACTGCATTTGCCACCTCAGCCTATCACGTTATGCCTCTAGTTTTCCTGTCTTCACAGTGCTGGTTTTCTGTGTTTGTTTTAGCCCCTGAAAATGTATTGGAACAGAGAATAGATTTGGAGGTCCTCTACTATTTTGGTGGTAGCACTTAATGCTGCCAGGATTTAAATTTATAAATAATAAGGCTTAGCTCTTACATAGTATTTTTCAGCAGCATAATACAAAGCTTTCCACACAGAGGTCAGCATCACCAGCCATATCCTACCAACGGTGAAACTCAGGTATACAAGAACACTTTCAAGAATCATAGCCTAAAAATGAGAAATTCAGAGGTACTCAGAAAAGGGTCAAAAAAGACAGGAGGAAAAAGGGACACATGAACCTACATAGTCATTCAGCAAAAGCCTATACATGAATGCAAGAAATACAGGAGATAAATGGGACCTAAAATTCCTTACATGTGGCCACAACCAAGTTTTAATTGCAGTGTAAAAGATTCAATGGGATAATTCATATGGTTGACCCATAATTAGTTTTCATTAATATAAAAAGATATAGAATTTGGTCAGGAAGGGCAGACTACAAAACAAGGGACAAGGATGTTAACCTTATGATGAGACCTGGTGAACTCTTTGGGCTATGTTTAGAGGCCTAATATCTTTGTAAGACTTAAAATCTATCACTGAAGTCTTATAACACTGAATCACTGGAGTCGCCAAACAGCAACTTTTTCAGAGTCTCGTGAACATTATATTTCACAGGATTCCCCCATATCCTTTACAGGTTTCCATAAATACATATAAATAATTGCAAGCAGGACCTAATCCAAAATAACTGTAACCATGACTTTATATGTGACCATGTTTCTGCAAAGAATTCCTCAGAAGAATAGGACCACTTGCAAAGGATCAAATAACATAGCCACACTATTCACCAGCCAGACACTGAAATCAGGTGAAAGCTTTAGTCAGTATGATCCAGTGGGATTTACTTTATCTTTAACACATACTGTTACCCCTGAACCGGTTGTACAAAACTTTTCTGGAGCTAATTGTTCTTCCTTCTGGAATTTGGACCCCTGAACCTTCTCAGCTAATCAAAGATGAAGAGCTTTTTCATTATTAGGTGAATGACATCCTTCATTGCTCTCATCATGCTTGAGATACACCAGCGCAGACCTCTATATTATTATGAATAACCTACATATTCCTGAATGATTCACAAATGCAGAGTTAATTTTTCTTTATTAAAATCGATGAAATTAACTGATTTAAATTCCATATGGACCAGTGATTCAGATAACATGGATAGAGTTGTTGGTTTCTTTAAATATTATAACACCTTTGTTGAAAACTAGCTCAATTAATAACAGGACCTATATTTCATGTCTGTTTTAAATTAACTTGAGATTTGTGAGTAGTTGCCTCGTATTTATCATTAAATAGAAATCTTAAGGAAATATAGTGCTATTTCTCAGTCTTTCCTTGCATCTTGGTGTCATTAGATTATTATGTATATGATTATTCATGCTTTGTTAGCCTACAATTTATGAGTTTTCCTTGGAGAAAATAAAATCAAGCAGCCAGTTGGTTCATACAACTCACAATGCTCACAGAACAGCAGAGGCGCATCCATGAGAGCAGATGAGGATCTAAGCTGAGTCTCAGAGTGGTACATAAGTCGCAGGCCATAATCGACATGAGCCTTCTGTTCACTATGATTTCATCCATAATCACTTGGCATTTAACTTACAATTCTGTTCATTACCCTA
>VZTM01020766.1:751-21795 GCA_013400555.1 Jacana jacana
TCATTCGGCAAATAGCTCCTAGGGCTACCCCCCTGGGAAAATATGATCTCTGAAGTTTCCATACAACAAATAGTGACCTTAAACATCCCAACATTACTTTGAGAAACTCCAGGAGTCCTAGACTCCCATTACTAAGTTTTTTAAAAAACAAATCACAGATGTGCTCTGTTTAGAGAAGCTGAGGAAAATGAAAAATCACATGGTGAAAAAAAGAAACCATGTTTACTTATGTGATGCATACAGCACCAATTGGGGAAAGCATTAGAATCTATTTAAGTAGCAAAATCAGTCAAAACTAGGAACAATTTAATGAGTACCAATTCCAGTAACCTTAATGTCTGTGTTTAAGACATCATTTTGCAAAGCTGTAGTTCATACAACTTGTCACAAGTAGCGCCTGTAATTCTTAGGAGTTGTTATATATGTATGTACCTACCTTAATCCCCTTTAAACTAGACACATGCTTAATGGATCTGTTGGGAGAAAAACAAATGTTAAAATGAGATTTTGTACACTGAAAACGACAGATCTCCAAATCAACTGACAACTTTTGTGAACTTACGATTTCCCCTCTTCTCTGTAGTCATCCAGTCCTTCATCATATGACTTGGATCTTTCAGTTTTGGCAGCAGGCTGGCTATCCAGGACACTAGGCCGGATGGATTCTACAAACAAATAGAAGATTAAGAACCTGAATCACATTTTTGCAACTTATTGCCAGCAATAAAGAGTTTACAGTTTTCACTCCTGTTCTCCAGAGTGTAAAAGCGAAAGTTTGCACGAGAAAAGGAACAGGAAATCAAAACTCACCATGATCATGTGAAAGCTGTCGGCGAATTAAAGGGATTGGAGATGCGGGACTGGGAGGAACAGTTGTTATAGCTGGTGCTTGAGAAGCAGATGCAGAAATAACAGCAGAAGCAGGAATGTGTGCAATATCATGGTCAATACTAGGACTAGTCGGTTCATCTACAAAGGTAATGTCATATATTAACATATTAGATTCACTAATCAAATGCTCAAACTAAATAGTTGTTCAAGCTTCTCATTATTGGGGTATCAGATTAAGCATCTCAGACACTAAGTCTTTCAAGCACAAGGATCCAATTAATTTGCACTGTCAAACACATACTTTTTCATTTATTTTTAAGAAAGAGATGCCTCTTTTACTTTCTAAGAACGTTATTTGTTTGTTAGAGATAAAGGCAAAGAACATTATACCGAATTATAGATTTTGCTGCAAGTGAATGAAAAGGGAATTACTTGTTAAACTGGTCATGTTATTTTCAAGTAGACTATTTTTGTTTACGTGCCTAAGTGAAAGACACGCTTCTTATATCACTAATTTTAAATTCTAGAGGCAGATAGGTAATGTTTCCTACAATAAAATATGGGCATTCAGACTACTGAAAGCACCATTTGGTTTAAACCAGTGTTCAAATAATAAAGCCAAGTTACAAGCAAACAAAAAAGCATTTAAAATCAATTTCCAGCATCCAAAGATCCGATTCGCCCCCCATCCTCCAAACATTTAAGGAAAGAAGCAAGCATTCATAGTTGTAAAAGATGGTACTACTACATACCAATTAGTTCTTCCACTAATTGTTCATACAAACGATTGCATGCCATACACGCCCAGCACCTCACAGTCTCAACAGCCACAAGGGTCATCATGAAAGATTCCAAAAAGCTTTAAGTATTTCTAATATTTAACATGTTTCTTACAAGATGGAAGAAGCTGAAAGATGCATTTTCAATCATTCTGAGGAAAGAGCGGTAATATCTTCCACAACACATTACTGGGACTAGAAAAATAATTCTACTTCACGCTCCGGTAGAAGAGGGGATGGGGAATAAAAAGAAAAATCAAGTCAGGAGCAGGGGCTGAACTGTAATGGATATGAATGTATTCTAGGTGCTAAGAATTGTAAGATGCAGAGCTACTGAAAAGCCTATTGAAATCAATGAACACTCACAGACAGAGGTTTATTCTTTGCTTTGTGCGAACACAACTGCGTGTGCTGCATTGTGCTTTTCCAACAGGCACCAACAGTTCTGTTAAGGTAGCACTTGCACCATCCAAATTTGCCAACATAAATTTAAAATAAGGCAATAAACAAGTAAAGTAGAGGAAGGTTTAGCAATAACAGCCCGCTAAATTGTCTCAAGTGGAAAATACAATAATTTCTCAAGTAATATGTTAAAAAAATCATACCCCAAGAAAAACTAGCCGCAAACTAGAGCCATGAATAAAAACAGAAAGCAAAAGAATTCACAGCAAACCCGTACCATTACAACTTAAACAATTTCTAAGTTTTACTCGCACCCAGTGATAAATTAGAAGCATTTACAGACCTCTTTTTTAGAGCAATCAGGAGACAAGGACCTCAGCGACACTTCCATTTCAAAACTACAACAGCTCACTGTCTGGCTGCCTTCCTTCACTTGCTCAGCTTCCCTGCAGCACGCCCCGAGAGCAGCACACCAATGTCAGCTAAGGAATATAACCAGTCACTGACCAATTCATTACTTTGCAGTTTGCAAACTGGAGGTGCCCAGCTTCAAGATGCTTATGTTACAGGCTTATGTTGAAACCTCACAGCCTCCTCCCCCAGAAGTGACAGAAATGCTAGTGCTCGAAATAAATCTGCACAAGCTGTGAATACAGAAGTGTTAGGCCCAACAACACAATTTCCCACAACACTTAAATCCAAGAATTCAGCTGAGGAAAAACACTAAGTCCTTGAAAGCAACAATAATTATTCAAATTATTATTACTTCACAGTGGATCTAATCCCCAGATGAATCATAAATTAAAGTGGTTTTAGAAATAAGCAAGCTTTAAAGGAATTGCAAATGACATTGGTACAGGAGGGAAATAACTGTTCAATCCCTGAAGAGGTTGAAGGTCAGCTAATGGCAAGCTTTTACATAATGCAAAGTGGTTGTAGAGCAAACCATGACGTACACCATGCGCGTTACTGCCTGCTGCTTCAATGCACTGACAAACTCCACCAGGGCTGTCCAGTAAAAGACAAAACCCAAACAACTATACCTAACCCTTGCATTTTGACTTTCTCCTTTAGTGCTTGCGAGTACTCGTCCCCCTTTTCAGTTTCCTTGACTAATCAGTGTATTTGCACCCCAGAACTCCTCGTGCAGCATGCAAAAGGATGTGTTCAGCTCACCAGTCAATGAAAACGACTGTGTCTGAAACGCAGTGAACCATACAGAACAAACAAGCCAGAGGAGAAGCCACAGAAAGTAACTCCCTTTCAGTTTGTCACCTTACAGATTACCAGTGGCCCTTTAAATATTTGTAACAAAAAGGTCAAAGACTCCAGGACTACATAAACGTTTACTTTTCACTGGAGAAAAGGACACAAATATAAATTGCTCTGCACTACTGTTTATGAAGCGACCCAAGGGACCGGCCACTGGAAAACCAGCAGCACAGTGACAGAACATCTCTGGCATAGGGCAAGATACTGGTACTGAAGATGCAACCAGTCAATATTGCAACTAGTGATTTTCAGGAAAAGCCTTCCAATTCAAAAACATTTGTAAGGGTAAGACACTGAGCCCTTGTAATAAACAGGCAACACAGCTCCCACTACAGTTAGCTTACATTAACCAGTTTGGTAGCTAAAGCAAGGTAAAGTTCAGGTATGAAGGTATTGCAGTGCATGTATTGCAGTGCAGCTGGAGATCAAGGACCTAACAGAGAGAGGGAGCATCTGTACACAACATAAGCAAACTGGAAAAACATTACACAAATTTATACTGAATGGGCTCAGTGGCAGAACCAGAGATTTCAAAACTGAGGATTACATGGTTGAAGAAAGCACAACAAAGAGGACGTACTATCCCCCAACTCTGTGGATGAGGAATTTAGGAACATGTATTAATGAATTTTCCAAAGACTCAAAGGAATGACACACCCCCTCCAATGCAAAAAAAGAGAAGCATAGATCTGTATCGTATCCCACTATGCTGCTACAATACAATTTTATAATTATTAATATAGTATTTAATGTCTTTGCTTATACCTAAATCTCCTGGAACAGTCATTCAAGGTTGTACAGGAAGGTTTGAAAGTAACAACCTGAACACTTGAACACAAAAGTGGGCAGAATTCGAGAACTTTAAATATAATTTAAATGAACCACAGAATTATTCAGGTGGGAGTAAACCTTGGATAGTCCCCTATCCCAGCCTCCTCCTCCAAGCAGGGTTAGTGCTGAATTCAAGTCATATTGCTCAGGGCTTTTGTCCAACAAGTGCCAAACAGAGGGGAAAGATCTCTTTCTGCAATATCCTAGTAATACATACACTTACTGATGCAGGTCTTTACGATGTTAGTCTTCTTTACCATCGAGGTGTCAGTACCACTGCAGGAGGTTAACCTATTCCAAGAGCAGGACTTCGCAGTTGTCCTTGAATTTCAAGAGATTCCCATCAGACCATCACTCTAGGCTAAGTTCAACTGAATACACCTTTGCATGTATTGACTGTGCTCCTCAGTTAGGAGGTGGTGTCTGCAAACTTGATGAGCATATTCCATCCCCTCTCTATGTCACCAAAAGAGATACTAAACAAGACAGACCCTGAAGAAGGCCACTTGTAACCAGCCTCCAGATAAAATATGAATCCTTAGCCACTACCCTTTATACCCAATAATCCAGTTTTCCTACATATCCAGCAGTACATCTATCCAGACCGTGATACAAAGATGATGTCACAGAAAAGGCCAAAAAGCCTTGCCAAAGTCAAGGCTGCTGACCCTCTCATGTTCTCCTCTCATTCAGAGGTCTAGTCATCTAATTACAAAAGGCAATCACATTGGTCAAGCACTATTTACCCTTGGTAAATCCATGTTAGCTGTTCCCAATCACGCCCAGACAAAGTCCATGATTTTCCTAAGAACTAACCTAAGGCTGACCAACAGCCTTCCCTGGATTGCATTTCCGTTCTTTTCAAGATGGGCACACAATTTGCTTTTTTCCAGTTGGGGACCTCCCCCATTCCTTGTGATCCTTCAAAGATTATAGAGAGCTTCTCTGCAATAACATTAGCCAACTCTCTCAACACCCTCAAATGCATTTCACTGGGTCAGATGAACATGTATGGGTTGAGTTGCACTGGAGCTGTCTTAAGAGTCCCCTGTTCATCTAAGTTGGTTATGACAGTGGGTATAAACATGCAGACCAAATTCATAGACTAACTGTAGTCCAGAGAGGCAAACCACCAAGGACACTTGGACTATATCATTAACAGAGAAAGGTGATTTTCCCTACCAACTCCATGGGATTCAGATTGCTGAATCTTTCTTCACTGGTAATAGAAAGTGACTGGAAAAAACTAGCTTCCCAATGCTAAAGCTGTCTTTCATATTTATTCCCCTTTCAACACGACAGTCTTGCAAGTGGTAAAAGACTTGGGTCTTTTTTAGTCTGGAGAAGAGATGACTGCATGGATCTGGTCAATGCCTCTAAGTACTTCAAGGGTGGGTGTCAAAAGGAAGAGTATTTTTTCAGTGGTGCCTACTGACAGCAGAGGAAATGGGCACAAACTTGTACATAAGAAGTTCCATCTAAACATGAGGAGGAACTTCTTCATTGTGAGGGTGGCAGAGCCCTGGTAGAGGCTGCCCAGAGAGGTGGTGGAGCCTCCGTCTCTGGAGACATTCAAAACCCACCTGGACAAGTTCCTGTGCAACCTGCTCTAGGAGGACCTGCTTTGGCAGGGGGTGGGACGAGATAATCTCCAGAGGTCTCTTCCAACCCCGATTCATTCTCTGAATCTGTGATTCCGTATTTCAACGCCAGACAGTAAGAAGGAATTGTGCCATTTAGCAAATGTATTGCAGACACATTACTGTTTAAAATACCATTTAAGCACTTCACTTTAAACAGCCAATTTGACTATGTAGCTACAAACCTTGATTCAACAAGTATGTACTTTATCAAAGACTACTATCTGATTTAAAGATTCAAATCATAAATATGTAATACCTTTGTAGTAACACACACTTAAAACAGTTTTAAATTGCTTTTCACATGAAGAATGTTGAGACAACATGCACCCTCAGACACTCACACACAAGAATAAATCACTCAACATACAATTCCCAAACTGCATACCTTGATGAGGATAACTGTACTTTAGTGTCATTGACTTCCTGAAAACCATATCCAACTCCTGGATTAGGTATGTATGTAAAGATGCCGCTGTAGTGCCTATTGCAATTTTGGCTACTCATCCATCTTGCGGAATTGTAACAGTGAGCTCTTTGTAAAAAGCTCAGCCTTCTGCAGAAGGCTACAGGGAGGTAAACCATACTGCTTCTGTCCCCAAAATAAAGGGCTAAAAGAGTTATTACAAACATTACCTTCACGCAACAGAGGCACAAATGTGAAGGTTTCTAGATACTGAGATAGCATCTACCTGGCAGCCATTACAGTAGGCTTTTTAACCATTGCCTTTCTCCAATAAACCTTTCAAAACAAAGACCAGGCTATGGCTTTTAGAGTATAATTTAAGAACGAACCTTACAAACGCACAACACTACCCTGCCTCAGAGCATTCTTAAATACAGAAAATGCAACTTTAAAATCTTGTCCCATGTCCAACATTTCCTCTGTGCCTCTTGGTTTAGGTTTGCCCCAGCTTGCTATAGGCAGCACTTCCCTTACGGTACCACATGGACCATCTCAGTGGTCCCTTCCTTGACCTTGGTGGCACAAGGTCTCCGGTAAAGGCTGCTGAGGCATAGGTACATGTGGAGCAAGGGACAGCAGAGCAGGGGGGCAGAAGCCACAAGGAAGATGCATCAGTGAGAGGAATGCAGGAAGAAAGGTGAGAGGGTGCACAGGACACTGGAGGTAGAAGAGGATCTTCATTGACACACAGGCAAGAAGGTAAAAAAGGTCTATTTCAGAGGCTCTTCACCTTCAAGAAACCTCAAAAGAAGCTGAACTTAAGGTAAGCACTGACATACTAATATTTTTCTTAAAAATCTTAAATTTTTTTCTTAAAAATCTGTCAGGAAGACAATCAAATAAAAAGACTGTGTACGCAATTTTACCTGCATAGCGAGAAGGCCAGAAATAGCCAGTAAAAGAAAAATTAATTGTTCCATCAAAAATAAACTACATGGGACTAACTCTGCTATCACACAAGATACCGTGAAGGACTAATAAACACCCAGATTTTGAAGTAAAAGCCGCTGCATCTTATACTTTAACCTGCAAGGGTACAAGCTCCAATAATTAAAGACTTCCAAGCCTAAAACGCATGATTTGGAAAGATGATATGCTATTGCCTGGAATCATTGTGACTCCCTACCTCAATCTGCAAAGGAGAACCTTTAAAAAGATCTTATTTGTTTGTTTGTTAGTTTTAAAGTACTTCCAGCACTGACACTACCAATTGTTGTTACAAAGAACTTTTTCACTCATCTACTTTACGTAATTATCCTCTTGTAGCCAAAAGGATATAATGGCAAGGCATCTGCATGCTGAGCCCATTCATTTCTGTAAGCCACAGAAACACAGGACTGGAACAAGCCTCCTGAATCATCAAATCCAGTCCTCTGCTAAGTTCCTATTCACATTATTACCCTGCCACATTTAAAAAGTACAGTTCTCAATATACCTTTCTTTTGGCCAAGCCCCCAATAGCATTCTTTTACTACCTGCAATTATTATTGTAAGTTATGATGATATAATAAGGACGATTATGCTTTGAAAATATTACCCATTACCAAACAAATCTGATGCTTCTGCTCAATTAAAACTCTTCTAGATGTTATGAATTAACGACTTCAAATTTTAAGTTTTAATTGAAAAGTATTTTTGAGTTGCTGAAGCATTTAAATAGAATTTTAAATATTAATTTATCTTTTTGTGTTTTGGCTGCTATATTTCAGAATACCACAGTGATTTAAAAATGGTTCTTTGGATAAGAAACACTGAAATTTTCAGCCTGGAGCAACAGTGATTTGGCAGGCGACACTGTAAAACCCTGAAAAAAATAGAAGACTGATGCTTATTCTAGAAACAATAACAACATGTTAAAAGCTGTGCCAATGCTATCGCTAAAATAACGAACGCAACAGTCCCTCAGAAATGAACATCTGTCAGCTCTAGCTTTCATTGCAGTTACATTCATATATTCATAGTTTGGAACAGCTAGGCAGTAACTTACAGGAAAAAAATAAGTCAGAACGGCTGAAGATTTTCATGTTCATCTTGACTGCTAACAGACTTTGCTAAAATTAAAGCTTCCTTAAACCATGCCGTATCAACCATCTATTTTCAGCTACCACTTGCCCTTAAGGTATCCACACATTTTGGGCTGACAAGCCACAGTCTCTGCTGCAGAAGTCTGAGGTTTTGTGTTTCTCTCTGCCTGATGCTTATCTCTTCCAATGAGGAAAATACAGAACCAGTACATTCTTTCAAACATTTCTTTATTGCACAGAAGAATATTTCTGGTTGTTTCTCCTAATCTTTTGCTATTCCTGCCATTGTAACTCTTTTCACAGTGCGTTGTGCAAGTGCACCAGTTTATTTTCTAGTTTCAGGAATGTAACTGCATTCGGTATGCGTGCATTCTCATGGCATTCACATCTTCTGTACCAGAGCCCAAGAAGCCTGCAGAGAGAGGCACAAAGATGCAGGAGGAGGAGAGGAAAGGTATGGCATGGATTTCACTAAAAATAGGCAGTAAAGTCATCATATTTGCAACAATAATGGAGTTATGTATGTGACTTATCATTTAGAGGCAAGTACTGAAAGGTAAGCCCCTATACACCTCTACTTCTGGCATTAGAGAAGAATGCCAGATGAACAATAAACATGGCTGAAAAGTTTGACTAATGATGAAGTGTTACACAAATTTTCCCTTCCTATTTCCTTATTTCAAAAGAAAAAATATTTGGTAACAAAACCCAATACAACAACAAAAAAGACTTCAAAAAAGATTGAGCAGAATTCATCAGAAACCACCTAAATTTATCCCATCTGTTAATCAACAAGTTCCCAAATACTTTTATTATGACTTAAGTTTGTAGAAAAAGAGATACTGAAACACAATTCAAAAAAAGCCTTTTCAGTTTTTAGAAAAGTAGCATGAAAATGAGCTCTTAAAGCAAGGTAAAAAGCAAAGTGTGCTCGACTACTAGGCCAGAAATCACCGTGGTGGTTGTTTGCGCTAAGGGTTGAAGAAACAGCCGAAACCATGAGCAGCACGATGAGGGTGACAGAAGATCACCGCTCTGCTGGACGCTTCTGCCTTTTTTTCAGAAATTCAGCCAACAGGGGACAGGTTTTAAAAATACCCACACACATAAAAAGGGAGCACCATGTAGCTAAAAAAAGCTGTGAACCCCCTGACAAATCTTTCTTTAAATCAATACATGATATCAGAGAGCAGAATTTTACTGTAGTACAAAGAGAATGGAGAAATTTATGGAACACTTAAAATCTCATTTGGCTTAGAAATGCTGTAAAATGCAAATGGCTAGAGAATAGAAAGTACCAGCATTAAGTATCATATATCCCTGTCCCGATCTTATACCTTTCCTTGGGTATCAATTTCAGCCAGAGAGAGGACACTCATCTAATTTTTACAACACTTTGAAGTCTGGTCAAATATTTTTATCTGGCTAATTTTCTCTCAGTTATTCACAAATTAATAGCGGAATGAAGTGACCTAAAATTTTTCTAGGGTAAGAATGTACTAGATACTTTCAAAAATGGGATCACACCTCTGAGGAAAAGTCCTTGTACTTAACTGATGCTACTGAGTGCCTGAAAGAAAAGCTCTACAATAGGATGACTATAAACTTGTTGGATTTGAAAAGAATTATAAATTTCAAGATGATGTTTATTTAGTATAAACATAGATAAAAGTATTTTAAATCACACCAATTTAAACTTAGTTTTCCTACTGCAAACTTGTATAGAATATTCACCCAACGGCAATGGCCAAAGCACTGAACTGCACTGGCAGGGAGATATTGCAATCAGGTTAAGTATTGAAGCAATTTCTCCATTTCACTCACATGGGTAGTTTATTCAGTCAATCTGGGAGTCGGATTATCTTTAAATTGGTTTCTACTCTCAATAAATGGTGCAAGAAGGAAAAAAGTAACTTCAATCTAACTGAAATCTCAGACCCACATGCTAGACATCTGTGTCTAAAAAAATGTATTAAAATTACTATATTCTGAATCAGTCTTTCCTCAATAGTTAGCGAGATGTTAAATAACATTCAAATTTCCATCCCAGTGCAGGTAAACACATTCAAAATTACCCTGTAGGTCAGGAATTTATCATTTGCTGTTCTCTGAATATTCTGTCTCAATAAATGTGCATTAAACACCACCACTGCTAATATAGTCACTGCAAAGAGTTAATGGCATTTTTCACTAGTTTAGAGAACAGGTGAGACCATTTCTCGGTAAAAGGAATAACCTTTCATTAGATTAACTGGTATAGCTTGAAACAATAGAGAGCACTTCAAGAACAAAGCCTTTCCTTGGACCTGAAACAGCAACAGCAGCTTTTCAAGTGAACCACAATACCCTACATTTAATAGCACGTGGAAAGTACTGAAGCCTGCAGTACCAGGTTATGCTTTTGTGTAAAACTGGCAGCCTCCTCATCCCCCATCTGCTTACTTGAAGAAAAGATTGACCACACAGTATCTTGCTTATTTTTTTCAAATAAATCCATTTACCCTATAAAAGATCCACCTATTAGGTTTGCCCTGAACAGATCTGCTGAATCTCTCTGCTTCAGAACAGCTTTTTCTGAAAGGACTAGTGTCAAAAGGCAGTTTATCAGCAACCCACCATAATCTCTGCAAGAATCCGCCATAAGCAAGCTCAAAGGAGTCTCTGCTTGGATTTCTGTTTGTGGTGCAGGGCACTGTGCTACTTCCAAAGAGATGCTCTAAAATCATCCTGATGTGCTATGCTCAAGAGCAGGTTAGTTACAAAATACTGCTGCAGAAGGCAACTGTTCCTGGCCGAATTTCTACCAAAATATGGTCTGGCCATATTTACTACTTTTAACGAGCAGAAAGTGGTAACAAAAATAAACAGACCATGAAGTATTTAAAATGGCAATGATATGTAACCCTGGAAGATATTTATTCCCTCCAAATTTACATTTTTACATTACTACAAAGACCTACTGTACAAATAACTTCAGTAAGTGCATTTATGAAATGAACCGTATCTAATAAAACCTAATACTACAAAACCCAATTATGATTACGCTGATATAAACCATAAGGGCAGCAGAGAGGCTGCCAACAACAAGGTATGCCTTTTTTCAAAGTAACATCATCAGACAGAAGGGGAAAAAAAGCAAAACAAAACCCAAACTAAAATAAGAAACAGAAAAATCCAAGTGATTTTCCTCTAGAAGAGCTAAATAGCCTTTAACCGTGTTTCAAAGTAGATCTAGGGTTTTATCCGCCTGATTAAGTACAGCTTTTAACAAATGAAGCTGTAATTAGGCATAATGATAGTGTAACAAGCGAAGTTAGAATCATGCATATTAATTCTAACTTCAGAAGATGCCCACTCTTAATAGTGTTTGAGGCTCTTCTAATTCAGAGAGGGTTATTTCATCTTCAATGTACTGAAGTTGGGGTGGAAATTTTCCACAGCACCTGTACCAGCACCTTGCTAGGAAGACAGGCACAAGTACCATGCCCACGCTCTAGCTGCACTGCTTCTTGGTATTTCTGGAGTATTCAGGAGGTTTCAGTCCAAGAGGTTATGAAGCCCATAAGAATTCACACAATTCCATGACTTGTTATGCCAAAAGGCTGCAATGGGGAGTTACAACCTTGCTGCTTCTAAACTGCCCAGCTGCTACCAGAATGCAGAACAACTGCCTTGTTAAAGGCTTCTTTGAACTTTAATCATCACACTTCCCTAAAATCTGGAAGCAAGCCATATGAGTAAGAGTTCATAGCAAGTCTTTTGTCAAAATCTGTATAGGATTGTGCAGAAAAGGCTGGGCTTGATTTTGACAATCTTTATCTTTCACACAACATTAAAACGTAAGGGGTTAGAAACCTCCCAGCAAAAACTCTTGAGTAAAATACCACACCTAACTTAAATCAAGTGCCCAATGTTGATTTTAGGTATAGTATTAAAAAACACTGCACTAAGATTAGTTACATTACTTACAAACTTACATTAAACTGAAACAAATATTGACAAAGTCTAAAGAAGAATCCAAAATTACACCAAATAACGCATCCAATAACGGAAAAAAGTCTACTCCCATTCAAAAAGGAACATCCAATTAAAAAATAATCTGCTAGCTAAGAAAGCATTTTTGCTATGTCTTAACACAATTCTGTCACAAGAACAGAATTACTATATCTTTTATGATTTCCATTCTTTGTGGTACACAAAACTTCTTCACTATTTTTGGTTATTTACTTTTAACTAGCAGCAGATATTATAGATAATCCTGGGGGGGGGGAAAATCACTGCTGCAGATCTCCATTGAAGACAACTGTGGTAAAGCAATGCATCTGTAACCCCCTTGACCTAATTTGTAAAAGAAAAAAAAAAACCCCAACACCTTAAGAGTAGGAATCATAGAATGGTCCAGGCCAGAAGGGACCACTAGGGTCAACTAGTCCAACCTCCCCACAGTCAGCAGGGACACCCCAACTAGACCAGGTTGCCCAGGGCCTCATCAAGCCTCATCTTGAATATCTCCAGGGAAGAGACCTCAACCACCAACCTGGGCAACCTCTTCCAGTGGTCCAACACCCCCAGAGTAAAGAACTTGTTCCTAATAGCCAATCTAAATCTGCTCTTCTCCAGCTTGAAGCCATTGCCCCTCATCCTGTCACTGCAGGCCTTCGTAAACAGACCCTCTCCAGCCTTCCTGTAGGCCCCCTTCAGGTACTGGAAGGCTGCTCTTAGGTCTCCTTGAAGCCTCCTCTTCTCCAGGCTGAACAACCCCAGCTCCCTCAGCCTGTCCTCACAGCAAAGGTGCTCCAACCCCCTGATCATTTTTGTGGCCCTCCTCTGGACCCACTCCATCAGGTCCTTCCTATATCAAGAGCTCCAGACCTGCACATAGTACTCCATGTGAGGTCTTACCAGAGCAGATCAAAGTGGCAGAATGACCTCTCTGGATCTGCCAGCAACACATCTTTTGAAGAAGAGTTGTTTCTCACATACATGAGTTTGAAAATCAAAACTCAGTATCTAATACTTCTTATACTAAATTCAAGAGAACTCCAGCCACAACAAAACAGCCAACTCAACAGCCACAGTGGGGTAAAGATGACACAGGCATCAACTACTTGAGCCGAGCAGAATTGCTCTGCCATCAAAGCTCTCTCTTCAGTACATGACTCCATTTCCTCACGTATGCAAAATTGTTTTTTTCAATTATTTTTTCTACCATTTACAATCCTTCCATGAGTTCCTCTTTTCTTCCAAATTATCTCAAAAGTGAGCCTCTTGTAGTTCCAGTTCTGTTTCTGTCACAGTCCACAGGCAAACCTTTGTGCTTTCTGACATTATATACTTCCACAAATCCTTTAATTCATATCCACATTAGCATCTTAACTTGCAAATTCACTTCATTTCATCGTTATCCCTCCTTCTGAAACAGCTTTTCCTCTATCCTGTATCTGTCTCAGAAAGCTTCCACCTTACCTATTCTGCTGCCAAACGTTTTTTCACAGATCACCCTTACACGGATCTGCACCCATATTCTCTCTTTACTGGATTCTAAACATATTTTATACTAGAGAAGTAAAAATATTTTGAAAGGTGCCACCAATACTAGTTGTCCATATAAATAACACCAGAACGTTATGTGGAGTGATATCAAGACGCAGTTACATAACATATACTTCTCCAAGGGGCTTAGGAAAATTCTTTTTTCACACGGATCCTCCAGGATTCCAAACTAAACAGAACATCTTTTTTCCTTCACTGAAAAATGTTTATAGTTTTACCACCCTAATAGCACTTTAGATGAGAAGAGACCCAATTGCCCTCAACCTCAGATTACAAGAGCATTCAGCTACCTGGCACAGCGCTCCCCGTCACCTTTAGCAGAGAAAAGCATTTGATGTATACTGGCATAGTTTAACTCACCAATAAATGGAATAGAAGCCAAGGAGTCACCAGGTGGGCTGGAACCTGATGCTTTCCTTTCTTCTATTCTTTTTATGTGAACTTCTCTCCGAGCATCGTTAGGTAACCAACAGGTAGTATCTGATGCTGCCTCTTGGTCATTTACAGCAAGAATGTAGGACTGATGCCTCAAAGGCTGTGGAGTTTGGTGCCCAGAAGGTGATTTGTCCCGCATGACCACTGTGTCTTTGCCATTTTCCTGAACATCCGTTTGCAGAATTTCAGGCTCACTAACATCTTCCCTTTCAAAGTCACGAGTCTTGTGTCTGATGGAACCATCTATGTTGTCAGAGGTAGCTGAACTCTCACTTGTTGGCTGAACAAGTTTAGTGGAAGCTGGAGACAGAGTGGAAGGTTGGGTGGTTTTGCCACTTTCTGGTTTGTGATCTGGGGCACCTTCTGCTCGGATCCTTGACTGTTGGTTTAAAAGACCACTCTGATGCAAGTGATTTACTGTTCTTTGGTCTTTGCTGGCAATAGTATCCAGACTCTGGTTAAGGGGAAATGATGGTTTTGCTGCATAGGGAGCAGAGTTCTTCAAAGAGCTACTTTTAGAACTTCTGGCTGGTGTGAGAGACAATCTCTCTTGTGAAACAGTTGTAGGTTTTGAAACTCCCCCAGGAGTTTGCAAATCTCGAGGAGACTGCAACGTTTTCATATCTGGTGGAACTTTCTGAAAATGAGAACCAGGCAGAGAAGCTCTACTACCCGTTCTCCTGTTGTCTGAAATATAAGCGCTTGGAGCCACAGAAAAATTTTGACCTCGAAGGGACATGTGAAATGCATGCTGTCTAGATCTCTCATAAATACCTCGTCGATCGTCCTGTTCAGTAAACCCTGTCCACTTGTAAGTCTTTCTCCTTTCTCCATTAGTATCTGCAATCATATTCTCAGAATGAAAATTTTCTAGCACTTCACCCTGTTTGCTGAGATAATCCCATGACCGAGCCCTGTGATTCCTAGCATTAACTGAAGGTGAAGTTAAAGTATCTTGTGAAGCACTTCTTGGCCACTCTTTCATCAAGGGAGAATCTTCAAGTCTTTCCTGGGATACACTTCTCTGCCTGATCTGAACAGACTGTGGAACCCTGTCGTGAGAGGTGCTCCTGCGCCGTACCTGTGAAGCAGTGCGATTTGGCACCACCTGATTATAATCAGTTGTATTCTGAGAAGCTGCTCTTAAACTATCTAACCGTTCCTGTATGGTTCGGGAGCCATACATGTGCATGCGCCTGTTATCAATGTACTCTTTGTACGTTTTGTAGGTCTTCCAGTCTATATGCTGGTGGGATGTTGGTGAACTGTAGTGATTAGTAGAGACTGAGGGTGAATCTGTGACTTGAGCAGGAGGTCTAGTGCTTGGGATTCCCTCTGGACATACTACATAGTTGGAAGCTTTACTTAGTGTTCCAGTTGGATCAACTGGCCTCGTTATTGGAGTCTGGGGAAGTACAATGGCAGTGGACACTGAAGAAGGTGGTGATGTGGTCCGTGCTTTTAGACTGGTTTGATCTTTTAAGCCGTATCTTACTTCCTCTGTCCTGTGTGACGGACCAGCATGATTATTTCTACAAGATGGCAAATCTACAGCCTTCTCAGAAGGCACAATAACAGTCCTTACAGTCTCATTGCAAACACAGACAGCTGTATTTGATTTTGCAATGTCTGTTGGTGATGGAGGCACTTGTATTTCCATTCTGTAGGCCCTCTCTGGCTGCGTCAATGCCCGTACTGGTCTACTGACTTGCTGTTTCCCCAGTGAGAAGTCAGAAGATAGCTTGTCACCAGCTTGTGCCATAACAGAAGCCGTGGATGTCAGGCGTGGATAACATATTGGCGGTGGTTCAGGTATGTTGTGGGCATTACCACTGTAGGCTTCGTTGCCTTTCAGGTAGGCATCTTGGGAATATGCCTGCAGAGAGAAGAATAAGTGAGTATTCAGTAATGAGGGAGATGGAAAAGTTCACCATCTAGCACTTGCACGATCAAGCTTCAAGAGAGGAAACACAAGTACAAAATTCACACTATCTATAATTTTAGATAAAACGTTAGTTAAAAGGATAAAAATAGCATTCCATCCCCATAGCGAGCAGAAACAGAGCAAGCATACACCATCATCATTACCTACAGTCCTTCCCTCAGCAATTAACAAACTGAACTGATGATCAATTCTAGGAGATACTGCAGACAGGGAACTGAGGCAGGTTTGCCAAAATTCATGAGCACAGAACACAGTATTTTTCTACCTTGGTTTTGTTTTCTATCATGATACTTCACACATTCTTCCTGTTTAAGCTTTGCATTGCTGGAAACCAGAATTTCACGGCAATTGACAGGTTAAAATCCAGCACAGTAAAATTAACTAGTACTAGAAAATTCTCTACGCACTTAAGTGTATAAGACCACTCTGTCCACTTAACATAGTACATATGAGAAGTACACACAAACATGCATCCACACACTCCTCTAAGATGTCTTCTACATAAAAGCCGCTTTTCCTAAACATAATATTAATAAATTGAAGCAGTAATATCATTGCTGTGAGCCACCACCCTATAAGTCATCACATTTTATAGGAGACAGACAGTACATGGCACACATATCTTGATGCAAAAATATTAGTAATTGTAACATTCTCAGCTTCAAGGTACAAACAGTATGAAAATTCATACATACCCATTGCTGTTCACACACTATTAAAAAAAACAAACTGAAATCTCAAAAGAATTTCCTTAGTGTATTTATTTGCACCTTGATGTTTAAGAGCCTGACTCCTGGATAAAAATGGTTATATTGCACTCAGTATATTTCTGTAGCTTTATCATTGCAAAATCAACAGAACACTCAAAATAATAAATCAATGGGAAGCACACAGCACGCTTAAACAATATCCTGTAATTGAAAAACTTTAGCATGACTTTGTTCAGTTTAGGCATAATGAAATAAAGAGCCAACGCAGAGCCTGCCAATGCAACAGAGGATTAAAATGATTTCTCAGGGCTTTTACATGTTTAGGCGTGGTATCGTATCACAGCATTTCCTGTCCAAATCATAACATGCTCAATTCCAGAATATCAATGTGCCCTGTCTTAATACTAGACAGGTTATAAAAGCCCAAGTGCAGCCATAAAATTAATACAGAGCGAAGTACAGAGGAGGGCGAGGCATTTACAATACTGCTGCAATGTTACATCGAGCATTAGTGGAGTGCAAAAATATTAAAGCACATTGAGAGAAAACAGACCAAAAAAACACAGGCACAAACAACAAATTAAGATATTAGCATTATGAAGAAAATTCAGCTCAGACTATCTAGTTCATTTCCAACAAAGTTGCTGTTTTGTATTCTTGTTTCTCAGGAATCATTAAGAAAAACATGCCTTACAAAACCATCAGAGAAATGGCTACTGTACGTTTCTTACCAGTGCTGTGACATCCTTTGTAAACTGCAGCTGGCAGAAAACAGGAAAACATAGTAAAAGCTGCTTACAGATGTAAAGACAGAATTATGTTGTCATATTGATGTTGGATACAGCAAGCTAAAAATACAACTACACCGATTTCACTGGAAGGTACCAACAGAAGTAAAGGGCAGTAGAGCATAAAAAATAACTTCACTCTCCTTCTGAGCATGTCCATCTTTTATACGCTCCTCGCATTTATCCTCCATCCTTACAGAAAGCAAAAGACATCTGTGCCATTTTGCCTTGGTGCATCCCTACAGCTGCCTGCAGAGAGCCCTGGCTCCGTGCAACCAGCCATCCCTTCCACTACAGCAACATTCCCCTCTCTCATTTCCCCTGGGCTGCTACCATCCCTGCTTCCCGGTGACGGAACAACGGCTTTATTATGCATTTCAAACAGCACGCCCCTTCCCCACATACATCTGAACATGACCACAAGCTGTCAGCTGACTGCAGCCGCTTCCAAGCTGTACATCTGAAATTAGAGGAATGATGCTGCAGAAACACTCTGCTCATGTGATTTGGTGGTTTTGGGTTTTTTTTGTTCCTCCTCTCATAGTAAAAAAAAAATCAAGCCAGGTTTCCACTGGCAAATTTAATGGAGGGATGGAACACACAAAGGTAAGTATTTCTAAATCTTTAAATAGATCTGTTTAAGATATTCATTGGTTGTGAGAATTTAAAAAAAAAATAAAAATAAAAAAGGAAAAAATGCTGAAGACCCAAGAAAACAGAAGAAGAGACTACTGGAATGCAAGACAACAAAACCAGTCACACCACCCCCCCCACCCAGAAGAAAATTATTACTTTATACAGCTGATAGAACAGTTCAAAACCCGAGATACACACATTTTACACCAAGATAAAACACACTGCTTATATGTTTCTGTAAAACATGCCCACGACAAAACAATTTGTCATTCACTTTGACAGCAGAAAGGCCAAATTCCAAAACTGGTGTGATCTGATCATAGCTGACTACTACAAACAAGTATAAAAAACAGTTCTCAGCTCTTATCAAGATTTATCACAGATATTAAAACACTTTCTTCAAAATACAGCACTCAGAGGGTGCAAAATGAGATCAGCCAGGCTTTCTCCCCATTTCTCCCAGTAAAGGGTACATTTCCATGATGGCAGGTACATCTGGACAGCCAGTAAGTTCTCAGCAAGACAGAGTTACTGGATACTGATGCTAGAAGGCGTAGTTCTCCTTTCAACCTCATCCCACACACTTCCCAGGAAATCACAGAAACAAAGATCAACTTTCTTCCAAGAAACAACAAGTTTATAAACGGGGGCTGCGACATTTCCACCGAGGAATATCAAATAGCTGTGGTTCCATATACAGCAACTTACAAAGAAACGCACCCATTGCTTCTGAACAATGCACATCAGCCTGTTTACTATGAAAAATTTTAATTGCTTTAAACCAGAAGGTGATGGTTCAATTTTCAGAGGAGGTTTAGAGTCTAAAATATGTGAAGTACACCAATATAATTATTAGCATTCCTACACTATTTTGACACTTAACATATTTTGCAACTATATATACAACACAGTTTGATTATTATTCTCTTCTCCCTTTAGTTCCTCTAATGACACAGTACATGGAAATACTATATTAATCTCTAAGTGAGCGCAACGGAGAATATACTCATTAGAAAGCCATTAGGGTATGACTTAAATTTAAGCCTTTAAAAAGCCTTAAGAAGAAAAAGACTTCCAAGTTAAAAAAAAAATATTATTTTTTTTTTAATATCCAGATCAGTCATGTTCCTGATTCAGACAACACCCAAGTCTTGAATTCCTACAGGAGTTGGGTACTCAGCAGTTATTCAGAAGTTCAAACGCTATCAAAAAAATCAGTTTTAATATTTTACTAGCTCTTTCCCACCTTCTCAAAACAACAGCAGTTATGGAGAGCTTACCATAAAAATACAACAGTTTAGAGTGACATTAAGGGCTTTGATGGATAACAGCTCTGCGACAATTACTAGCAGAAAACTGCTGTGCTTACAGTAAGAACTCAGCATGTTTCCAGTTATTGGGTACAATTTCTTCCCCACCTTGCAATCTGGTTTTATTTGCACCAAGTTTGCAAACTCCTATGGGAAAGAATTAATTTCTTCCTGTGAATTTGTATAACAGTTAACACATTAAGGGTTTACCTGGTACCATAATACAATTCATGCCTTATAATACACAAAATAGTTTTTAGGCAAATAAAACATTCTATATGATATTTTATTAACTCTCTAAAATTTAGCTGAAGGGGTTTGTTCACATTTTTTTCTCCACAACTTTATGTCATTTGATATGAGACTAATGACAGCCTATGTACAAGGTTCTTTTTAGTAAGAATCACGGTGAAACGCTGTACTGTGAAGAGCTTGAGCCAACCATGTCCTACACCCCTTTGTCCAAATCCATAAAAGCACAGAGGTGTATGCTTCACTGAGGATGAGTATGCTTCACTACGCTTCACTAAAGGATGACTAGCACTGATTTCAATTGAACTACTTGCAAAATTGGACATTAGCATTGACGAATCAGGAGCTAATCTGCCCAGCTCCTTGCAAGACTGAGCTCGAGGCATTCTTCCTTCCTTCCCCAACCAGTCTGGCTTCAAGGTTGTGTTTCTTTATGACTAAATTCTTCTCTTCCCTAGCCTTAAGTTATTCTCACACTGAGCATGAATACAAGAACTGCACACCAGGAAAGGTTTTCAGCTGTCTTAAAAGGGAACATTTTCCAGTTATGGTTTGCTTTGGCAAGAATGTTAGTAATACAGCTCAAGTGGTACAATTTTTTCCTGAGACACTCAGCAAATTTTACAGTTAGATAAAATTATTTTAAAAACAAACAAAAACAAAAAACCAAACCACAACAGACAACCACAACAAAAAAAACCCACCCAAAACCACACACCCTTTCTTCCAAATGGCAGTGAAATTTTAGTATATAGAATCTGATGCCTTAAATTAAAGAAATTTAATTTCCAAATACAAGCTGTGTAAGAGTCTCTCGTAAATATTAGTCTCAATCAAGATGACTTGATGCAAATGGTATTTTCTAACATATGCAATGTTAGGTCTCAAAGTTGAAGTCTCCTCTAGTCACTACATCTTCACACTACACTCCTCCTTCCATTGTTCCTGCTAGAGCTTTAATATTAGCCTCTGCACACATTAGTACCTGCGTCACTACAAGACCTGAAAGTAAAATTCTCAAGACTCTGGACTAAACAGCTACTTACGAAAACACCTCTAAAGTATTAAAGCAAATGAATATTTCACAGTTTGCCAACAAAACAGCCATGTTGCTCCATTACATCTGATGCAACTGGATGGTCTCAGGAGGAAAGAAAGAAAAAAAAAAAA
>VZTM01020769.1:1128-87822 GCA_013400555.1 Jacana jacana
CTGTTCCCCTCCCCTTCCCGGCCAGCTCCTGTCCCCCTCCCACTTCCCAGCCAGCTCCTGTTCCCCTCCCCCTTCCCAGCCAGCTCCCCACTGCCCCCTGGGCATGGCTCCCATGGGATGGAATACCTGTGCCCTGCTAGGAGAATTAACCCTGTCCTTCCTGGAACCAGGACACCATACCATGCCAAACCGTACCATACTGTGCTGCACCATACCATACTGCCATACCGTACCATACCAAACCGTACAATACCGAACCTTACCATACTGCACCGCACCATACCATAACGTACCATACCATTCCTTACTATACCGTATTGTAACTTAGCATACCATACAGTACCATGCCATGCCATGCCATGCCATGCCAAACCGTGCCATACTGTGTTGCACCGTACCATACCATGCTGTACCATACAGTGTACCATGCCATACCATACAGTGTACACCGTACAGTGTACCATACCACACCATACTGTACCGTATATTGCTGTATGTTACCATACCATACTGTACGACACTGTATCATACCATACCTTACCACACCCTACAGTACCATACTGTATCTTACAGTACTTTACCACACCATGCCATGCCATGCCATGCCATACCATACCATTACCATACCATACCGAACCGTATGACACTGTATCATACCATACCTTACCACGCCATACAGTACCATACCGTATCTTACAGTACTTTACCATGCCATGCCATGCCATGCCATGCCATGCCATGCCATACCATACCATACCATGCCGAACCGTACATGCTGTGCTGCACCATACCACACTGTGCTGTACCGTACTATACCATATCATACAACACCGAACCGTACCATGCTACAGCGTACCATACCATACCATACAGTGTACCATGCCATACTACACACTGTGCAGTGTGTACCATACCATACCGTACTGTACCATACACCGCCATACGTTACCGTACCACACCGTACACCCAGGGCAGGGGGGTTGGAACTGGGTAATCTTTAAGGTCCTTTCCAACTCTCTCCTATGTTTCTATGATTCTGTGAAATATTAGCATTTAGATCTCATAGACTCTGGATGTTTTACCTGCATTCAGTACACAATTTCCTATAAAGCTACTTCTATCTGCTATAACCTGCTTTTTTTTCTAACTTCTTTCTCATCTCAGTCCTTTTTTAAGAGCGGGATCTTTAAACAAAAGCTTTCTCGGATGTCATCTATGCAATTAGATAAACATACAAAGTTGAGCACTGGGGTTCTGAAGCATGCCGTGCATGGTCACGGCAGACTTCTGGAAAGACAACTTAGAAAGATTATCTGGCAACTTGATGCACTTATACACGTTCAAACAGAAGAGAAACCTCTGACTATAGTGGATGTTGATGAACTCAAGGACGAGGGAGAGTTGGGAAAGAAGCTTTCTTAGTAACAATTGCCATATCCCGCTGCAGTGAGAGGCAGGAAAAACAGGAAAGGGCAAAACCCAGCCACAGTCTCAGCTCTTCCAGTCTCCTGTAGATGAAAAGAGTAACAGCCCCCACACTGAGAAATGTAGAGTCATGGTGACAGAGCACAGTTTGACACTGGGCCATTTGAGGGACCTGACTGCGCTTGTGTTGTAGACAGCGCTGATGCGATGCCGGAGCGTCTGTGCTAAGTGGAAAGGTAATCTGGCTGTTTCAGTTCCTGAAGGCCAGTTATTGAAATATTCAGCCTCAGAGGTGAGGTTAAATTGTGCAGGTACATTTATTTGCTCTCTTTATTCTAAAGCAGGCTGGACATGGAGAACTGGGGGCATATTTAGCTCACGGATAATTACCATGCATCCATGGCTTCTAGCGTCCAGCTGGGTTGTGTGTGACCACCTCAACACGGGGGGAAAAGAAATGTTGTTCGTTGCATTTGTCCCTTTGGACTCGGCTGAGTCGCTTTCGCTGGTTGCAGCGTAAGGTAATTTGTGCAGGATCACTGTAAAAGCAAGGCTGAAAGAAATAAGAAACCTTGGGGTTGCTCCCGGAATGCTTTTTCCTGTGGTGTGCTCCTTCAATGTGTACTTTATGAACAAATTGTTAATTCCTTGAAGCTGTGATATAACTATGATCTGACAGCACAAAGTTAATTTAACAAGGTAAAAGCATGTGAGAAAGAGACAATATTCCCCTCCAGATTGAATCATATGAGACCAAAAAAAGCTTTTTGGGAAAAAATTGTCTCCTACATGCAAGAAGTAATAGAGGGGAATTTTATAAACAAAGTGTGTGCACAGATTGAAAGCAAAACTTTTAAAAACATTCAGAACTCTAACAGATGAGAGGTGCTTACAGTGTTGACAGCTCCTGTTGAACTCTACTTCCAAGTATTTTTAACTTTCCAGGTGACAGAGACGCAGGGCTTTTATTTTCAGAGCATCAGAGTTCACAGTGTTTCATGTCTAGCTGTACAATTCTGACTTTCTGTGTATAAGACGAGAATAATTTATGGATGGAAATCCACCTTAGCCCAAGGTCAGATCTGAGTTCAAAGAAGCCTAAAGTTTCGGGTCAGATTTGTTTACTGTGAAATCTTGCCAGACCTCTATTGTCCATTATGGCCTTTATGTCTTTTAACACAACAGTTCAGTGATGGGAGCCTCTTGATCATGTTTTAACACCTAATTGAAAATAAAGGTAAGACACCTTCTCATGATGCTGAGGGAGAAGTGGGGAACATAAAAATGTTCCCATCTGTACCACATTCTATAACAATAAAAGTTCTGATGGAGAAAAAACCCATCTCCATGTTCCAGTTCCTCCCTAATGATGCCTATTGTGCAATGCTGTCATTACAGTCACTGGGTCTTATTAACCTAAAAGCTTTGAGAATCACAGAAGCCTAGAACGGTTAGAGTTGGAAGGGACCTTAAAGATCACCCAGTTCCAACCCCCCTACCCTGGGCAGGAACACCTCCCACCAGACCAGGTTGCTCCAAGCCCCATCCAGCCTGGCCTTCAACCCCTCCAGGGATGGGGCAGCCACAGCTTCCCTGGGCAACCTGTTCCAAGGTCTCACCAGCCTCACCATAAAGAATTTCTTTCTAGAATCCAACAGCCCCCCTCACCTTCAGCATTCTGCCTGTGATTCCCTCACTACACTCCACGTGTGGGGCTTGATTCAGCTTTGCCCTTGAGACCCAGTGTGCAGAAGTACCCTGAGCAGCACTGTGTGGGCAGATGTGTCCTCAGCAGGACCGTTCACGCGGTAGTTCTCAGCCCTCAGCTGGAGCCAACTGCCAGAGCGAGGGCCTTTCGCTCCAGTTCAAAGATCCAAAGGGGGTCTCATTTCATGGGTCTGGTAGAGGTTTCTCACAAAAAATAGAGGTATTTTCAAGACACCCAGAACCATAAATTCAGCCCCCATTGAATTTCAGTTTCCTCTACAGGTCATTATTGTTTTCACCACTTTATGGCAGAACTGGCCAAAGTCAATCCTTTGCAACTCCACTTCCTACTCATACTAGAAGAAAAAGGTTGGGGCATTTAATTAGAGCTATTTATATTTTCAAAATGAGGAAGACATTCTGAAAAAGAAATTGTTTTTGCAGCCAATTCGGGAACCTTCTGTCTACAAAATCTGCTCTTAGACACTTTCCCACCACAACTTTCTTTCCATTATTAGGCCCTTACACCACGTTGTATTTAGCTTGGTATTTTGCCAAAAAATGCTCTTTAGGTCTCTATAGTACAAAATCTGACAGAAAGCATAACACAAGGAAAAAAAAGGTATTTTTAAGTCCCTACTTTTTTCCATTTTCCCATCAGAAAAATTTTTAAAAAAAATATTAGTAATATAAATCCATCTCTGTTCCAGTTTTCGCTCCGGTTATTTATACCCTTTAAATATGATCCATGTAGAGAAGTCCAAAGTTATTAAATCCACTCAGATAGCCCTTCAATCTATGCAGAAGCTGAGTGTACCTGGCACAGGCACCAAGTATTTCCTTTTGGTTTCTTAGCTAGAAGTAAGTCTTGAAGGAAATGATTTTCTGTTCTGATAATGATGATGCTACCAGACGTCCTGAGTGGAGAAGGCCAGGGAGGTTCCAATCCTGACTCACGTTCTGATATTGTCTCTTTCTGTTTTACCCTAGGAAAACTCAGCTCAGATTCTGTCTGTGGTTTTCAGTAATAGTGCTTTTCCCTTCTTCCCGCACAATTTTCCAGCCAGATTGACTGAACTACAGAAAGGTCAGATGACTTACTTGGAGGGTAAGCCATGAGTCAGTAGCACAGCTAGCATTGAATCAAATCCTGTCCTGTCTTCCAGTCCAGCCACTAGACAAACACACCATTGTGCGTGTGTGCGGCTAAATATGAGCCAGCAGTGTGCCCAGGTGGCCAAGAAGGTCAAGGGCATCCTGGCTTGTATTAGAAATGGTGTGCCCAGCAGCAGTAGGGAGGTGATTGTCCCCCTGTGCTCAGCACTGGTGAGGCCACCTCTTGAATCTTGTGTCCAGTTCTGGGCACCTCAGCACAAGGGAGATCTGGAGGGGCTGGAGCGAGTGCAGAGGAGGGACACGGAGCTGGGGAAGGGCCTGGAGAATCAATCTGATGAGGAGCTACTGAGGGATTTGGGACTGTTTAGTTTGAGGAAGAGGAGGCTGAGGGGAGACCTCATCCCTCTCTACAACTCCTTGGAAGGACATTGGACATTGTAGAGAGGTTGGTGCTGGTCTCTTCTCACGGGCAATTAGTGATATAACAAGAGGGAATGGCTGCAAGCTGCAGCAGCGTAGGGTTAGGCTGGACATGAGGAAAGAATTCTTCCCAGCAAGAGTGGTCAGTCAGTGGAATCAGCTGCCCAGGGAGGGGGTGGAGTCTCCACCCCTGACTGCATTTTAAGAGTAGATTAGATGTGGTGTTGAGGAATCTGGTGTAGGGGAGAACTTTGTAAAGTGGGGCTGATGGTTGGACTCGATGATCCCAAGGGTCTCCTCCAACCAAAGGATTCTGTGGTTCTATCATTCCTTTCTTTCATTGACCATTTAATGAAGTCAAGCATTAGCTGTGGTATATGCTAGCATGAGTCTCTGAAGAGTGTTAATATACACCAGTATGAGTCCACCAAAATCAGTCGCCTTCTGCCACTGATTCATTTGGTGTGTGACAACCAGCAGACTGTGGGTCCCTTTCGTTGCATGCCTTGTGTCCTGTCTGTGCCTATAGCTATTTGCACGCCTAAGTTGACATGTACAGTTCTACTCAGGGGCGGAACTGCAGCCTTTGTTCTCAATCCCTGGGTCCTGGGACCTCCAACGGGACTTCAGCTGCCCTTCCTTCCTGGTCAAGAAGAGGGAGAGGGCCCATTATTCTCTTCTGTAGTAATATGAGATCATGGTTTGGAAAATGTTCAGAAACGCTGGACAAGATAAACTCAACAATCTATTTTGACCTTAGAATCTACCAGTGTTTGGATTTAGCTGACCTATATGCATCTGCACATATTTTGGCAGATGATTGTCTGGAAATTTTGCAGAGAGGCTGATGGAAGATGCAAAAAAAGAGAAAACAGGTCCAAAAAGGAGCTTGAGCAGACACTTACTCTAGCCTCATCTAAAGCAAGATGAGCTTTATCGGCATCATTTCTAGCAGGCGACTCAACTTCCATCCTCTACCTCCCCAGGCAATCTGTCCTATCACTTCACAGCTCAATTAGGTCAGATAATGAGGGAACCATTATTGCCCTCCCTTGTTGAAATGAGTGTGTCACTCCTGTGTGTGATATAAAGCAATAAAAACCACCATTGCTCATCCAATATGAAATGGTATCTATTACAATGTCAATGGTACAGAAGTAAACGGGTCTTCAGCAAGAATTCCCTTTCTCTTACAGTTTGCAGTACAAACAGCCTTTCCCCCCCTCTTTTTACTGAATAACGCCTGGTTCTGCCTTTCTCCTAATATTTACAAGGATTTTCCAAATGCTGTTCTACACAGCTGCCTCTGTATGTGAAGGAAAGGTAATAGGAAAAAGAAATAGTTTTCACAGAAGATTTGACTTCTCAGCTTCTCAAAGCCAGGAAATTAAGATTGGATCACCTGACTGAACTTGCTGCAGTGTTTCAGCTCATACAGCACACAAGATAACCACTGGCCAGAGACCCTGCAGTAACTCAGCAAAACAGGATGCACAGAGGGTGATGTTTCTGCTATAAATCATCGGGTCTATTGTGCATATGTGTAATAGACAGGACCTGGGAAGTAGGGAAGTATGGGGCTGCTGGGGAATACCAGGAGGAACTTTTTAGCATGTTTCTGTTACTGATGACTGGTTGGCAGCCCAAAAAAACCCCAACACCCTGTAATATAAAGTCACCATATAAATTAGAAATGGAAAGAGCTACTATTAGATCATCTTTTCCATCCTCCTGTCACTGTGGAATTGTTCCCCACAGTGTGTTCTTGAGTGTTTTGTCCAGTCTTCTCTGAAATAACTTAAGCAACCGGGTTTCCATTGCTTCTCCTTGGAATCCTACCCCACACTGCAGTAGAGCTTGTTAATAGGAAATGTTGCTCTAAAGCATAAATTCTCCTGCTCAGTTTCATCTCATTAATTCCACTTATATTCCCTTTTCTGGTCCTAATCAGTTCCTTTGCCTCATAAGTGTTTATATCCTCCTAAGACTTATAGGGAATTATCATACCCCAATTAGATATCATTCAGCCAAGATATGCGCAAAGCCCATTCCCTTCGTTTTCCTTCAGCCCACATCTAAGCCTTGGATCATTTTTCCCTCTCTCTGAAGTCCCTTCAGTTTGTCATCGAGTCACCCTCAATTTAAGTCAAAGAGAGTTCTGGTCCCTACACAGCAGCCGGAGACGCAGCGATCGTGTTTCCAGAACACCAGCGATCCCCAACTCACCACAAAGTCAGATGGAGAAGACCGGCCATGGAGACCACTCAGGAAGAAGCAGACAATACAGGAGAGTAGCCATCTGCAGGCAAAGAACAATGTAAAACACCAGCAAAACTGCATAAACAGCAGTGCCAGTGGTGGGCACGGGGGAGTTGAGGATGAGAAGAGCCACAGCAAACTCTTGCAGGAGCTGCGCTGCCTGATGGCAGTGGGGTAATGGCACCCATGGCTTATGCCCTGGCCAGGCAGCCCCAATAGTGCTGGTAGGGCAGAATGCCACCCCCTTTGGCTCCCCAGATCACCCCGGGCTGGTGGCAGCAGGTAGGGCTGGTGTCACCGCTCTGCCAGCATCGCTAAACCCCATCATAGTCTCCCACATCGTGACCTCATGAGTGGCCGCAACCTGGGAGAGCGTGTGTTTGGCAGAGGGACAAAGCCCACTCTGTGTACAGGGCTTTTTTTGGGGAGGGGTTGGGCTTTTTTTGTTTAGTTTGTTTTGGGTATTTTTTTTTCCCTGTGGCTGTAAAATTAAGGAGTGGGAGAGAAACCTGGGCTGTATCACAGACTCCTGGTGGTCCAATCCCCTCCGCCCAGCCCCACAGACCATCCAAAACGTTGGCATTTTTACCCCAGAAGGCAAGCAGGCCTGGGGTGGGTAGATGCAGAGTGGATTACAACGAAATCCGATGCACAGGGAGGGGTATTTGTGGAAAAAANTTTGTTTCTGGCTGCCCGCCAAAACTAAATAAATGCTGTAAGTATAATGTAATGTTTTCAGAGGGCACGGGGATGGAAAGAGAAGGCTCATTTCCATATCCACATTAGAGAGCAGGCGGGGGCAGTTGGGTTTTTGCAGCAGTGTGCGGAGCCGTCGGAGGGTAGAAATGCTGGTATTTCACACTGAAATTTCAAACACAGCGTTAGTCTGAAGGAAGCAGTGCTTGGTTCCCAACCAGAACAATGTGCTAGGGGTGTTTGGTCTGCATTTCAGCATCAAAAAAGCCTCCGCCTGAACCTTTTGTGACCTTCAGAGAGTTTTGCATAATTAGCTTGATTAAAGACACAGCACAATTTTAGCACCAGGGCCCAAAAACCACAAATTACTGAGGATGGCATGCTTTGCAAAATAATACCATTCATGTGATTATTTGTTTTGCTCTACTTGTTTTTGAAATATTACTCCTTTGCTTTGAGTTGAATTGCCAGTTGTAACAGATAGCCAGTTCCCAAATAAAATGTAAGCCTCTACAAAAATGTTTCCATTGCATGAGAAGCTGTTATTGGATTTCTCTAATGTCACAGGGCTGAGTTGGATGTTTGTGTTCGGGATATGACTGAAAAAGGCCCCTCGGTACAAATACTTCTCGGCTTGTGTGTGCTGTCATTTCACCGGGCCTTCCTCAGACTTTGCCTTTCCCGTTTTGATTTTGAGTCTGCTAATCTCAAAAATTTCCAAACTAGACCCAGAACACAGGATAATGCATAGCTAGACTTTTGCATCCGGAAGGCATCGGGTCTTCTTACAGAGAACAGTTTGGGGGGCAGCTTTCATCAAAGAATCCACCAGAGAAATGTGGGGACTTGTAACAGAGGGAATTACTGCCCTGATGCTCCTCTGACTGTAGAAATTGGGTAGAAATTGAGTACATGGCACATCCCCAAAGCCTTGCCAGGATGGAGATACCTGCCCATTGGTATAAATAAAAGGCTTGCCTTTGGCGAGGCCACCCACCTACCTCCTGCATGCTGAGAGGGAGATGGCCTCCTTGTTTGCTCTCCACTCACACAAGAGATAGTAATTTCCCACTGCCTGAGGGTGGTGGAGAGAAAAATGCTCAGAATGTCCCAAGTGTCCCGGGCCCAGCCGGAGAGCTCTTTTATAAGGAACCTTATCCTCTGCCAAACACCATTTTTCTGCACTGCTTTGGTGTGGAGTGGCCGTGGATCCCTGCCCACCCCCCTTGCCTTTTCTAACAGGTTTCCCGACGTGGTCCCACTTCCTTAAACAATGAAGGGGGGAGGGGGGGGGAAAACCGGAATCAGGCAAGTGCAGTTGGACTCACACAATCTCAGTTCACGTGCCTATGTATGGCTGTAAGGAAATGGTCAGCTACGTTTCCGAGCTCGCCAAGTGTTTAAAGCAGCCCTGCCCTCACCCACGCTGCACCCGCAGCCCTCCCGGTCCACTGGCACAGATTTATGCAAGCCTCTGCTGCTGGCACACCCTCGTTGCTGCAAAAGGTCTCGGCACAAGACCTTCATGTGTTAAAAGAAATTAAGGAAGTTGCAAAATCTTGTTGGTACAATAATAACAGTGGGTGTTCTTACAGAAACCAGTATAAGCTGGTTGAGTGGCACATCTGGGATGGTTTTAAGAAGAAACTTGATTAATACCACAGATGACTGCTATTTAAAGCTACTCGTTTTGATGCGCGGTTCGGGGGAGGTTCAGTTTACCCCTAAGGAAAAAGCAGGAGTTAATACAGACAGTGAGTGTACGTGCTCCACTGGATGGTATTATTTGCTGCTGATTTAGATTTCATATTTTAAAAGTGGAGAACTTGATTAGAATAAGTATGAAGAAATTCCAGTGGAGCAAAAAGTGCAAGGGAAAGAGCAGCAAATCCCTCTTCCCCCTTAGGTCAGAGATTTAACCTGAAGATGAGGTGAGACAATCTCTTTTGTCAAGAAAAGTGAAGGAGAAATAAAAGGTCAATTATGATGTGTGGTTAAAGAGGAATCTGCTGCAGCTCACTCTACAAGACTTAGCAAACAAAAATCCAAAGCACTTCACCCAAGGAAGATGAGGTTTAAATGAGAAGTGAACTTGGCCATGACAGTAGATAAAGGTAGGAGAGGACGTGAGGATAAGTCCACAGCGACAAATGCTGTTGTTGGATACCATGTACAACTGTTGAGTGACAGTGAAAGAGGGGGTTTGGAGCAGAGAAATACGGTTTCTGTGTTGGTCTTTTGCCATTCAAAGATTCCTGCTTCCAACACTGCACTTGCAGGGATGTAAGGTATGATCAGGGTTGAAGACTCTCAGGTTGGATAAACTTGGAAGAAACTCATATTCAGCAAAGCACTCATCCCAAGGAAGTGATGTGAAATGAGAGGTGGGATACTGATATCACTGGGATTACTTTTCTAAGTAATTAGCTGTTATTAAGTAGCACTGAGAAGTCCATACAAGTGACTATTTGTAAGAAATCAGAGGAAGAAGCTGGAAACCTTTTACTTCAAAGGTTCACATGGATCCTTGGGAAAGTGAGGAGTGAGTTAGCAATAGAGTGAAGGGCCATGTTTGCGGAGTACAGTTTACATTGGGCCAACGCCACATTGAGTCTAGGACTGAAATTCAGGTCTGCTCTTTGCCAGAGAGCCTGATCTGCCTGTCTGTGCTCAGAAGTAGGTGAGGATGAGTGGTGAACCCTCCATAAGGCACCAGAACTTTTCAGCAGCCCTGTGGCAATGTCTGTGTCTATGCAGGTCAGGGGCGAAGTTCTTCTCTTTGCACAAGAGAGGCTGAGATGAAGGAGGCTTTTGGATGAACAGGTTTTAGGCAGCGCTCAGTTCCACATACGGACTGGTTGTGGCACCATATGGAATGATGATATCAGAGCAGTAGATGCAGTGGATCTGATTGTGATCTGGCTTGTGCCCCTTCTGGGCAGATGCATCTCCTTCAGCTTTAATGGCCTTGCTGCAGCGTCACTCTACATGAAGTGGAATGAGGCTTGGGCAAAATGCATCTTCATTAAGCAGTGAAAGACTTGTGATTTGTGTGATAGCTTTTTTAATTTTTTATACTTTTTTTTTTTTTAAATTTATTCAGCTAAGTGCTAGCCTGTTGTGTGGAGAGACCTTTTTTACTCTTATTAACAGTTGCCGTTCCGTTCGTTGTGAGCTGCGTGTGGGCTCCTGTGCAAGAGAAAGGCATGGCACTGCTCTGACTGGCCATTTCTGTGCCAGCTCTTCACCGAGGAACTTCACAGCAGTTTGGAGCACACTTTTCTTCAGTGGGGTTAGAGGGAACTGAATAGAGCACATGTGCACAGCAAAGGCAAGCTTTCCAAACCTGTTTAATCTCCCCATATCCTCGCTGTGCAAACCCTGGATGCTGTAAACGAAAGGGAACTGGGGGAAGCAAAAGCAGAAGGAATAGAAGAAAGGAAATGAAGGAGAGGATGAGGGTGTCACAAGCTAGGGAGAGAGGAGCCCCCAGCAGCAGGCACGCTGTGATAGCAGCACTCTTCTTGGAAAAGAAATCAGAGGAAATATTTCTTTGCAGATAAATAGACCTAGAGATTGAGAGCTCTGCTGCTTTTCCTCCATGTGAGAATCTGGTTCCTGACAGTCCATTTCTAGCCACCAGCTTTTCCTGAGAATGGTTGGCTGGAGTCAATGGGTGAAGGCTCATCTAAAAAAAGAGCTCCCAGCTTGGGTTAACACATATAGAAAATTTCCCCTCAGCTCTGGTCAGCACTCAGCTCTTCCCAAAGCTGCATACTGTCACAGGATCACTTCCCAAAGCTGCATCTTGTCACAGGATCACAGAATCTCAGGGATTGGAAGGGACTTGGAAAGTTTATCCAGTCCAAACCCCTGCCAGGGCTCTGTTACCCTCACTGTGAGGAAGTTTTTCCTCATATTGAAGTGGAACCTCCTCTGTTCCAGCTTGCACCCATTGCCCCTTGTCCTGTCATTGGACATCACTGAGAAGAGCCTGGCTCCATCCTCCTGACACTCACCCTTTCCATATTTATAAACATGAATGAGGTCACCCCTCAGTCTCCTCTTCTCCAAGCTCAGGAGACCCAGCTCCCTCAGCCTTTCCTCCTATGGGAGATGCTCCACTCCATCATCCTCGTAGCCCTGCCCTGGACTCTCTCCAACAGCTCCCTGTCCTTCTGGAACTGCAGGGCCCAGAACTGGACACCATATTCCAGATGGGGTCTCACCAGGGCAGAGTAGAGGGGGAGGAGAACCTCTCTCCACCTACTAACCACCCCCCTTCTAACACACCCCAGGATGCCATTGGCCTTCTTGGCCATTACATTGATATTGAGCCACTGGTCGCTTGTCCCCAGCAAGAAACGCTGCATTTGGAAGGACAGGGAGGAAAGTAGGGGAAGATGACCAGGGTAGGGAAGATAGGAAGCAGCAGAGAAGGCCAGGGCTGAAGAAAACAAGAAGAAACTCATTCCATGGCCCTCCTCCCCTTTTAGCCTCCTGCTTTTCTGTGGCTGGAGCACATCTGATGTGTAGGCAGCACCAGGGCCCAGGAATTTGTATGCCCTTGACATTCACAGGAATATGCCATCTACAGTTTTTAGAGATGCTTTTGTCTTGTCAACATGGGAAACGGCCTGGTTAAGTTCAGGCCTGGGAGGCAGTCACAGATTAAGGAAATTGTCTTTGGAGTTGTCTGTATGGGCCAACGTAAATTTGAAAAGGACAGTATGCTATTGTTTTACTTTTTTTGGCCACAGCTAAATAAAGAAAATATGTTGCAAAAATAAGGGGGTCTTTCAGCTACTTTCAACTTTGCAGGCTTAAAAAGGCTGATGAACTGGATAATAATCAAAGTTTGGGATTTCATTGTCCTATACGCTGCTTTGATGAAACATGAATAAAAAAGGCCTTTTAAACGTTGTCCTTTGTGCAGAAAGGCATTGTTGATACTTTCAGCTGCTCTGCTGCCTCTGCAATGGCTAGCTGGCTGTCAAGTAGAAGTCAACAGAAGGGTCTACTGCAACAGCATGGTGGAGAGGCTGGAAAGTTCTTTACTCTGGGGGTAGTGGAGCACTGGGACAGATTGCCCAGGGAGGTGGTTGAGGCCCCTTCCCCGGAGATCTTCAAGGGGAGGCTGGAGGAGGCCCAGTTGGGGTGTCCCTGCTGACTGCAGGGAGGTCAGACTAGATGACTTTTTAGAGGTCCCTTCTGCCCTGGATCATTCTATGATTCTGTGATTCTATGAAAGGTAGCCCAAAGGATGACAGCATGTGACACTCACCTTCCTCCCCAACAACTCTCCATGGCAGGGCAGTGGTGCAGAGGAAGGAGCAACCCCACTGAACTGCACTAGTGTAAGACCAGGACTTACAGTTGCACAGCTGAGAAGTTTGAGGAGAGACATGAAATGACCACAGCCAACAGGACAAGATGCGCTGTGAGTGCGAGTGCTCCACCACTCTGACTCTTCTTCTGTGCACCCACAGTTCCCTCAGCCCATGTTCCCTGGGCCAGACTCTGGCCAACCAGTGGAAAAGGCTGTGCATCATTTCTCTTTCATGTCTGTCTGTTGGACCACATGACCTGTCAGAAAAGGCAGAAAAAGAGAAATTAATTGACGGTGCGTGAAAATGATTGTTGAACCAGTGAGCTCCCCGTGGGGGCTGAGGAACTGCTGAGGTGGACCTGCAGTGCAAGGCCCATGGCGTGAGCACATTGGCCACACCAGTCCTCTGGGGTGCCACAGCAGCCGTGCAATGCCAAGGGCCAGGGCACACACCTCTACGGGGATGCAGAAGGGAAAACACAGCATTTGTTCTGCTCCTCATTACAGCAGATATCAACAGTCACAACTCACCCACGTGGAAGGAAAAGCTTTTTCTTTTGACTTTTGAATGTTTTAATTCAGCTTTATCACCAATAACCTGCCTTTAAATACAGCAACAATCTGCATCGCGCTTACCCCAGAGCAATCCTTAATGAACTATTTTTTCTCTAATATGTCAAATGTTGCTAGGAAGGTCCTCAGCGAGGACTAGCAGTGTGGAAGGTTTCAGCTCTTTGAGTTCAGCTGCTTTTAATTACCCACACAGATAAGTGTAGCCATTTATTTTCTTTGAACTGGAAAAGGTTGCTTTTCTATTTTTAACCCCTGAAGACATTTGAGTAATTCAAATGGAAGTACCGAGTCCAGAAATAACCTTTTTTCTTTTTTCCCTTTTCACCCTGTGAGGACCAAACCCAGTTTCTCACAGGCCAAGCTTTAACCCAGTTCTATTCCGTTCAGCTCGATGTTGTTCAGGTCAGGTTGTCATAGCTGGGTAATAACCATGGTCTCTGCCACTCATCCAGCAGGGCATTGAGCAACACGACTTGGGTTTGTCTTTTAAGAGAGAGTCCTTCTGCAGCAAAAGCTCCCACAGAGAGGCACTACTCAGTAGGATTTTTTTGCCGAGTAAAATGCTACTCAACATGTAGAAGGGTGACAAGATCTGGTCCAAAACAAACACGTATGACCGATTTTCCGAAAGGGCTCAGCGTGTTGCCATTAATGTCACAATGGGGAGGGACTGCGTGCTAAGCACTTACAAAAATCTGGCCCTTGTTTGGATGTGAATGGGGGCTTGAGCTCTTTAGAAAAATCTGGCTGCAATTGTGGGTGCTGAGTACTTGGGAAGCAGTGGTGGTCTTGAACCAGGGCTGCCATTACTCCCTGATTTACACCCTTGTCAGCCATTGATTTTCGGCAGAGTTCCACCCTTCTGGAACCGGAGCAGCGCAGCCAGGCTGCCGTCATTTGTAAATCAGAGCACATACAGATATTTTATTTTTCGAAAAAATTCAGAAAAAGTTTTTGAAATATTACCCCGTTGCCTGAATCCGGGCTGCTCCTGACTGCCTGCCAGCTCCTAGATTAAATGTAAGTCATTACGGAATGTTTTCCTCACATGGGAAAGACTGGAGTGGCTCGGTGTTAGTTTTGCCCTCCAACATTAATTCTAATTACCTCAAAATGCAAACATGCTTGAGTTTCCAGCAGATGACATTATTTTCTCTTTGACATCAGACATCAAAGAAAGAAAAATAAACACGGGACAGTGACAGCATTAGGCCTCTAGTCATTTTTCAGAAGGTTTTTCATGTTCTGTTCCAGACTGGTTCTTCTTTAAGTCTTGTCTCGGATATTAGGGAGGGGAAAGGTTTTACAGACTCAAAGAATGATGGAGTCTTTTCCCTTCCAGTTCTCTTTAAATAAGAAGGGGGTGGGGGGGAAGGAAAGAAACAGTCTGGTTTAGATCAAGGTTGGAGTCTTGGGTTTTAGACACACACACGCCCCAATACTTGGGTTATTTTCTTAAATTTATTTTTAGCTTTTCTTCTGAATGTTCATGGATGATACTGCTGCATTTAAAAGTTGCAATAATTCAAAGACAGCAGAAATGTGAAAAAACATGGAATATTTTGCCTGTGCCTAGCAAACACCAGTGCAGAACCTCTGAATTTTGCAGATGTTTAGCAAGTTCAAGGCATCGTTGATTGGTCAGGTATCATTGCGGCTGAAAGCTGATGTTGCCAGATGTTCCCTCTACAGAGCACTGACCTTCCAGACATGTTGAGTCCATAGGATGTGAAAATAGACCAACCAAGGGAGGTGCCGCTCCTTCTGCTTCTCAGGGCTTGGGGTGTGCTAGTTTTCACTCCCATGGCTTCCATGAGGCTGTGGTGCTGGCAGCTCCAGGGCAACCTTCCTGTGTCCTGCCTGACACAGGGCCAGGATCCTCTCACCTGCACCCAGAGCCCATGCCTTTCCCAGTTCTGTCCAGGCTCCTGGGATGACCCTCGAGCTCATGCTGGAGCCTCTCTCTGCATCTAGAAAATGGAACCTAATGCTGCTGCTCAATCTGACAGACACTGTGGAGAGAAGTACAGGCCCAATGACTAGAGACCCTGACTGTGCTGGGGTGAGGCAGGCTATAGAAAACTCTACACAAGAAATCAAATCATGGGAAAATTGCAAAAGTCTCTTCCCAAAGACTGGGGTAAGAAGATTATTGCAGCACATGGCTAAGAGGCGCTGTGCTGGCAAAGCTGGGCAGGAAGACACATTGGAAGACACACCTGTACTGCTTGCTCCTCACCTTCTTGAGCCCTAAAACTGACACATGAGTTTTAAAAAAGGCCAGCTTGTGATGGACACAGCCTGGAGGAGCTGGTGCTGTTACTGTGCAGGGCAGTGCCCCTGTTTCAGCATCCTGCTTTCTTCCCCTGCTGGAAAAATTGCTCCTTCCACTACATAGGGCAAAGAGTGCATTTTTTTTATAACACATACACGCCCCCCAACACCATTTTAAAAGTGTAGAAACAGACTCATTTTCAGTTAATAAATAACAATAAGTAAATAAATAAGCCCTGTGCTCTGCAGTTGTTGCCTGCGGTGTGAGCTCTAGCATTTTGAAGTCTTCTCGTTGGGATGCCACAAATATTTGCAATAAAGCTGACTGGCAAAATCTTGGTCCAGGGCCCCTGGGCTGCTCAGCCAGCTTCACACCCTTCCTCCCGACCCATTTTCCCTTGCTGAATGCCCAGGGCAGGCAGCAGAACCCCAAGGGCCCTGCAAGGGCTGTGGGCTGGGGTGGCTGGGCTGGGGGATGTCAACCAGCCCACCTCGGGCTTCCTGGAGAACGTTTCTCCTCATGCTGAGGACAGTGGAAAGGTAACAGGGTGGAAAGATGCTCTAAAATAATTTTTTTGCATCTCTCCTCTGTCCTTGCAGTGGACACAGCTGTAGTGTAGAATCTGATGCTGTCAGACTGAAGTTTTTCCAAGAGACTCTGTGCAACACCTGGAAACTTCACTGACACACTCGTTCTGTCACGGGAGCGTTGTAAGGACCATGGATCCCTTCACAAAAGGCAGAGGGAAAAGACTGGATGGAGGAACATGCTTTACCTTTCCCAAACTGACTACAGTGACTCTAGCAGAGGTCTAGCAGGAGACCTCCTGAAGAACTCTTCAGAAAAGGAGAGTACTGAAAACCTGCCCTACAAAAGTCGGTGTTTCCATTTGGGCACTCGGAAATTAATGCACTTAAAATCGAGCTGTGAGCAGAAGTGCTGTGCACGCTATTTCTTACATAAGTGGCTGAACATGAGCCAGCAGTGTCCCCAGGTGTCCAGGAAGGCCACCAGAAAAGAGTGGTCAGAGCCTGAAAGGGGCTGCCCAGGGAGGTGGTGGAGTCCTCATCCCTGGATGTGTTTCAGAGTAGATTGGATGTGGTGTTGAGGGATCTGGTGTAGGGGAGAACTTTGTAGAGTGGGGCTGATGGTTGGACTCCATGATCCCAAGGGTCTCTTCCAACCTGAATGATTCTATGATTCTATGAAATTTGAACCGGCCCGAATACTCACACTGGCAACAGCCCCGCGTGTTGGTAGAGCCCACCAGTCCTCTTCAGGCAGAGTGTGTCGTTCAGGGATATGTTTTCAAAGTTAGATAACCCAAATGTTCTCACAAGTGGATTTGATTACTCTGTCTGTACAAGACCAGGTTTTTGTAAGGGAACGGAGAAGCGCCCGAGGAGAAATGGTGGTGGAGTACGTGAGTATCCTCTTTCGCACACATCAGTGCATAGTTGGTATATGAGGTGGTGCTTGCACAGTTTTCCTTTCACTGCTCAGGCAGCCAGTTTTTGAAATGTGGCCTGTGGTATTTCTGTTTCTTTGATGTTTTCAAATGAGATCTAGTTATTTTAACATGTCCATTATATCTAATTCTCCGCTAAGGCCATCTCAAGGCTTCAGAGAAAATCTGCATCAGGTTTTATTTTGCCCATTTATTTCGCCCATCTCTAATTTAAAAGAAAAGGAAGCTGTGTCCTCTGGTAAAATGACATTCACGACTTTGTGTTTATGAAGTGAGAGATCCTCTTGCTTCAGAAATGCACAGTCCTTTCTTTACAGTTAGCAGACAGTCTGTTAGCTGCTAGAAACATCGGGCCAGTGAAGAGTGGGTGAGCTGTCCTCCTCCCTTCAGGCTGCTGAGTGATGGGTAATAGTCAGAATTACATTTAAAGTCAGCCCAAGTGCTTCACCCAAGGTCATAAAGTGAGACCAATGATACTGGAACAGGACTACATCTTCAGTGCAGTCGGAACCAGCCACTGCTGGGACTCCACCATGGGAACAGGCCTTACCCAAACCAGTTTGTGCTTGAGTCGTTGCTATAAATCAGCTGCAGGCTTTTCAGGATGTGGGATGACTGCGTACAGCGCTGGCTTGCTCATGAGAAGTACTGGGCACCCCTAGACATTTGCTGGGGTCATTGCACGTACAGAGACCGCTCAATCCTTCCTCAGGTCAAGTCCTCACTAAATTGTATCCCCATAAAAGTACAAAGCCATGCAAAATGATGTACATGTGCGATTAGTATTAACGTGTCCAATAATATGGCGTGACTTGGTGGAAGAGAGATTTTTCTAGTGCTGCTTCAGAAGTTCTTAGGACAACAACATTTTCTCTGTGGGAGCCGTCTACTTTCCACGTGGAAAATGCATGATGGAGTTTTGGGTAGGACTAGATATATTTTGCTGCTTTGAATTACTGTCTGGATGAGTCAAGCTATTTTTTGCCATGTCTGATCTCTGCGGTGCTGGTGAATGATCATTTCTGTGTGGACAGTGCATTCGAGTTCCCGTTAATGGTCAGGTTCTCTTCAGCTGCAGATATTCATCTTCTTAAATTAAAATCCGTATTTGAGAATAACTCCTCTGTTATCAATACCTCTTTGGCAGTTTCACTCTTTGTGAAGCATATGGCTGGATAGGAGTCAGCGCTGGTTTGGGAAGAGATGGCCTATTGCCATACCCCCTTGTTGTTGCTTCAAAATCTGGCTGTAGTGCATCTTTAAGCTTTGTGGAGGTCTGTTTTGGTTTTGGGGTTGTTTTTTCTCTCTGTCTCATGCCTAGCAGTGGTGCTTTATACATTCAGTAAGAATGTCTAGAAATAAGATAAGGAACTGGGGAAGCTGCAATGTCCTTATCTCTGTTGCTGCTGTAGGTAGAACTATTAGCTGGAGAAAAATACTGCTTTTTATGAGGTAACAGCTGCTGTTGCTGTAGGTACTGAGTGGGACTGTGCTGCAGTCATTAATCTTGTGGTCCTCCTGTAGCCTTTCACTAATGAGAAATAAAAGCAAGAACATCACTGTTTGGGGATAAGAAATGGAGACTGTGCAATTCAGTCCCAAATTCCCTACAGACAGTAGCTGAGCATCTTTTCAGCTGAACCTTGGTCTTCTGAGTTAACACTGATTAAGTAATAGTAGTATCTCTTGCAGAAAAATGGTGTCCAGGTGCTTCCAGTAGTTGCTGTGTTTTGGATAGGAGGTGACTTTCACATGTATGTTCATATTAACTGTGGGGTGGGGGGTGTTTGTACAAAATAACCACCCCTTGATGACCCTACCAGCAGCTAGAGCCTTCTCACAGCTGTATGGATGCCAGTAGAGAGCTCCCATCACAAGCTGGTTTATTATCCTGTCCACTGGAGTGTAAAGGAGGTGAGCCCAAGGTTTGCTAAATTGGATAAAGTAAGGCTTCTACAGCCATGCTGTTAGGGGTGTCTAATTCCTTTTGCTTTCAAATGCTTGTGAAAATCAGAGCCTACTTTCATTTTGTGGCACCAAAGCAGCCTGGTTATCAAATGCCATGAGCACTGAACAGCCCAGTTGAAACTGAGGCCTCCCCATCAGGCTGGTGTTTATATAAGATATCAACAAAGAGCTTCCTTGGTCCTTGTGAAGTTCCCGGCTGTGTATAGCCCCAGGCCTTCCCTTTTCAGGGCACGTACCTATTCCATGTGTGTCCCAGCACAAAGCAGGGGCATGGGCTGAAGTTTCTAGCAGAGTCCAACACCCACAGCTTGAGCCAGCGCTCACCTTTTAGCATGTCATTTAGCAAGAAACCAAGAGAGACGTTATTGTGCCCTCAGGATTACTGAGCTCGGCCCTGACCCGCGGGAAGAAACACTTCTATGTGCAAACAAAGGGATCGGGGCTGAGCCTGAGCAGACAGGGTGGTGGAAAAAGAAGGACCCATCTGTATTTCTGGGAGGATAAAATGGTACTGGTGGGAAGCAGGACGTACCAAGTACCTGCTTGTTGGGAGAGAGGCAACGTTCCGTGGCGGAGGGGTGTTATAATAAGAAGCTCAGGGAATCCGCTGTGATCCAACAGCTGGAGGAATCAAACCAGCTGAAACTGCCTTCGGTACCATCCTGGACCAGATTTTTCAGAAGAATTCAGCAGCTTGGTAGCTAAGCCCTTTCGCAAAACATCTTGCCACTTACTGTCACAATAGAAGCTGCTGGATGCTGACCACTTCAGAGGAGCTGGACCAAATGCGAGATGCCAAGCACTTGAAACTCTGGCATGGAGCTCTGCGGAGAATTCGATCCATTATGTGCCGCTCCACTTCAAAGCGGGTGGCAGCTTGTGACAAGCATACAGCATCACAGCAAATGTCACTTTTTGTGCAAACATTTAACCAACAGAAAGCGGCTTTTTTGGCGTGGTAGCGAATTTCACCCAAATTTCAATTCGCTTTGATTTTGGGTTTTGTTTGTTGTTTTTTTTTTTTAGAATTTTCACTGAATGGAAAAGAAATACTGGGTTTGGGCCCCTCTGATGAAAATATTTACAAAGCTTTTCTGCGTAGCTTGGGGTGGTGCAGGGATGCCAGAGGAAAGTAGCATTTCCTGACCAAAACTTGTTTACTGCTTTCTGATGCAACAAAAAGAAGGCTATTAGGACCAGTTTAAAACCCGAAAGAGAGATGAAACCCATATCTCTGTCATTTTCTGCACTTACTCACATTATAACTTTGGGAGAAGAGAAAGGACACACATCTTCTCAAAAGGAAAGTTCAGCACAGCCTGAGCTGAAGTTCAACTCTGCATTTCGGGTTCAGACCCATCTCCAGATTTCAGTATAATCTTTCTTTGGATATTCATTTTTTTTATATAATCAAAACCAGGAATTATACAGCTGCTGAGATAAGAGTAATTAAGAACAATGCATTTCCTTTTAAAGCTCCTCAAAGGATAACCTCTAATAAGATGAATGGAGCGTCTCATTCAGGCCACACACAAATGATGGCTCATATTTAGTAACAACATTTTTTGGGGCAAAGATAAGCTAATTTTGCTCACGAACAGAGGGTGGTCTTTAAGCCTTGCATTTGTCAAAGAAACAAGCACTTTTTTATCTACTGCATATAATCTTCCACAGCTCAAGAGGAATAATGTAGGGGGAGGGAACTTCAGGCACTGTATTTATGTTGGAGCATGGGCCTGAGCATAAAGTTAAAGAGGCAACAGACCAGGTTGTGGAAACCACGCTTGGATTCCAAGACTTATATGAGCTGATGTCGTTGCTTCTGTAGGCACTCAGCCTTGCAAATAAGTGCTGGATGACCAGTGGCCTGGGTGCCACAGGGCTCATCTGGATTTATAAGGAAAGTGGAAACCAGTTTCTCATAGCTAACATCTCTGTTGCTTTTCTTAATGCCCGACCGATCTACGTGGAGCTTCAGCAACATCACCACAAGTGGAAAGGAGCCTGCAGGATGCTGAGGGATCCCTGTGGTCCTCTGCTTCCTCCCCGGGCCTGCTGGCATCTCCTGTGGGTGCTTAGCACCTGACGGTCCTGCTCTTGCAGAATCCAGCAAGGTGTAGTCAGACAAGGAATTAGGACCTATATCTGGTGGGTGGTCCCTCTTGTTCCAAGAGAGCGTGCCTCACAGTTTGCTCTCATGCACACTAGTGTGCATGCAGAGAAGTGTAGCGAGGATGCTCCTCAGTGGAGAGCAAAGCACAATCCAGTGCCGGTTCTCCATGCTCGTGAAACGGTCCTCATTTGGGAGAGTTCAAGGAGGGGAGCCTTAATATGGAGAAAAGGCAAGACAGAGTGCAAAACATGCCACTGACAGGTTCTCCTCCCCTCGAGACATTTCACCTGAAGAAAGAGAAGTACCAGCTGGAGTTATAAATGATTCCAGCTCCTAATTGCCAAATGCTTCCCCTCTCCCCTTTGTATCTGTTACAGATGCATCATCCACATATGAATGTTTCCTGGAATTTGGTTCCAGAGATTTGAGCCTGTGAAGTTTTGGGGCCAGACTTACTCAAATGGAACTCCCAGGGAGCAGAAATTGCTTCTCTGTTTAAATCAAAAGGCTTATCAGGGAATGTTAAATGATTTTTTTACAACTAAAAGTCAAAAGATCCAACCAGTCTTCTCCTTGCTATTTGCTGAATAGCTTTCAAATTAAAAAAAAAGGAAAAAAAAAAAAAAGAAAACAAAATAATATCCCCAAACCAACAAAACCCCCTTTTTCCAGTCCCCCTGCTCCTTCAGACCGCCAAGCCTGTTCCTGTCACCACCCTTCTAATTACTGGAAAGACCCCACTTGGCTGGGGAGATCAATGCAGGATTGTTTTACTCCAGCCCAGATATTTTGCCTGCTTAAGCAGAATCTAAAAGAGTAATAGAGTGATCGGTTAGCCAATCAAAGAGCACTCAATCAAGCAGTGCTCTGCATTTACCCAGCGTTTTTCACCAGCAGCCATTAAGCATTCATTGATTACAAGCGTTAATTAGGCCTAATCACATGCCTGCAAATGAGGTGTTATGGAAACACAAAAATGAGTGCTGTGTTTTAAAATGGCTTTTGGTGGTGACGGAGGAGATAGGCATCTCATGGGACTCTCAGGAGCCCCTCATGCATGAAATTCATAAAGACAAGGTATTCAACACCCCCCCCCCCACACACAGAAGAATCAGGCCCTGCTGGTCCGTCCCAGGCAGAGCTAAAGCTTCTGATTTTGATTTTTGCTGCTCTGTATTACTCCGTTATCATCAAAGAGAGCACAACAAGGGAGAGAACAGGCCAGTGGTGAGCTGGAGGCCTGGCAGCGCTGACATCGGTGGCACTGCCGTCCCCGGTGAGGACCACACACCGAGCAGGGAACTGCCAGGGTCAGGAGGAGCTCAGAGCACTTGTTGGGTTTGCCAGACTCCGCAGGACGACCTGATGTGCTTTTGCTGCCATTTAAAATCCCCACCCAAGACTTATTTAGAATCATAGAATCATTCAGGTTGGAAGAGACCCTTGGGATCATCAAGTCCAACCATCAGCCCTGCTCTACAAGTTCTCCCCTATTTGTTGATGTATTTATTTGTAAGGCAATTCAATTTACACAGACGCCTATATGAACAGATTTTACCTAAAGGTAAGGCCACCTGGTCTGTGCCTGGGGCTGAGCAGCACCTTACAGAAGCTCTGATGGCAACCCTGTACCTGTCCATCCTTTCTGCACTGGGATGCAGGGCTGCAACACAATGTCTAAATGCATAAAAGGGCTCTTCTCTCCCAAGCCTGGGCCTGCTTTTCACAACCTCAACCTTCTTGTTTTTCACACTCCTCCATCCCGCTCTAATTTCCATTGTTTTATCTCACCCAGCTCTTGCTGTCCCTCCCCTCAGCAGGACACACAAACAAAAAAAAAAGCAAACCCAAGAAACAGCAGGCAAAGCCTTCATTTTGCAATGTTGCAAGATTGGGTGGATTCGTAGGAAAATATCAACAACAAAACCCAAGGAAAAAAGGAAACCCAATCTTTTCTCCCAGCACCCATGGCTTCATTCCAGGGCGAAGGGAAGAAAAGACTGCCAGGCTGCATTGGCAAAGGCTGGTGGGGGCACCTGGCTGCGGGGCTGTCACAGCACTCCCAGGGGATGGCGTGGGGCATGGGCGAAGCCTGGGTCCCACACACAGCCTGCAATAGTAGTTTAGTTCCTTCTTGGATGGCACTGTTCCCGTCCCTAAGCCCACTCTTCCACTCTTCCTGCTTTGAGGTAAAACACACCAATTTTCTGTTTTACAATTCCACTTCTTGAGCTGTGTCTCTTCTAACTGACCAAAGTCTGGAATGAGCAGCAGGTTGGTCACAAGCTGTTCCCTCTCAGGGTGCTCAGCCCTGATCACCCCAAGGGAGGGTGCAGAGAGGCCCTGGCTTAGACTCACGGCTGGAACAGCCAAGGGCAGGGAAGGGTGGGATTTGCCCCCTTGGAGGGTGGGAAGCGGAAAAGCCTCCAGGGGTCACCCCTGTGGGGAGGAGGGGACAGGACAGGGGACCCCAAACTGACCCACGGGGGGATTCCATCCCATCCCCATCACGCTCAGTGTCAAAGCTGAGGGATCCAAGGGGCAACTCTCTCCCTTCCATGGCCGACGTCCCAGGAGGACCCTGTCTGTTCCTCTGCCTCTGACCCCGATCCCAGCGTTCCCGACTCCAGAGCTGGAATCCAGCTCCTGTCGCTCACCCAGTCCAGGCTGGGACTTTTCCCAGTGCTGCTGGGGACGTGAGAGTCACCCTGGGAGCCTCATACGGTTTTGTATAGATTGTATCTATTTTACTATTTCCTTCTTACTTTAATTTCAGTATTAACAGTTATAGTAGTTTAGTTCCTTCTAAACTCGTAAATCTCCTTATCCTCTTCCTCTCCTTTCTTGTTTGGGGAAGGAAGGGCCATCTGTCAGTCTGGATTTGGTGAATTTGGCTGAAACCACAACAATAGCATTGCCCAGCAGTCCCCTGGTGATTCACCTCTGCCTCCACATGGCACCATGTCCTCTCACCAGGTTTCCAAACAGGAGAAGACAAGTCTGTCATTCCCTGCACAGACTGATCCGGGTCTCTATGCTGAGAAGAAACTTTTAAGTTCTCCTTCAGGTTAAATGCTGAGATTAAGCCCTCCTGGGTGCAAGAAGCCTGGTTCAGCGAGAGGGCAAACTTGAGTGTGGGTGGAGGGGTAAGACCTGCACAGCTCCTGCCCACCCCCTGGTGTGATAACCCTTTCAGAAAGTCTCTTCTGGATAGCAGTGTCAGCCCTTCGTTGGCAAATGTCAGATGCTGTCCTTTAAGATTGTGTCTTGCACTGTCAGAGAAAGCAATAAAGCAGGGCCAGGTCTTTCAACCACAGATGGACCGGCCCTGAAATGATGTGATGGTACTGCATGTAACCCACTTGTTTCTTCAACACCTAGGCAATGCCTTTGCAGTGTGAAATCCACGTAAGTAGATCTGGCTGCCTTAGCATGGGCATGTCACACTTCTGTGTTACCTGGCAAGACCTCAGACATCAGCTTTGGGCTGGGACATGCCCTCTACTGGCACTTAGGAGGACACTCTCGGGCATTTAAAACGTGAGTCTAGCATTTGAGCTAGGCTGCCATCTACATAAAGACCAAAGTCTATCACACTTCCTGCATATCCCCGTCTTTCCTGAGGCTGCCTGGACAAAAACCTTTCTAAGTAAAAACCTAAAAACTTATGTCTTTTCAAGGGGGAAAGCCTACTTGCACCCTCAGAGCAAGACCTACTGCCCTTAGTGGTGCATGGTGCAGAAAACCAAACTGGTACATCTGCCCCACGTGGACCCATCCGGGGAGACTGCCGTGACTCTTGGAGAAAAGCCAGGTGATTAGTACTGCTTTTGCTTTTATTTCTGAGGTTTTTGGGTGCGTATGGTTAGAAGTGCTTACTCTCTGCTTCACTGCAGAGGGTGACAGGACCAGGATGAGGACCCCCATACACACTACGATGCGATGCGGAAAATCTGGGCCTTTTTCTCCTGAGACAGAGAGAAAAGTTACTGCCACTGAGTGTTAGGAGAAGATGAGCAATGTTGGTATTACTGCATTTGGGAAAATGCAAATATGAAATTCTTTCCCAGTGAACAGTGACAGTACCGTGCTATGTAGAAATGTGGGGAATTAGGCAGTGTCATCCCATGTGATTTGTACATACTTAAGAGGGAATTAAATCCTTGTGAACCTCTCCAGCTTTACAGATGTTGAGGCCTGGTTTGGCTTGCCAATGTGCCAGTTTTACATGGAGGCAACTCCACTGAGACCTGTGGAGTCATTAAACACTGTCAGAAGAAAGCAGAGACTCAGATGCTGCTACCCAACTTACCGTGACAAGAAACTGCATGCATATCCCAAATGCTTCATCCATTGAGCAATAGCAGCAGCACTGGCAGGGTCACCTGTGATCTTCTGTGCCCATCGCCTTACCCAGGAGTCCAGGGGGGCACCACCTCCAGGAGTAAGAGGTCAGCAGCTTCTCTGAACCCATTCTGGTTTGGGCCTCCCTGCAGTATTACAAGGATGTCAGCATCTGCGTTCTGCCATTTGCACATCATCAGAGCTCACAGGCTTTAAAGGGTCCTTTGCCGTACCATTTGGTGCCCAGATTTCCCTTCCCTCTTAAATTACTGTCATATAGTGCAACCACTTTAATGCTGGAGCTAATGCAGTTCCCTCTCTGCCAAAAGGCTCTGTTTCCGGTACCCTAATTGCAATTTACCCCATCATAATCATTATCGCCCCCATTGAGGGATTGCGTTTCCACCACATACTGGGCTGCATGTTCTGGTGTATGTTCATAGGTGGTGCTACGCCCCCTGACCTTCCTCCTCATTTATGCTGGCAAGAGCAAAGCGAAGGCCAAAGCAATGTTCTTCCAAGTAGACCTTTGGGAACATGGAGGGACCAGTGACACTGGGGCTGTGAGCCTTCCCGTCTGCGCACCGAGAGGATTGCTGCGTCATACAAGAGGTGAGGCAAGCAAACGGTGCTGGGTGCAAGCCATGTGGAACACCAAGAGCACCCTTTGAGCAAGAGTCAATGTAAGCATCTACTTTCCGTCCTCCTCCTCCCCAACTCCATCCATGCAGGAATTGCGGAGCAGGCTAGACTGGGGCAGGGCATGCGATCTGGATTGCTCTGCTGCGGGATTTGCATGATGCCTACTCGTGCAACCACATCGGGTCTCCCCACCTCCTCTCATCCGTGCAACCACATCGGGTCTCCCCACCTCCTCAGCCTTGATTAACTTTTAGCAGTGGTTTCAGCCAAATTCACCAAAAACAGATTGGCAGATGGCCCTTCCTTCCCGCAAAAAGAGAGGAAGAGGATAAGGAGATTTACGAGTTTAGAAGGAACTAAACTACTATAATGAACTGTTAATACTGAAATTATGGAAAAAAAATATGAAGAAAATAATGAAATAGATACGATCTATACAAAACCATATGAGGCTCCCAGGGTGACGCTCACGTCCCCAGCAGCATCAGGAAAAGTCCCAGCCTGGACTGGGTGAGTGACAGGAGCTGGATTCCAGCTCTGGAGTCGGGAACGCTGGGATCGGGGTCAGAGGCAGAGGAACAGACAGGTTCCTCCTGGGACGTCGNGCTATCAACCCACGTTGTGTAAAGGCTGTGTTGCACCTACGGCACACAATTCTGTAGGAAGAAGTTTGTGTAAGCAGTCACACCTCCAGGCCTGTGTTCCCCGCAGCAGGCCCGGGCCGTGTTTCCTTTCACCCAGGAGTAAAGGGCTGTGCTGCTCCCCAGCGGGGTCATTCCCATCCGTCAAGAGCAGTAGAGGAGGGAAAGTTGGCCGTGGTTTTTGCTCCGGGTCCAGCTCCCAGAGGCTGTGCAGATCCCGTACCATTAAGCAAAGCTAAGCTCATGAGCTACACTTGTGCTGCTATTGTCTTTGCTGCTGTTTTTGTTGTTAATACCTTGGCCTCTGCTATTATGTCTGGTGTTTTTGGCGTGGGAGCCAAGAAAACAGCATTAACTGAACAACCTCAAGACGCAGAGGCTGCCAGGTTGAGAAACCCTCTGGTGCTGGGAAGCAAAGCGAGCGTCTCCCCCCACTTCAAGGCTGTGACCTGTGTTGGCTTCTGACCATGGAAACCCACACAGCCCTCTGGCTGAGTGACCAGCACCCTAAGTACATGCGTTCATGGCGGCTAATTGGGTTTAACTGTATTGTTTTGCAAACCACACCTGCTGAAGGTGAGGCCGTAGGTGGTGGACAGGGTACTTGAAAGTACATAGAGCCTAGAACAGGGGGAGAACAGTTGGTGCACTGAGGGCTTTTTTTAATTGCTCTGAATTATTCGTAATATCAGTGGTTTCCTGTGACATCAAGCTTTTGAACATTGCCTGATTGCCATAAACTGCGGTCCATCCAATTTTCCATTCCCGGCTACGCCCAAGCCACAGCTCATCTGAAAAGCTGCTTCTGCAGAAGACATGTGCCGGCTGGCAGCTTTGAGATAGACAGGGAGGGTGACACAGAGGCACCTGGTGCAGGGCACTCAGCGCTGGCATGGATGGATCCCTGTGATTTCCTCCATTGAATTTCTTGAGAAATGATGGTAAAAGGGCTAATGAGTCAAAGGGAGGAAGTGAGAGCAGAGGCTAACGAAGACTCTGTGAAAGAGAGAGCTCTGTGGACTGCTCTGCCTGTGCCAAGAGCCGGGGAGAGTTTCTGTCAGCTGGTTGGGAAAATCGAGCAGCTGGAGAGCAAACTACTCTCTTGCCTGCATGTCTGCATGTCTGCAAGCACCACTGCCCTCTTTTGGGTGGAATTAGACCCGTGCAGCTGCTTAGTCCACCAGCACATCCTCCTGTGTAGCCTGGTAGCAAGGGAAAGGGACCACTCCTGGGGCAATGCTGTCAGTGACCCTCCCACGGAGAGAGCTGAGCAGCGGGACGGACACGCAGGTTCTGCGCAGCAAGGGTACTGGTTGACAGCACCATAACTGTGGCATTACAGATTGTGGCACGTTACAGATGTGGCTCCTCAGATGGGCTCCAGCTCCTTGGGTGAGCTGTGCCACCAAAGCCACAGTTCCTTCAGGCATTGCTTTTCCCCGTCTCTGGAACGGCTGCATCCCATCATCTGCCATACAAGAGGAAGAGAAGAATGGCTGAGCAGCTCTTGGCTCCAGCCTCTCTGCAGGCAGGTAATTATTTCAGGTGTCTCAGGCCAGTGCCAAGTTCTGCTGGAAACAGTACGTCTGAGACCTTCACCATGGAGGCACCGAAGGTCGTTGCATGGGGCAAGGCGCACCTTGAGCTGATCTCTCCTCCTTCATCCAAGGGCTTTTCTGGAGGGTTCCTCCGCAGCTGCAAGGGTGGTTGTTAGCAGAGGCACAGACTCAGGATATGGGTCGACCTACTGGTTCAATATATTTGATGGCCTGTGTCCAGCAACAGTCAGGTCCTGGAGGAGACATGCAGTGGTGCTATTCTTCTAAACCAGAAGAACGCTCCCTTTGAGAGACAGCTCATGCCCCCAGAAGTATCTGATTACACTCAATTCAGCTTCCACAGCTACCAAATTTTATCGTGCCCAGTCACAATCTGACAAAGTCCTTACAGTGACCTACCCATAACATTTGAGTTGATGAGTGACACTTTTTATAAGACCAACTATTTCATTATGAAACTTTTTGAGGTTGGAAAAAAAAATCCCAAACAAATAAGAACATGCCACTCTTAATAAGGTCGTCGTGCATTTTTACACATCCTCCTTGTAGCGACTGTGGCTGCATGTAAAAGGCAAGCATGCCTTGTGATCGTGAGAGAGTGGCTAAAAAACATGAGTCACACAGTCAAACCTTGTGACTTGGTAGAACTAAGGAGGTCTCCTTAAAGGCAATTTGTGGAAGAATTGGAGAGAAACGCAATTTTTCAAGGTCAGCCAAAGGCTAATGAGCACTCTTTCATAGCATGATTGTATTGCCTGAATTTCTGTATTTCAAAGCCAGCCTAACTACTTTATTGCCGAAGCACTGTAACTGAAGAGGCTGTAATAATATTGACAACTAATCCTGCCAGAATCTAAGATAGCATTCAGCATAATATGAAACATTTTCTCCTTGCCCGGACGAGTATGGAACAAAGAGTTAAACAAATGTGTGGTTCCCCTGAGTACCACTTATCTCTCTTCCCAAAGGGCATGTGTACAGATGCTTTGTAAGTTGGGTTGTCAACGGCTGAGGCTTGTGGCCAGATTCACATGTTCCCCACCTTCTTGCTTGTGAGCTGCAGGAGACTCATCTCCAGAGGGACAGTTTTTCATAACTTAATTAGATTGGCGCCATTCGCGCAGCTACAGTTTCAGGTTGGCTCAAGCTTTCCTTCTGCTCCAGCTCTCCAGTTCAGGGGATTACAGTAGCGCTGAAATTGGTTCTGAACTAAGTATTTGGCAACCTCCGCGGGTCAAGGAGGGCAATTCTTGTTACTGCTGTTGCTAAATTGGAAATAAATAAATAATCAATGTGCAGTCCTTAATGAGAGGCTAAGAATGAGAGACTGAGCGTTTTTGCAGCTTCCCCACTTCGTGTGTACGTAGGAATACGCTGCATCTTTTTTTTTTCTTTTCCCATGAATGAACAACTCCATTCTCACAAACCAGTTTAGTTGAAGGAGAGCTCCAATTGCATCCTCTTAGCGCAGATTTACACCCCGCTTAGTTCTGTGTAGCTTTAATTGGCTGGGAATCCGGATGGGCTAACCCAAAATCGGCCAACGAAGAAGCGTTCCCACTGGAGTTGTCAGTGGTTCAACCCAGCCAGTTTAGAAACGGGTCGGAGTGAAAATCACAGAGGGTTTTTTTCAGCATGGAAACAAAGCCCTTAGCCTTGACTAGCTGTATGCTGCTGAACTGCAACCCCAGGAAAAGGAGATTTACAAGCAGCAAGCGTTGACTGGAGGAAAAGAAAGAGCGGGGCCACCTTTCCCAGCGCTACACGTGGAATGGGCGCCTCCTGACTGCAACGTGCAGATGTTCATTACGAGAGAACAAGCTACAAGTATGAGTATCCGGGCTCGCTTCCACTCCCCGTGGGCCACAGAGACCCCTGCCACAGTGGCCCACCTTCCCCTGCCACAAGCCCTTCACCATGGCTCATACTGCATGTGGACCCGCTGAGGTTTTCAGCTTTTGCTGGGGCAACCGGTAGCTGGAAAGCTGCACTCTTGTGAATTCTTCACCAGGTTCACTGATGGAGAGAAACCCATCCCTAGCAAGCAGTTTTCAAGAGCTCAGCTGACAAGTGGCACACTAACAGGAGACAGAACAAATCAAGTAAAAGGCAATACGTCTGTAAAAGAAGAAATGTAGGTGTTTGCAGGGACAGAGAAAAATGACCATTTGTGTTAGAGAGCTAAGAAAGAGCAAGGGGAGCACGTCACTTCTGAAAGCAACCCAAAACACAGACAAATCCACCGTCCAGATTTTCTCACCTATGTATAGATAAACGCAGAGACCTTGCTCTGTCCAACTCGGTGCTGTTTGCCATATTTGCCAGCAGCAGGAACAGCTGGGATTGCATGCACCCTCAGCAAGTGTGTCGATGACACCAAGCTGTGGGGAGTGGTCAGCATGACATACTGGAGGGAAAGGATGCCACCCAGAGGGACCTGAACATCCACGACCTCTCCATGTAACTTATACTAACACTTGGTGCCAGCTCCCTCATTTGATCTGGTCTGAGCTCTCCTCCTTGAACTGTTGGGATGGCTTTTTCTGCTAGATGGAGAAAGATTTAGTAGGGTCTGGTTCCGTCCTTCACGCAGAAACCGAGGCGCCTCTGAATCTCCTTTGTGATGACAGAAATAAACTCCTCTACGAAAGTCTCTCACTCAGATGCAGTTTTGCCATTTATTGTGTGGCTTTTTGGCAGGTTTTTAACACTCCTTTGGCAGTCATGGCTTGCAGTGGCAGCCAGCGCTGCAGGGCCAGAGAGTGAGGCTGCAGTGCCCCGCTTCTCCTCCACCCTCTCTTCTCCTCCATCCCACCACCCACTCCCAGCCCAGGGCACAGAGATATTGCCCTGGCAGTTTTTCACTTACCTACAGCCCAACTGTGTATGACTCACCAGCATTTCTGAAGCAGAGGTCTTTGCAGGATGCCTCTTGAGACCCCTTTGGCACAGCTCTCAGGCAGAAGAAGATGCTGCTGAATGTAAAAAGTTAGCCATTGCCTAATGGACTGGAAGATAATTTGCCTTCTCATACAATAAATCCCTTGCCACTCCTTTCCAATGCAGAAGTAATAGGTAACTATTGCAGCCTTTCCTACTTCAACATTACTTGTTTTGCAATTTCTGACTATCGCTGCTAGGATTACTTTTTTTGTTCTTGGTGTATTTTTTAAACTCCCTGTTATTCCTAAATATGGGGAACCTAAATATGTTCTGCATCGAAGGGCTATTTCCACCAAGGCCCACAGCTTCCCTCTCTGCATTTCACAATGTCATCAATATTCTTTATATTTTCCTCCTTTTCTATGTTCCTAAAACTAGCTAGTTTTAGGAACACTAGACTGTTCGACCACTGTACGAATGGGACCTCAAAAATACTGTTCTCAAACTCAAATAATCTATAACAACCAACAGCTTTTTAAATTTCCTTTGTAAAAGACAACAGCTGAAGGAATAAATCAGCTTTTTTCTTCCTTGGCAGGTAATCCTCAGAGCTCCCCGTATTTCCTCCTGGGTTTCCTGTGTGAGAGCAATCACCCTAATTTAAGATTCTCTGTTCCCAGTGAGTCCCCGGAGGGTGACAGCACCCAGAACAGATTTGTCTTATTGCTTCTTCCATTCCTGATGAGATTACAACATCCTGGTGCTGGCGGTTTCTCAGCCACGTTGATGCCATTTTTTTAACTCATTTCCCCTCTCCGGTTCCCCCAGCTCCCACAATTGATATGTAAGCATCTGAAAATTATTGCCCATTCTTTGAGTTTGTTTTCAGATCAGCTTGGTTCGTTCCTGTTAGGCCAAACTGGAGATTCATCTCTGTGCAGCTTGAGCTGCAAATTGAAAATCATCCAGAAAATACGACCAGGAAGATCCCAACCCCTTGGGATTGGGATCCCGGTCATCCTGATGCAATGTTGGCCAGCCAACCCAGCCCCACTTCTACCCGGTTTCTGCCATCTTTCGTGCCATGCTCAAAGAACCAGAAGTCCCTGTCACTATTGCTTGAGCACTTTCCTTCATCTGGCATTCCTGCACACTTCTATAGGCAGAGGAAAGCTTTGGCACAACAGTCATGATGCCGATACGAAAAGGTAACCATCGTGGAGGAAATTTACTGATGCTTTTCTCCTGCTTTTTTTTTTGACCTGCCTTAATATCCTTAAAGAGCTTTGGTGCTGGCTGGCAACAGCTAGGTGCTTTACTAAAGTGTATTTCTGAATGAGTAGCTTTGTACATCGAGCTTCTAAGCTGTTATGACAGTCCCAGTGAGCACCACCTTTTAACATTTTAGCAAAAAAACCCCACCAAACCAATAATAATCCAGCCCTACAGACTCTAGGTTTCAGACTAGGCTTCTTCCTAGCAGGGTGATGCACTTGCTGCTGCAATACATAGGATTAAAGTAATCCAGCTGTAGAATAAGATTTTGTCTTGCATTTCTCTTTTAACAAAGACTTCTAGGTAAGTAGGACTATAACTTAATTGCATGAGCTTGTAAGTGAAAGAAAAAGCATATGCACATTTGCTTAAGAACAGCACAGCCAAGTATTTACTGATTTCTAGGTCTTTTTTGTTATGCTGCAATTGTGATTGAAATGGTTGGCTTTTTTATGTCCCTCTTAGTAGCTAGCATGTCCCTGCAGTTGTTTCCATGCAAAGGATGCTGGGCATGAATAGGAAAACCCAGCGTTACCAATGTTTAGCAAGGCAAACAAGAAACTGTATAAACCCAGCGTTACCAATGTTTAGCAAGGCAAACAAGAAACTGTATGTTTTTTGTGGAGACTGATTCTGCCAAAGCATCCCCAGCCGTCTCAAAGGCGTACGTTTCCCGCCTGAGCTGCGTTTTTGGGTGTGCGCAATGGGGTTTTTGTGTCCTTATTCTGTGGACTCTGGTTTTGCATTACAAAGAACCCGGCTTCCTGAAGGCATTAACCATCTAACTTCTTGCACTGGTCCTGTTTTAAAGTGTTTCAAGTTGAGTCCCATAAAGCTGAAGCAATCAATAGCTATCAGTCGTTCCGCTGTGTGTGTTATTTTTGTTTGTTTTTAATCAGGGCCCCATTAGAAGCATGTGAGCATTTTTGTTTCCCATTCCTGTTTGAAATGAAGCCAGATATCAAAATCTGGAAGTCCTTTGCAAGACAGGGCTTCCACTCTTTGCACAGTCCTCTGGTGACTTTATTGCAAGGGCCCAAGATGAAGCTACGAAAAGAGGACAAAATGCTAGAAAACGGATTGTGCTTTTCATCGTTCCTGCGGTGCTTTAACCACTGGCAAGTTGTGCCTGTAGATAGTGGATTTATAGTGATTTACCTTTAGCCTGGCTTTGGCCCCCTTTACCTGGTGGTTGCCTGAGCACCTGGGCTCTCGCATGAATCATCCGCGCTGGTTTCGGAAGTAAAAGCTTCTCAGCTCAACAGCAGCAATATCCGGGCTGGCCATCGGTTTCTGTTCCGTTCAGCCTCAGCTGATATATTTCATATGTTTCTGTAGCTGAAGCAGGGCCAGGACTTCTCCAGCTTTGACAGGAGGGCTAAATGAGAGCAGGGAATTTTATGTGCCTCTTCCCACAGCATTCCAGTAACTGTGCAGGAAGTCATTGATCAATGGGATTTAGGCAACGTGCACAAGAAAGGTACGTGTGTGTGGCCCGGTGGCCGTTGCAGCATGTGCTATGACGACACCACCCTCTGATTCAATAAACGGAGGGATAAGAGACTAGGTGGTAAGCCACACACACCACGTTTATGATGCATCTCTGTAGCTGAGCAAATGCAGTGTGGTCTGGTTTTAAAGCCCATTCTATAAGGATGCATGTTTCTTACTAACGCTATGGTTTAGACGTGGTCATAGCAGAGCGATTTTCCTGGAAAAAAATTGCTTAACGTGCTCTCACAATGGGTGAATTCCCTGACCCAGTGGCTCATCCTACCCTGGGAACAGGAATGGGAGCTGACCTCTGGCAGATCACTTCAGATTTGTTTTACTGTCCTGACTTGCACAGCTCCTCTGTGCTGCAACCCAGGCGAAGGGCTGAAAAGTTGTGTCATCTCTTCAGCAGGCTGCGATGCGTTCAGGCCACGCAGCACGGGAGGCTGGAAGAGCTGCTGTGCCTGCACGCCACGGCCAGGGCTGTTAGCAGCCATGGTTTTGCAGGGTGGCCCTCTCCCAAATCATAGAATCATNCCATCCTCATAAGCCTTATTTTCCAGGCCTCTCACCAGCTCCGTGTCCCTCCTCTGCACTCGCTCCAGCCCCTCCAGATCTCTCTTGTGCTGAGGTGCCCAGAACTGGACACCAGACTCAAGGGGTGGCCTCACCAGTGCTGAGTACAGGGGGACAATCACCTCCCTGCTTCTGCTGGTCACACTATTTTTTATGCAAGCCAGGATGCCCTTGGCCTTCTTGGCCACCTGGGCACACTGCTGGCTCATGGTCAGCCGCCCGTCAAAGTCAACGGTTGAAGTCAAACTCATTCCTAGGAAGTCTGCAGACCTTCCTAGAACTGCATGGGCAGAGTGTTTATCCTGCTGGCATAGTGGATATGCTGTGGATATAGGGAGCAGGCCAAAAAAGGATAAAAAAGAAGTATTTCTCCAATAAATGCATCTAATTTGTCCGTAATTGCTTTCAGGCATCAAAATTGCCAAGGAGAGGTCTTCCAGGCCTCTGCCTGCCCACAGTGTACAGGGAAGTGTTACAGGGCAAAGAAAGACTCACCTCAGCAGTGTGTGTGTATTAGCATGGAAGGCGACAGAGTGATTTTTCATCTCTCCCGTGCCTCAGTTTCCCCATTTGGCCACGGTAAGATGCAGCTGTGGCGGGGTGGACAGGGAAGGGGTTGATGTCAGTCCAACCCCTCTGTCATTGCATGACTCGGAGCATAAACTAAGGAAGTAAATCTGTTTTCCTTCTCTCTCTCTTTCTTATCTGTGATTCTCCCCATCCAGAGAGAAGGGAGAGGGGGAGGCAGCGAGAGGTTGCTATCATGCAGTGATGAGACAGGCTGTGGAGAAAAAAGATGCTACTCCTTCAGTGATCCCAAATGTGCTCACAAATCTCAGAAGAGCTGAATATTTCAGCTGAAAGAGTCAGCTATGAAATAATCTGTTCCCCAGACACCGGAATAGTTGTCATTATTGTGCAGCATCAACAGTCCATTGAGCGGAATGGGGGCAGCCCGTGCAGAGCTTGGGTTTCAGTCTGTCCACCTGCAGCCCAGTAAATAATGGCAAGGATAGTTTACTGTTACAGAGGGATCGGAATTGCCTGGCTGAATGGTCACAATCCAGGAAAATGTGTTTTAATTTAGCTAAATGAAAAGTAATACATCTGGGAACAAAGAGTTCAGGCAGTACCTACAGGACAGGAGTCTCTGCCTTGGAAATCAGGATTATGGGGTCATTGTGGTCACTGCCTCCACAATAGCCGCTGGGTCAGTGTGGCTAAGGGGGCTCGGCTGCCTCTGGGAACCTAGGTGCAAATAGTGGGACGTGGGAATGGCAGAAGCCTCAGCAGGAGCATCCCTGGGCTGTCCACATCTTAATGAAAACATGGAAACACCAGGGAGGACCACTGACACGGTGGCTGGGACAATAAAAGCCTTTCTGTCACGGAAGGGTTGAAGAGCACAACCCAGTCAACTTTTCTAAGGCAAGGTTTGGGATGTCTTTGTGACACTGGACCACAGCATTGCAGAAGGGGGCACTGGAGTTACTCTACTTCAGCCATGACACGAGACATTACTTCCTAAGGGTGATCCATGACGACCAGGCAGGAGATGGCAAAATCACTTCAGGGCATTACTTGAACAGACATGCCTGAGTCCGCTGTAGGAGAGGAACTCTCCAGAATGGGTATGTAAAGTTCAGTTGGGATTATCATCTCTCAGTTCTCCTTCCTGTCATGGTGGCAGAAAAAACCAACAACAGCAAAAGTCTAATCTGCATTTCCCTCAGTCTGCTCATTGCTGCAGCTCCGCACTGGGACAGTGACAGTGACAGTGCCCTGCCTTCAGCTTTAAGGCTTTGGGCCACAACAAGCCCGAGACTTTTCTTCTCTGGTGTATTGTAGGGTATCACTGGCTTATTTTGTTCACCTTCTCCTGAAGCACTGGAAGTAGATGGGGTAAGCGCTTTGGAAGGCGTCAGCACAACATTTCTATCCCCTTGGGACCTGCCAGTGGTCCTGCCTGTGATTGCCACCTCCCTGAGGGCTTGCTGAGCTGAGGGGAAGCCTGCCCTGCCCTGCAGCGTGGCCTCTGAATTACCTGCCAAAATCATCACGGGGAATTTTATGAGCCAGTTCCCTGCTTTGGTCTTTTCTGGTCTTTACCTGTGGCACGGAGCAGCTTTGCTTGCAGAGGACTGTGCTCCCTAAGTCTAGCTGAAGCCTTCAGGCTCAGTATTGGCACTGCTGGCCAGCCTGTGCAGCACAGGAGCTCCTATCAGTTGGTCATCACAGGCTCGTCTTCAACCCTGAGAGCCGGGACATGGAAACGTGGCTTTGAAGGAAGCACCTAGTTCATATCAAACAACAGGTCCAAAAAATGTGGTTTTCTCAGCAACTAAAGGACGTGAGAGCTTAAAACACACAGAGAGGGATTAAGGCCACCTAGGCAATATTCCTGGGAGAAGAATTGTCCCAGGAATCACTAGGACATTATTGCCATTAACTTTGATCTCTGTGTTGCCTCACTTACTGGAAGGCTCACTCACTGTCTGGGAGGCGAGGCAGCAGCTGGCTTTCCCAAACTTCCTTAATGACTTACTTTCCCATCAAGGAGTGCAGGAAGATATTTCATGCTATGGCAGAACTGAAGTCCTTGCACATTTCTCCGTCCCACCGCAACCGCAGACAGGCCTCACCTACGGAGTTTGCACTACAGCTGATACTTGAACTTTTCCAGCTTTCGACCTTGGGGTTTGGATCTGTGCTTTAGCAAGAGGAAGGCCAGCTGAGATGAAGGGGCCAGACCTTTCCAAACCGTGGGAGTGCTCCTCTTGCGCAGCTCTAGTCCGGGCCCATCTCTAAATATAACCATAACACAAATAATAATATTAAAAAGAAAAAAAGAAACCAAGAAATAACTGCGACCTTCCATCCAACAGTGGTTGAGTTATTGCCACAGTTACATCACAGCCGAAACAGGTGCGAGGAAATAAGCCTCCCAAAAGCTTCTATTCAGGAGGGAAATGACTGAAGAAAGCAGAGGGAAAGGAGGAAGGCGAAGGTAAGGGTAGGAGCCAGGGGACAGAGAGGAAGTTGTTTCTCTTGGGATGTGGCCAACTTAGTAGCTGTCCGAACCCAGGAGAAGTCTGGGATGCTCCTTCTCTTACTGTCCTTGCCTTTCCCATGTTCAGGCTGCCTGCTAGCAGAGAGTGTGGTGACGCCAGCATTGAGCTGCCCTCTGAATGCCCCGTTGCCTGGGACCTCCACAGCCCGCTGATCCACGCTGAGGCCTGATGCAAGCAGACACATCCTTCCAAGCAGATTTTGTGCAATTTTCAAGGAATCCTTCAAGGACTCATCAGCTCAAATAATTCTCTCTGCCCCAAAACTATGGGGAAGGGAAACGATTATGAGAAAGCTCATGTTCCTCCAGCAGCTGCAGTCACTTTGGGTGGGATTCATCTGACTAAACATAGATGTCTCCATCTGAGCTAGTCACGCTAGGCTCCCTTTATGGAGGAGAACATGGGGAAATACAGGCACAGCTATGAGTCATCCCCTCCCCAGGTCAGTGTCTAAAACAGGTCAGGCGAATCTTGCCCATTTCTCTTCTTGGCTTGTTAAAAGGAGCTGCAACGAAGCGGCCAAGGGGTAGGTCTGTAAAACTAGTTGAAGCCCATCTTTTACCTGGTGTCCAATCCATGTGATTTGATCTGGGACCAAAGGGTCGAGCTGTGAAGAGGGCATTGCCAGCAAAAGTTGAATAACCTCAGCAAAGTGGGGTAAACTGGCTCAGCCAGAGCTTATTTCTCTGTGGGACAGAAGGCAAGGAGTGCAATGCTGGAGAGGAAATGGCCTGAAAAACAAGACTGTAAAAGTCATCGGGGGGTTGTCACCCCAGTGCCAAGACTATGTTTGTCTTGAACCAGGGCAGGTATCTCTGCTTTTCTGTTTGTGGTTTGGAGTTACTGCCTTCCTGACAGTTGCTGCGTTACCAGTTACTTCCCTGCTCCAGCCTCTCTTTCCTTCCCATCTCTCCTATCCAGACTCCAATATAGCAGGCCCATCTTCATGTCCCAGTGGGGCATCAGTGTGCTGCTGAGTGCTCTGACAGCCAGGCAGGCCTGGAGCAAAGGATGTTCACCATCCATGGCAGAACTGTGAGTCCAGGGCACTTCTGAGTTCCAGGTTCTAAGTTCCAGGACACTTGGGAGTCTTCCAGCTGGGCTTCAGCTGTCTGCACCCTGTGCTGTAGCTCCTGACGGCTCAGGAGTCCTCTGCCCATGTCCTCAGCCTGGTGCTGAGCTCTGTGTTGAAAGAGAGGAGCATTTCCCATGCTACGTGTGCGTCTGGGACGCGTGGGGAAAGGAAGTGCAGCAGTCACCAGGAGCACCAGCAAAGTTAAAACAACCAGCAGAGTCGTTATCTGATGGGGAAAGTAATGAGGCAAAAATGCTCCAAGCATGCCGTGAGCCAGCTCCTCTGTCGAGGGATTACTGCTGAGGACTCTCAAGACCTTATGTGCACCCATGACTGTAACCCATGAGTAAGAGCCCGAAGCATGTGCACAAGGTAAATAAATGGTTGGAGGGAGCTGCTGCACGTCAGATTCTTCCCCCCACTTTTTTTCTTTCCCTTTTTCACCACTGAGAGACAAACAAAAGCTCCAGCGATGTCACAGGGCAATACATCTGGTGAGTTTCTTGGTGCTGTGCCCCAGTACACGACAAGCCCCTCTGCTGCCTTTGCCTTCACCAGAGGTGACACACACAGAACTTAGAGCAGGGCCTGGCAGCAGGAAGCAGGGGGTGGAGGGGAGGAAAGGCTTTCCCAACCTACTGCAAGGGGTCCCACGCAGTGCTAGCCTGAAGCTAAGGCATGGACCAAGTGCCAAATTTCCAACTCCCTGCCACAGGTCATTGACTGACAGAGAGGGGCTGGTGCTGTAAGGGCCTTTTCCAGAAAAATCCAAAAAGTGATTTAATTTGCTTAAAACCTGACAAATAACAACAACGAGAAAAAATACCTGTGCCTGAATATATATGTGTTTGCCCATGATGGACTTTGGAAAGACCTAATGAGTGGGAGTCCTCAGAAGCTGAGATGGGAATTCAGGACCTCTCCTAAACTCAGGACTTAGGTTCCTGGGCCTCAGCAGCATGCTGATGGACAACTTTGTGCTGGGACTTTTTGGAGATCCCCTTTCTCTAGCTGCTAGGCAGAACTGAGGTTCTGGTGCCTTTAAACCTGCCAAAAGGATTTTGTATCAAGACAGCTCCTTGCTCTGTGCTTGGATATTTCTGGGAAAGCTGGCTGGGAGGTAAGGAGAGGTATGTTCATTAAGTGCCCTCACTTGGAGTTAAAGGGCCAAGCATGCTCCTGCTCCTTCACCCTGCTACAAGCAGTTCACTGGGAAGAACAAAATGGTTAAAGTTGCATAATGAGAAAACATCCTGGTAATTGCATTCCCCCCAGGGTGGGGCGGCTGCAGGTCACAGGTATTGAGGTACAGCCCTGGGTGAATGCCAGCTCCTGTTCCCTCCCTCTGGCCATGGTCCCTCTCCGGAAAATTGCATCTTTGCTCTGCATTCATTAACACCCTGGCTGTGGGATTTGTGTGTTCCTGCCAAGCGGCGCAATCTCACCTGCCCAGTAGGATCTGAACGAGCGCTCCCAGATAATCACTTCCTGAGCTGGAGGTAACAGTGCATGGGGTAACATGCCCAGGGCCCCCATGTCCCACGACTGGATTGGTACCAATGCCTATTAATAGAAACAGAGGAAGGAAGATTAGGAAGGGAGACAAATCACAGCTCTTTCCCAATGGCGCCTAGCTCTGCTGGGGCAGACAGCCTGCCCAGGGCTGCTGGCTCAGTGCAGCCCACCACCCCAGGCTCTATACACCTTTCTTTCCACCTATATATAGGGGGGGTTTAGCTGCAGAGAGCTGAGAATCAACCCCACGCAGCTTAGCCCCCTCTGGCCCCTGAGCGGTGCTTTGGTGCCCAGGTGGCCAAGAAGGCCAAGGGCAGCCTGACTTGTATAAGAAATGGTGTGACCAGCAGAAGTAGGGAGGGGATTGTCCCCCTGTGCTCAGCACTGGTGAGGCTGCACCTTGACTCTTGTGTCCAGTTCTGGGCACCTCAACACAAGAGAGATCTGGAGGGGCTGGAGCGAGTGCAGAGGAGGGACATGGAGCTGGGGAAGAGCCTGAAGAATCAATCTGATGAGGATCAATTGAGGGAGCTGGGACTGTTCAGTTTGAGGAAGAGGAGGCTGAGGGGAGACCTCATCACTCTTGCAACTGCTTGAAAGGGCATTGGAGAGAGGTTGGTGCTGGTCTCTTCTCACGGGCAATGAGCGATAGAAGGAGAGGGAATGGCTTCAAACTGCAACAGGGCAGGTTTAAGATGGCTATTAGGAACAAATTCTTCCCAGCAAGAGTGGTCAGAGCCTGGCCTGGGCTGCCCAGGGAGGGGGTGGAGTCCCCATCCCTGACTGTGTTTCAGAGTAGATTGGATGTGGTGTTGAGGGATGTGGTGTAGGAGAGAACTTTGTAGAGTGGGGCTGATGGTTGGACTCAATCCCAAGGGTCTCTTCCAACCAAAATGATTCTGATTCTATGAGTTGGCTCCAAGGTGCAGCCTCTTGTCCCTTGCCTCCAGTAGCTGTTTGGCCACGGAGCTTGAAGCTTTCCTGAAGGCGATGGGTGGCGACAACTGAAACTGTGGCTCTGCCTCTTTCACCGAGAAACATACCCAGAGATGTTTCACTATTTCAGTCCCCTGAAGAAGAGAGCTGGACTGGGCCCCGTGCAGCTCTGGGCTCGCCAAGCAGGCAAGTAGGCACTCTCGCTTTAAGAATTGATTTCCTAAGTGAACTGTCAACTCCCGGTGGCTCGAAAAATCTGCAAACAATTTCTAGTCACTGAACAAAGCAAATCTTTGTGCTGTGCTGTAATAGTTCATTATTAAATAAAGGCTCCTTTGTTAGGCTTTAAGAAATGGTGTGTGCTCCACCGCTCTTCACAATGGGCCCTGGTGTGACTCTGCAATGCACATAAAGTCGTATTTCATGTCCTGTGAAAAGATGACATAGTGGGCTATTTTAATTTCGGCAGGGAAAGCGCAGGGTGAAGCAAAGATCACAGCACAGCTCTGATGAGTGAACTGTATTGTTGATGCATTTGATTCACGACCGTATGAGAGGACCCGGAGACTGGACTTTCCCTCATTCGCAAGAGGGTGAGTGAGGAACAACCCGGGCAGCATTACTCGAGAGGAGAGTGAGGGAAAACTTCAGCAGCTGCAGCTCCTACAAGTTGTGTTACTTGCTGGGCTGTTTCTTTTTGCAGTTCCAGTCCTAAATGAGTCAAAACAGGAATCAAAGGGCGCCAGTGTTTTCCCATCCAGAAAAGCAAATGCCTTGCCAGCTCCCTCCCTTCTTTCTTTTGCTCGGTACCCAGCAAGCTCCCAGTAATCTTGCCAGTTTGGACCCTACAGCTGCAGAGCCCTGTCGCCCTGCTCGGTGTCTGCTTGTGTCACACATTGGTGGCTGGAGCACAGCAGCCCTGAGCTCTTCAGCTGCATGAGAGGGGCTGGCAGGGGAGAGGAGAGCCCAGGGGGTGGCCAGATCTCACTCAGCACATCCCTCTTCCACACAGCCCAAAATGCTTCCCCTGCCCCCAGCTTTAAGGCCAGGATCTCCTCCTCCCTGCAAGGTCCTTAGGCTTCAGCTCAACTGAAGCTGAGCTCAGTGTGCTCCTTTGCATTTCATTCAAACATATTTTGCCAGATTGCAGCCTTTTCACAGAATTATGGAATCATAGAATGGTTAGAGTTGGAAGGGACCTTGAAGATCACAGAGTTCCAAACCCTCTGCCCTGGCAGGAACAGACCAGGTTGCTCCAAGTTCCATCCAGCCTGGCCTTGAACCCCTTCAGGGATTGGGCAGCCACATCTTCTCTCAGCAACCTGGGCCAGGCTCTCACCACCCTCAGAGCAAAGAACTTCTTTCTGGTATCTCATCTAACTCTCCCCTCTTTCAGTGTAAAATCATTATCCCTCATCCTGTCACTGCACTCCCTAATAAAAACCCCTCCCCATCTCTCCTGTAGCCCCATTTACGTAATGGAAAGGGCTCTAAGGTCTCCCTGGAGCCTTCTCTTCTCCAGGCTGAACAACCCCAGCTCCTTCAGCCTGTCTTCACAGCAGAGGTGCTCCAGCCCTCTGAGTGTCTTGGTGGTCCTCTGCTGGACCCATTCCAACAGGTTCAAGTCCTTTCTGTGTCGAGGACTCCAGGGCTGGACACAGTGCTCCAGGTGGGGTTTCACCAGAGGGGTGGAATCACCTGTGGGGTCACCCATCAGACCATCACGTGAGCTTGCATTCCCCGTTGTTTTTCCCTCTTGTGATGTTTTGCATGGGGTTGGAGGTACATGAAGAGAGCTGTAGTTTTCCTGTTCCTTCCCATCACACCATCAGGGCTGCATGAGACCCCCAGGGCTGGTGCTTCCCACTCAGCTGGAAGAGGCATCAGCTGGGGCTGCAGCAGGCTCTGGGCAGATGGTTTCTCTGAGCCTTGGGTGTCAGGAGGAAGGGGCCAGTCTTTTTTTCAGTGGTGCACAGAGAGAAGACAAGAGGTAATGGGCACAAACTTGTACATAAGAAGCTCCATCTCAACATGAGGAGGAACTTCTTCCCTTTGAGGGTGGCAGAGAGTGAGCACCGCCGTGAGCGGTGCTGGTCCTCCAGCCGTCAGCTCGCCGTCCCAGTGGCAATGCCACCACTGGGCTGGTTGGGGAGCAAGTGGAAAGCAGACTGCTCCACCTGCTTGCTTTCCATACAGCAGCCACTATTAATTCCCTCCTCTGCTGGCCAGCCGGCAGCTCGGGTAACTGCACTCAGCCTAACTACCACCGCTGGCCCTTCCAGGGCAAAGATGTGGTTTTCCTTACCTGCTATTCCCAATTGCTGCGTAGAGCACCCGCAGGAACTTGCCACATGGCTGCCAAATTCCTCTTGGCAGCAGAGCTGCTGCTGCCTCTGGTGCTGTGAGGAGGCAGGAGGTTTGTTGAAGGTGCCTTATTCACTAGCTCGGAGAACGGCTGATGGCAAGGCAAAAGCACACTTCTGTCCTCTGGCCAGACTCCTACACCACCACCTCCCACGTTCCTGTGGGCTTTGCCCTGGCTGGTGTCTGGCCATGTGAAAATGAAGGCAGGAAGCTGGAGAGTGGTGGTGGAGGTGGAGAGGTCTCAGTCCCAGGAACGTGCAGCTGAAACCTTGCCAGGCGATGGGGTCCAGGTCTTGGGTACAGTGCAGGGCTGAGGGAGGGAGAAGCAGGTCAGAACCCTGAATTACATTTCATTAAGGCTCTCACTTCTCCTGAGGACAGCAATCCTGAGCAGAGACCATAGGGTGTGAACAGGATGCCCAGGCTGGTGGGGAGCCAGTGGACAGCCTGTCTCTGCAGCCAGGACGGCACCGTACAGTGAGCCTGGACTCCCACAGCGTGGCAGCACTGAACTGCTGCTGACACAGCCACCGGGGCTCACTCCCAACCATGGCTCTTTCCCTGCTGTCTCTAACACCCAAGCATTGCTGTGGTCCAGGGGAATGACCCCCATCTAGAGGAGACAGGGCCGATGCTGAGCATCAAAAGCTGGGAGAGGATTAATGAAAAGCCAGAAAAGCCAACGTGTGATGGAGCTGAGTGTGAACCTGGGGGAGATGGGAGCAGTGTCATGGCATGATGCAGGACACTGGTTCCTGGATGGCAGGACAGAGACAAGGCAAACCTCTTGCCTCCTGCCATCAAAGCCTGCAGCTGTGAGTGGGGCTGCCCACACAAACCCCCCTGCACAGCCCACCCCCAGCCCTTCCTAAATGACTGTATTTCAGCCAGGCCAGCCAGGCTGTTCAGGACATGTGCTCTTCACCATGCCCTCTGCTCCCCAGCTGCCCGGTGGGAACCTGGCTTCCCAGCAGTCCTGGGGACAGGGCACTGTTGCCACACCACCCATGCAAAGGCTGGGGGGGGATTTTCCTGGGAGGCAGCTGGCACCTTTGCCATTTGTTTGCCTCTCAGGAAGGTTTTCCTTTTGTTCCTGCCCTGTCCTGGAGTCAGCTGGAGCTGGGGTTTGCCAACCCCAAGAGCAGGGTGGCACAGGGCAGGCTCCCTGCCCCATCCCTTCTTCCTGGGGAAGGACCCAAAAGCCAGGAGCTGAGGTCCAGCTTTGTATCACCAGCAAACTTGTTGAGGGGACATTCCATCCCTTCATCCAGGTCACTGAGAGGGTCTCAGAGGTGCTATTTGAACCTCTCCTATATTGCAAGAAGTATGAAATGGTCCCTGGGTGGAGCAGGTCCCTGAGGATGTCATACATGGCTGCAGCCTTCAACAACAGCCCTGATTCAAAACTGGGCTGGCCCCATATTTGCTGAGTCTGTGTGGTGGCTCTAAAATGACCAAATGCTGTCTTTTTGCTTTGTTTTTCTTCCTCTAAATCTGATGTTTTCGTTGCAGTGGACCAGCACTTACCAGCAAAAAGACTTTGACCAAATACTCATGCTCAGCAAACATACCACAGTGGCACCAGCAATTCTAAGCAATGCCACTATCTTGGCCATGCTGGGAACAGCATTTGGGTGTTTGATGCCCTCCATTTTTAAGTTTAGCACCAGGCATGGGCTGACTTTCAGGTGCCCAAATGCGTCCCTCTTAAAGTGAGGAACTTCACCTCTAAAACTGATGGAAACCCTAGAGTTTTCAGAACAATGTTGACATAAAACTCTTCACCAGGTGTAGGAGCAGGGAGAGAAGATCCTGTCATGCTGCAGCCTGCACTCCCGAAGGAAAATACTTCCTTTGAGGACATGCACAAAGGAAGGAATCACAGAATCTCAGGGATTGGAAGGGACCTTGAAAAATCATCCAGTCCAATCCCCCTGCCAGAGCAGGAACACCCAGAGCAGGTCACACAGGAACGCCTCCAGGCGGGTTTGGAATGTCTCCAGAGAAAGAGACTCCACCACCTCCCTGGGCAGCCTCTGCCAGGGCTCTGTTACCCTCACCCTGAAGAAGTTTTTCCTTCTATTGAAGAGGAACCTCCTCTGTTCCAGCTTGCACCCATTGCCCCTTGTCCTGTCATTGGGTGTCACTGAGAAGAGCCTGGCTCCATCCTCCTGACACTCACCCTTGACATTTTTATAAAGATGAATCAGTCTCCTCTTCTCCAAGCTCAAGAGACCCAGCTCCCTCAGTCTTTCCTCATATGGGAGATGCTCCACTCCATCATCTTGGTAGCCCTGCCCTGGACTCTCTCCAGCAGTTCCCCGTCCTTCTGGAACTGAGGGGCCCAGAACTGGACACCATATTCCAGATGGGGTCTCACCAGGGCAGAGTAGAGGGGGAGGAGAACCTCTCTCCACCTACTGACCACCCTCCTTCTAATACACCCCAGGATGCCATTGGCCTTCTTGGCCATGAGGGCACAGTGCTGGCTCATGGTCATCCTGCTGCCCACCAGGACCCCCAGGTCCCTTTCCCTATGCTGCTCTCCAGCAGGTCATTTCCCAGCCTATACTGGTACCAGCCCTCTCTTTCTCTGCTGAGGCTCCAGGTGAAGCAGAGCCATCCATGCCAAGCAGAGCTCAGGTGAAAAGGCAACTGAAACCCGGGCTGTTTCAGAGCACGAAGGTAAATAAGAAGTGCTCTCCTGGTTCAAGGCTGCACTCCACAGCGCTAAGGACAGCACTGCTGCCCCCCTTGTGCTAGCCTTTGCACAGCTTCCAGCATTTTCTCTAATTGGGAGAAAACAGCAGCAATCTCCAAGGGATCAGCCAAGGAGAGGGAAAAATATAGCATGAAATATTTTTGTTTTTCTCCTGTGCCACAACCCAGCTTTGAGAAAAGGAGAAAGTGCAGGAGAGGCATCCAGGGCAGGGAAAAGGGCTGGACAGGGGACATGTTGTAGGAGCTGTGCCACCGAGCTCGCTCACGCCGTGCCAGCCTGCAGCTGGTGGGCACAGGCTGGGGACGCAGCGCTGGGGACCTGAAAGTGACATGATTTCCTTGACTTTATCAATAAAAGAAACAAGCCTGACATGGTGCATCCACTTCCCGGCTGGATTAGCCTTGGGAGCTTGCCTGCTCCAAGGATAGTGTGAAGAGGATCGAGCAGCCCTGGGGGACTGGCCACGCTGCTTCTCCCCGCATGGCTGCAAAGGAGAGCTGGGCATTTACTGCTGCTGGGGGGTAACCACATGCCCACAAGTGCTGGGGCCACGCAGAGCTCCATCTTCTGCTGCCCTAATTCCTGGCTTCACCATGGGTACTGGGACCTCCTCTCACTGATGCTGTGCCATCAGGTAGCCATGAATGCAAGGGACATGGTGCAGGTGAGGAGGCTTCCAGCTCAGGTGTGCAGCCACGTCTCTTTGGTTGCCACTGAGAGGTACCTGTTTGCCACTGAGCTCCACAACCCTGAGGGTTCAGTGCCTGATCACTGCTTTCACTCAAGGTAAGAGCTGTTTTTTTCATGCCCTCTTTTACCTCCATAATGCTCTGGTGACAGCTCAAGTTCATCTCCTGCTGCAGGATGGTGGGGATAGGGATGTCTCTGCCCATTATTTTCTTTTCTGTGAAGCTCCAGCCCAAAAGCAATATTCTGGCAATGCCACAACCGTGGGTTCCCACAGCCAAACTCGGAGGAGTTTACTGAAATCAATGGAGACCAGTCCAGCTGGGGGCTCAAGTGGTCAGCAATGCCGGGAATGAGACATATCTGCCCTTTCTCAGCAACAGCCTTTTAGGAAGATAAAGAATTCATCCAGTACAAACATTGCCATGACCCTTTGGCACTGTGGGATCTGCTGTACGTCTTCAAAGCAAAACTGCCCTGAGGCAAGAAAGGCAAATCGAGTCTTTCCTATGGCTTGGGAGGGCTGGCTGCTCTTGTCATAGAAATGTCTATGTCTAAAATAGTCTTCCAGCCACAAAGGTGCAGTGGGACCAATGCTCAGGAGCGAGGAGGCACAAATCTTTTCCACAGTCCTCCCTCAGGAGATGCTGCCTGGAGCTACAACCCTTTCTCTGCCCAGACCTATAGCTTGTCTCAAGCTTTGGGGTTTTTACCTGGGGTTGCTACAGGAATCAGAATCATACAATGGTCCAGGCCAGAAGGGATCTCCAAAGGTCATCTAGTCTGACCTCCCCACAGTCAGCAGGGACACCCCCAACTAGACCAGGTTGCCCAGGGACTCGTCCAGCCTCCCCTTGAAGATCTCCAGGGAAGGAGCCTTAACTCCCTCCCCGGGCAACCTGTCCCAGTGCTCCACCACCCTCAGAGTAAAGCCCCTTCAGGTACTGGAAGGCTGCTATGAGGTCTCCCCAGAGCCTCCTCTTCTCCAGGCTGAACAACTCCAGCTCCCTCAGCCTGTCCTCATAGCAAAGATGCTCCAACCCCCTGATGATTTCCCTGGCCCTCCTTTGGACCCGTTCTACCAGGTCCATGTCCTCTCTCTCTTGAGGTCTCCAGACCTGCACACAGCTCTCCAGGTGAGGTCTCACCAGAGCAGAGCAAAGTGGCAGAATCCCCTTTCTGTATCTGCTGGCAACACACCTTTTGATGCAGCCCAGGGTGGAATTTGCCTTCTGGGCTGCAACTTAAGTACTTCTTAAGTGCATCCAGGTCCAAGCAGCTCCCTGCTCCAGCTCCCCATCGCCAATCACCAGGGTTCTGAGGACAGTGGAGAATGCTCAGGTACAGCAGGAGTGGGGTTGTTCAGCTTGGCTAATTAGTGCTACTATTTCTGTCCTTGGCCTTTTCTCGGTTTGTATCCATCTGGGGCTCTTTTCAGTCATTACAGAGCTTTCCACCCTCTTGTTGGTTTTTGGTTGGTTTGTTGTTTTTCTTTCTCTCTCTCTCCTCCGCTGTCTTCCAGATTTTTGCCACTGTTTCATGCTGCTGCCCAAGTTATTTGTCTCTTCTGCCTTGCTCCGGTCGTGGGAACATTAGTAATGTTTTTCTGCAAGAGCGGGGTGGTTTGGAGCCCGCCTCGCAGACCTGACAGCCGTCCTAGTGCTGCTGGCAAAGGCTGGAGCAGCTCAGCCAGCCCCTGGGAAACCATCCTGTTTACGGTTCAGCCCCATCTGATCTACCCACGGCTTCTTGCTCCTGCCTGTGCCCGGCTGTGCTGCCGCCGAGCCCAGAGCAGGCGGGAAGATGCAGCCTAGCCCGCCCCGCTCTCCCACCGCAGCCGCCCCGCGTGTGGCTGCGAAGGGAAGCGTGACTCAGACGGGCCACCCACCCACGAGAAACAGCCTTGGTCTATCACGTCTCAGGCAGCCGGGGCAGCTCGGGAGGAGGGTGGGCTGCTTCCCCAGTGAGGCATGGGGAAGCAGCCCACTCCGTCCCCAAGGGAAGGGTGAAAGCGGGGACCGAGCCGGCGAGACACTGATGCGGGGCTGCACCCCACAAGGCTGCAGGGATTGCCCTGAAACACCAATGTGGGGTTTTTCCTTCTTTCCTGCCCAAACCCACTCTTGTTTTTTTTCTTCCCCCAGAAAGTGCACGGGGGCCAGTCTAAAGCTGGGGAGGGAAGACAGGGGGAGATGGTGGGAACACAAAGCGGTTATGTGCTTCTCGGGGTGGAAAGAGGCCCAGGTTATTAAATAGCAGGCAATTTTAGCCTGAGTTGTTAGTATTAGTTGTTTGTACTGGGAAGTGGTGCCTAGGGGGCTCCCATTGCGCTAATCACGTAACAAAGCCGTGTTCCTAACACAAATAGCTTGTGTCTGAGCCTGCAGAGAACAAGTCGTCTCCTTCCAATTACCCCCTCTTTGAGAAAAAAAAAACCAACAACAAACCAGCAGGAAGATTGCACAGTTGAGCCCACAAAAGTTGGGAAGGAACATGGGGCTGTCCTGCAGCGCCATCACTTACACCCACCCAGCCTTGGGCCCACACTGCCTGTTCTTCCCCCACGGCGCCTTGCTCCATCCCTGACCCTCTGCATTATTGGTGATTTTTCTGTGTTGCCCTTGTGTTTGGGTGTTGGGGTGTGGTAATGGCACATCACCTGGTGAGGACGGGGTGTGAGGATGTGGGGTTTTTCCTGCCTCGCTTATCGGCGCTGTGTTATCTCTGTTGTATTTTTTTGGGGTGTTGCTAACTGCAGCTCTCTCGGGTACATGCCCTTCTGAAGCAAGAAACCAATTTAATGAATTCCATTAATTCATGTACAGCCTTGGCACTAAAGCACAGACTAAAGGTCACCAGCATCCGCTAATTTTGGGCGGTACAAACCACGGCTGCCCTGCTATTTTGTGTTTTCCTGAGGACTTGGCAGTATTTTGAGTTCTACCACATGGAAGCACAGGTCCTCCTGCCCCCCTGGCTGTAGCTTCATTCATGCAGCTCTTCATCAGCACGAACCCATCAGGCTGGAGGACCAGAATCATGCCCTGCAGCCCCAGCCCTTCCCCTACCAGTTCTCACCTCGGCAAGTGCTACGGCTCCAGTGCCATCTGGCAGCATCTTCATCTGCACCCTCAACAGAGGCATCCAAGCATGGTGATGAACAGGGCACGGGCTCCCCACGGCATCTCCTGCCCTCTTCACCTTCATTCTGAGGTCCATCCAGCTGGTGGAGGAGATGCAACTGAGAAAATGAGCATGCATGGGGATGGTTAATGGTCGTGGTGTGACAAGGAGCATGGAGAGGGGCTGGCAGTCCAGTGCAATGCTACTGACACCTGGTTAGCATGATGCTATGCACACATGCACACGTCTTAACTGCTCTAGCACTTAAGAGGTGGGAATCCCTCTTCTCCCACTGCCCACAGGTGGCTGGTAAGGCTCAGAAATGCCACCTTCACCTCTAAGTCCCTGATGGAAATCCTGCATGGTCAGCATGGATCCTGCTACTGATATCCTCATCCCCACAGGCCCCACTGCTCCATCCTATCTTTGTCCAAGGCGAGTCCCATCCGTGCTGCTGACCTCCTGTTGGTGGAGGAAGCTGGGGGGAAGCCACTGTCTACCCCCAAAAGTGAGCTGATGCTGGAGCACTGGCAGACTCTGGGAAGATTTGGGGTCACAGCACGTAAGATAAGCCACCATGGCCACCATTGAGCCCCTGGTTCCCCTGCAGGGTCTCCTTCACCCCCAGACCACACTTCCTGCCTCACTGGCTTCTCAGCTAGGCATGCTACACCTCCCTCTTCCACCCCTTGTCCTTCTCAAACCTTCAGCTAAATGACAAAAGCTTAATAATGGCTGAAGAATGAACAAAAAAGGAGACAACACCCCATACCAAAACCAACAAATGAAAAAGAAGTTAAGATGAGCACATAACAATGCAAGGTGACCTCCCTTGGTCTCAGAAAAGCCTCATCTACTTTGGCCATGGGAGGAAGGACTAGGGCAGAAGCTGAGCACTGACAGCTCAACAGGGCGGTCTGGGTCTTGCCAACATACCAGCAATGAAAACAAAAGGTCTTGAAATGAGAACAGCTCAGTGGCCTTAAAACTAAGCAGGGCTACAACTTCTTCTATGCTGTTTGCCACAACTGATTGCTCCCGAGTGCTCCAGTCAACAGGAACTCTCACCGCTGCATGCGGCCAGCTTTGCAGGAGACTGCACCACGTCCTTCTGCAGACCATGCAATAGCTCACCAGGGCGGACACCTCCCGAGTAACCCAGGCCAGAGGAGCTCCTCTTCCTCCTTCACGTGCTTCTTGGTGGGTGAGTGGGCCTTCTCAAGAGCCCCTCGGCGAGCGAGGTATGGAAACACAGCCCCCCGTGTAACGGCCTGGCAGAGCTTGGCTCCAGCCCCAGCTCTCGCAGCAGCGTTCACCGGTCCTTTCAAAGGTTCTATCCACATGACACCGCCGTGCTCATTTACTCCTCCACCCGGCACCCCAAGGCCAGTTTTCCTCAGCCAGAGAGAGAAGGAGAACGCCCTGTTTCGCTCCCCCGCTCAGTTTGGGTTTTTGCAATGTGAATGAAGCCAAGCCCCGGGCTGGGAAGCAGGAGCAGAAAGGCCCGTCACCAGGAGTGGGAGCGATACACAGCGCTGCTGGCAACCCGGCTGTCTCTCCAGCCCAAGGGAAAAACAACTAACTCCCTCCCCCGAGGAGATATTTTAGAAGCCAAAAGCTAAGGACTTAAGTACAAAGGCTTTTGTGTTTTTATTGACATTGTAAGAAACATTTTTTTTTTCTTTCTTTTTTTTTTTTTTTTTCTTTGTTACAAAAGAGCTAAGTGGTTCTGAAAGCAGAAGTACAGGTTTGTATGTACACAGTGCTACAGACCCTTCAGATCAACCTAAGGCTCGAGAAACATCAGATCATAACTGCAGGTTTATCAAATGAAGACCACTAAGGCCCGTAACAGCCCAACACTATTCCTACTGGACGTAAATGTATTTACACATTTGCTTTTTTTAGCTTTTTTTTTTTTTTTTTAAAAAAAGAAAGGATTACAAGCTTTATAAAAAAAAACAAAACCAAAACCTTTAAAAAAAAAAAGAAATAATAATAAAAAAAAGAAGACATTTTAATCTTACACATCTGCAGGACTGACAACAGCAACTCAACAGTACCTGTTCCATAGGACCATGACATGCCACCAACCCAAGGACAGTAACACGTGAATACCCGAGGTTCACAAGACGTTTTGGGGACTATTAACAGTGGTGTGTGTGGAGCGGGGAGGGCAGCCCCATCGGGAGCACTTGGCAACGCATCTTGGTCCCTCTCTTTGTACGGGATCAACACAAAAATAAGGCACGTACATTGCGAGAGCACGAACGCGGCCGTTCCCAAGGACGAGCCACCGCGCACGGGGCGAGGGCCAGCCCACCCCTCCCCATCTCATCCTGGGGGTGGGTGTGGGGGGAAAGAAAGATGATGGGAAGCCAACCAGCCAGCCAGCATGGGGATGCACGCCAGCCACCATTCGGGGCCGCCCCCCCCAAGGCAGGGATGACTTCTCCTGCCATGCGGCTGCTCGGGGCTGTCCCACCAGCAAAGGGGGGAGCCAGCAAAGCCCCTCTAGAAGCCCACAGCCCTCTCCACAAAACCCTCTTTTCTCCACCCCGATGGGCGAACTCTTGGGGGAGACTCCCACTCCCCATCTTCACCTGGGGACATCTCTGTCCCCAGGGGCTGCTGCACCCCAGGCTGACAGTAACCAATCCAGAAGATCCCCACAGAGCCATCAGGAGAGGCTGCAGTGGTTTGAAAAATGGTAAATTCATGGTATTTTCTGCATTTTCTAGTGCTCTAGGGGGAGCAGTGGGTTTCCAACAGTTATGGCAAGGCCAACTGATGTGCCAGACAAGCAAAAGCAAGCTTTGGCGGTGTAACTGGAAGAGCAAGAGTAGAGGGGTCCTAGGAAACCTGTGAGCAAGGCTGGAGGAGGCTTTCCCCAGGCTGCCATGTGCTGAGGAAGAGGTGGACAAGTGAAAACTGGTGTCCAGCCCAACAGTGCCCAGTCTGGGCTCGGGGAGCCCAGTCTTCCTTATCAAAGCCAACCGCAAACCCAAGGTAGCTCTTGGTGCCCTCACAGGTACCAAAACTGGCTCCTTGGCATAAACCAGAAAAGCATGAGAAGATAGACACTAAAAGCTGGAAAAGTGACACACGAACCTAAGTGGCACCTATGCCTAAGGGTGAAAATGGTAACAGCACTTGCCCAGGCTCCCCAGGGACACAGTGAAGTCCCTGGTTCTTTAACTTTGCCAAATCAAACCGGGATGCCTTTCTGGAGCATGTGGTTTCGGCTCAGACACATTGTTGGCCCAAGACAGGGGTGAGTGAGTGGCAAAGGTTTGTCAAATCCAGGAAGGCAAATTAGCTACTCAAGCAGTCCCCTTTAGCCTTGAGCAATGGGAATGGCTCCTTCTAAGCTCTGATGGATCACATCTGTTAATAGCTTCCCAGCTTCAATTTGACCAGCAAATACAATTATGAACTGGAAAATTGAGTTAAAAAAAAATAGGTTTGGGGTGGGTTTTTTTGTTTTTAATGTATTGGCTCTGTAACAATGAAAGGCTTCTCTCCCAAGCCACCTACTCCCAAGTTGGTCATAAGTCTCCCTGTTGAAATTGTTTATAAACATGTAATTGATGGCTTAATAAGCAGCCAGCGATTGGTTACCCAGAACTGTCTGAAACCCATCCAGCAACAGCCTTTCCTCGTACATATGCTGCTGTTTCTCCACAGGGGTGTGAGCTGGACCACAGCGCTGCCATCTTCAGCATCGCTGGCCACCGACACATCCCTCCTTGCCCTGGTGACCTGCCCAGCCCGAGGCATCCCTCCTCGACCCAGCAGCAGGGCAGGGGCAAGGCCTGCCCACAGGCAGGGGGGTGGTCTCTACAGGGCTGCCTCTGGGCAACGGGGGTGCAAGAGGGAACAGCAGGAAACCAACCATCTGCCATAGCAAGCTGTGCCCGATTCCCTGTGCAGCCCAAGGGCCACTGCGGGAGGGTCCCTGGGCAGGGGCAGGGGCGTCGGGAGGGGAACCAGCAAAAGGCAAAGAGCAGGAGGGGGTGGATACACACACACGAGACAGAGGAAGGAAGAGATGCTTGCTAAGGACATGGAGAAAGACAGGAGCTGGGTGGTGATAAAAGCTGTAGGATATTTACAGTTGTCCTGATTTCTGACATGCCAGCTCTCAGGGCAAATCACTTGGTACAAGCTGTGATAAGCCCGAAGACAACCCCAGCACTGGCTTCCTACGATGTTTTCCTACCGATTTACTGCTGCTTCCCCTGATTCCAACAGCTGTTAACAGATCAATGGTAGCCGACAGCTTCACCGAGGTTGTGTTCCTATACATTCCTCAAATGCCATGCCCCGAATCAGCGGCTACTGCACTCTTTTTTACTGTCAAAAAAATGAGTACTATTGGCTTTTTGCCTATAGAAACCATCTTCTGGTGCTACTCCTAATTTTGACTGGGCTAAAGTTTACCTGTATTTCAAAACGGACCACACTTCCCCTTCTCACTGTATGTCTGCTCTAACACAAGCCCCTCCATCAAACCACAACTGTAAATGCCTGCACCACTTAGAGAATCACAGAATGCCATGGGGTTGGAAGGGACCTCTAGAGATCACCTAGTCCACCCCCCCTGCAAGAGCAGGTCCTCCCACAGCAGGTCCTACAGGAACGTGTCCAGGTGGGGTTTGGATGTCTCCAGAGCTGGAGACTCCACCACCTCTCTGGGCAGCCTCTGCCAGGGCTCTGCCCCCCTCAAAGGGCAGAAGTTCCTCCTCAGGTTGAGATGAACTTCTTATGCTCCAGTTTGTGCCTGTTGCCTCTTGTCCTCTCACTTATGTCACAAAGTCTGCAAGGGCTGGACTTGCAGCTTCTAGGAGTGGGTGAACTTAAACCTTGGCCTTGTCACTGTTCTCCATCCCAACCCCTTTACCCAGGTGTGGTCAGGGGTGCAGAAATGGAGAATGGCACAGCAAAAAAACATGCCAGAAGAGCTGGAGCTTATGGAGCAAACGCCATTCACCTCGACCAGTGAGCTGCTTCACCACCACAGTGCCACAGCTCCAACTGTTGCTGGTGCAACTGGGCACTGACCCACTGGTTTGCTTTGAAACGAAATGCACACTGGTGTCACCAAGAGAGAGGGTGGGTTGGCCTTTTCTGAGGTGAGATTAGTTACAACACATACTTGCTGTTCTGCTCCTTTCTTTGCTGTTTTTAATGGCAGTTTAAATGGCTTAATTTTTGTAAAGCCTGGATACAGTGGAAAACATTTAAGATTCTCAGGTTGTTTGCCTTTGTTTTTGGCTTGTTTTACATGCCATGATCATGATGCTTTTGAGGCCATAACTGTGTGTGATGTCCTCGGGTGTTTACTCATTTTAAACCATATGATCCAGCCACGAAGCTGCACGTGCTAAAAGGGATGTACGAGACAACGAAAAGGAACCGTTACTGTGGATAAGAACCAGTGGCTCAGCAAACTGCATCTCAATATTTTATATATTTTTATAAAAAAAAACCACCCAAAAAAGGTCCCCAGGATGGAATACTGCAATTTTGTTCCTTCTTTGTATGAAATACTCTGTAAGACCCCGACTCCACAAACGTGGTATGGGAGGAGGGGATTGTGGACGACCCAAACCACCAAGCGTGCCCGTAACTTTGCCACCCAGTCACTTCAAAGAAAAGAAACAAAAAGAAAAGGTTGAAAAACAGAATGCCAAATATCGCAAAAGATGAGAGCTGGACTGAGAATAGCTTCCTGCTCCTCTCCTTCCTCTGAAATGGATTAAGCTTGGCACAGTCTCGCTGGCTTTAGGCAGGGCAGCGTGCGGGCGCTCACACAAACCTTACACGTTTTGCTAGGGATGAAAGGCCTGATGGTTTTTCACATTACCTTGTTGGTTGAACCTCCTAATTCCTTGTGCTCTGTCACCCCCAAACTCAGGGCAGTGCGTTTCTAAACCGGTTGTCCACCTCCGTGCCACGTATCCCAAGCATCCAGAGCGGATTCCATCGCCCTACGCTCACTCCACATCGTGCCTATACGTTTAGGGGGAAAAGCTGCACCGGTTTTACCAGGTCTGGTTTCTTTTGAGGGACATAAAATCACCAAGACTTTTCATCAGACCTTTCTTTAAAAAAAAAACCAAAACCCAAACAACCCAACAAAACGAAACAAAAACATGCACTTCACACGCTTACATTGCCTTACAATTAAAGAAAAATAGAAAAAAGGAAGCGTACAGACATTCAAAAAGGGGAGAGAGAGAGAGAGAGGAAAGAGAGAGGAGGGGGAGTGGGTGTAGCAATACTGATTCAAAACTGAAATGGAAGACAGTTTCTCCCTAGAACACTTTAGGGTTTTCAGAGTCCTTATTCCATAAAAGGAATATACTTGTAACACATCCCATTTAGGTGAGATGAGATTGCTAAAATACATACACAACTAAAAAATACCAGTCTTTTTTTTTTTATCCCATCTGTTATCTCCTAAGGGTTTTTTGTTTGTTTGTTTTGTTTTGTTGTGTTTTGTTTGTTTTATGTCTATTGCATAACAGCAAGAAACTTGCTTTCTTCTGCGAGTGAGGTCAACAAAGAGCTCATGTCCCCGATAGCCATGTTGGTTGTGCTTACGGGCATAGCTGGGAATGTAAGAGACGCTCGGGGAGTGGTGAGGCGTGAGGAATTGCGGGACAGATTCTGAATGATACTGGGGCTCAGGGCTCCCGAAATCAAGCTGACGTGGTCCCCGTCATCTATGATAGCATCGAAATCAATCTGCACACCCTCTAGGCTGTTGCTGTCAATGCTGTCAACCGTGCTCGACACTTGGTTAGCCCCCGGGGAAAGAAGCTCGGACGAGTTTGCAGTGGCAGTCCCCTGCAGCAGGCAGTTAGCTTCCGAACCAAAGAAAGAACCTGTTTTCATAGCTTGGTGGCTAAAGCCCGTGGTTTGGTCATATAACTGACCAGAGTAATTCTGCACACTGGAGCAGAACTGCTGTGATTGACCTTGCATCTCCATCTTAATGGTGTTTCCCCTGTAGGTCAGGTTGCCATCACTTACGTGTCCTTGTTGTGGTGCCAGGTTGTTTCTCAACATGTTTGGCCGTCTGTTGCCGCTGTAATTAGCGCACGGCTGGTAACTTTTGGCCAACAAACCTGAAGGCTGGCCACCAACGGCGTGAGACACTGGTGGACAACTCTGCGGCCCCTGATACAGGCTGCTTTGTGAGGTAGGACTAACTTGCCCTAGCATCATCTGACCGGGTTGACTGACTCCCTGGTAATGAACACCGTCTCCGATCGGTTGGTTTGGCAAATATTCCTGTTCCATCATGTTCCTGGTCTGCATCCCATTTGCCATAGTGGTGGCTTGATCGCTGGATGCCATGGGATGGCCGAAATTTTGCTGGTTCCCACTCACTGGCATGTTGCTGCTTCTCAGTTTCTGCCCTTGGGCTCCAACGCCACAGGAATTGTCCATTGCCCCAGCCATCACCGCTTGCCTGCCGACGCTTTCGCTGTAAGGCTTGTTGGGCTGCACGCTGAAAGAACTGCCGGCTCCGCTGCCGAGAGCCGTGTTCTGCTGTAAACCATAGGAACCACCGTTCTCCACCAGGGTCTGATAGCCGTTCTGCTGGGCCATGTTGCTCCTCTCCAGGTTCTGCTGCTGCTGAACCACCATATTGTTATACAGCCCGAAGGCCCGGGCCTGCTGCACCGCTGAGCGCTGACCGCATTTCAGTCTGGAAGGAGACAAGTCAGAACTTCCTGAGCTTACTTCATTCCACTGAATGGGCAAGTCGCTCTTGTTGGCCTCGGCACCTGCCTGCTGACTGCTCGGCGGAGGGGCTTGGTCAAAGCTGCTGGGGTTGTTGTTTCCTAACGCTGAGCCGTGATGCATCTTGTTGCTGTCTAGGACATTGTTCAACAAGTGGTCGTACATACCCTGGTTCTGGGAATTTAGATACTGAACCACGTCATCTGGCAGGAGGTCCTCATCATTCAGACTGCCACCCGCTTCCATCGTAGCAGCCTCCAGGGCGACGTTCTCGCTGATGCTGGGAGGACAGGGGGAGCTGAAGCCGCGGAAGACGCCACCCTCAGAACGGGTATAGTTCTGAAGAACAAGGCTGCGCTTTTCCATGGATGGAGGCAAAGCAGGAGGGTTGAAGCTGTTAAGACTGTTGAAACGCTGGACTCTAGGGACAGAGAGGTTGTCAGAGGCTATTCTTACCGGATCACTGGCTCTCCTCGTCCCGTTTCCTAGAGCATCGTGAGACAGAAAATGCCTCCTGCTGTAACCGTTTGCCCCACCGTCACTACATCTTCGAGGGGCATTCACTGGAGGCAGTGGAGATACTCCAGACTCCCTGCAGTCACCCAAGAGTGCCATCCTTGTTTTGAGGCTCATCCTCTCCATGTTAGGCAGTGGAGTTGGTGGGGGTCCACCAGTAGCTGCTGCATATTTAGCTTTCAGCCTGTATTGCTGGGCCGGGGTGAGGCTGAGAAGACTTGGCAGGTCATCGCACTGGCTCGCTTCACTGGAGCGCCGGGAGGCATCCGTCGAGATGGGGTCGTAGGAGTCCGCAACACTCAGGTTCTGCGGCCTTCCCTCCGCCTGGGAGGCATTGCTGGACCTCCGGCTGGAGAAGCAAGGCGAGATCCCAGAGGACCTGCGGCTGCTCAGGTAGGCTGAACTGATGGTGCTGGTATTGCTGTCCCTCCTGTTCAGCATGTTCAACACAGTGATGTCCGTACTCGAAAGTTCATTCCTGTTTGGCAGAATCGTCATGGATCCTCCCACATTGCAGCTGCTGTTCGACTGGGTACCTGGAGGTAAAATTCACAGTTAAAACACAAGGAAACCGGTACAGAAAGTACCCAGCAAAGGAGTCAGGGAGCAGAGAGGAAGAGCCTGCAGTGCCACCGCAAATCATAGCAAGAAAGAAGCAGGGATAAAAACTGTGTCCTTAGGTTAAAAGCTAATTCGGAGACTCCAGGGTAACATTTCAGTGTGAATCCCGAGCAGGAAATTTATAGGCCATAGCCACAAGCTGTCATCAGCTGGTGCAGAGCTCCAGCCCACAGCGCAGCTACGCCGGCTGATGTGCCAGAAGGACACATTCGTAAGGGAGCTTTTTATAGGCAAAATACAATTGAACAGCCATTTGCATGGAATGGCAAAATATACAAATTGGAGGCTATTCAAGGTCATTTCCAAGACTTCTTGAAATATTCTTGAAATAACTCGGGACAACTGCAAAACATCTTTTGCCGGTTTCCTTGTTTTGGTTTGGTTTTAAGTAAACAGAAGACATTTCTTCATTTCTCAGAGTTTCTTTTGATTACTGAATGGCTTTCAGAAAACCTGTGACTGCTGGCTGGAGAGCAGAATCCTACAGGCAGGCTCTAGGCAGTGTAGGGGCAGCAGGGACGGATGGGTTTTGGCAACAAGCAGCTCCCTGTACGAAAACAACTCTGAATCTTCAGCATTCAACCTCACCTTGCTCCCACTCGTGGATATCTGCCCTTTGTGGCAGTAGTGCCCGAGGGGATGATTACTGTGGATAATCATCATTTATTTAAAGGGAAGCTCAACACATCTCTGCAAAGAGTGCCTTGCTAAGGCCTCATCTGAAAGTCTTCCAGTCAAACTGGCAGGGGTTTATTTCATCTACCTTGCCTCAAAACAAGAGGGGATTATGATGATCTTGGGTCCAAACCTTTATCTATGGGGAATACCAAAAATGTGATGCATGGCTCCCCCACTGGCCCCTGTTCTGTAAAACAAGGAACCATCTAGACTTCTCTCGGGTTGGGCAGTAGAACTTACTTGTAATGAGGGGATAAACAGAAAGTGGTCGATTTACGCAGCGTTCTCACAGCTGATGAGTTTCACAGGCTGCACTCATCTTTTGCAAGGGCTGCAAGACTGAGCTAGCAAGCAAACAATTTAAGGAGAAAAAGTGTTACCACTCCTGTCATGTGCATCTCACCATTTCCTATGAGAGGCGGCAAGGTCGGGGCTTTGGAAGGTGGAACGGGGTTCAGTCTTGGAAGCATCCCATTAACTTGTTTCAACCTTTCTAATTTCACTTGCTCCATCCATTTGGTCCCTGTCATATTCCTCCTGGCCTGTAAGCCAAGTGCTGTGGTGGCTGTGGAAATGGTAGAGTCCATGATTGGGGTTTCATCAATGACACTGAGGTCTCCTACACTGCCACCACCGGTCAGAGTAAGCTCGATCCCATTGTTGGAATAGTTGCTGATGGGGGACTGTTCGCTGCTGCATGTAGACTGACCACCAGGGCTTGGCTGAGATGTCTGTTGGAGTGAAGAAAGAAAGAAAAGGCCGTGAGGATTAACCAAAAAGCATTCACAAAGAGCTTGCAGCAAATGCGGGTCTAAATGGAGCCAAAATGTAATGAAAAGTTTAGCATTAAACTCCAGCATTCAGGTTGGCAGAGACCCTTGGGATCATGGAGTCCAACCATCAGCCCCACTCTACAAAGTTCTCCCCTACACCAGATCCCCCAACACCACATCTCAACCACTCTGAAACACAGTCAGGGATGGGGACTCCACCCCCTCCCTGGGCAGCCCAGTCCAGGCTCTGACCACTCTTGCTGGGAAGAATTCTTGCCTCATGTCCAGCCTAACCCTACCCTGCTGCAGCTTGCAGCCATTCCCTCTCCTTCTATCGCTCATTGCCTGTGAGAAGAGACCAGCACCAACCTCTCTGCAATGCCCTTTCAAGCAGTTGTAGAGAGGGATGAGGTCTCCCCTCAGCCTCCTCTTCTTCCAACTCAACGCTCCCAACTCTCTCAATTGTTCCTCATCAGATTGATTCCCCAGTCCCTTCCCCATCTCTGTGTCCCTCCTCTGCACTTGCTCCAGCCCCTCCAGATCTCTCTTGTGCTGAGGTGCCCAGAACTGGATGATGGTGATCATTCACCTTCTTAGAACATTGATTTTAACTGCAACGAGTGCCAGTGCGGAACTCCCAATTAAACTCCACTTTAATATCTTGTCGATAGTATAAATTGCAGCTACAAGAGACACGTATTCCACTCATTGCTTTTATCACTTCGTGCCACCTGGGAGCATTTAGGTAGGGACACTGTACTCTGGGGAGACTGTGGGTCAACAAACCCAACCAGAACTCAGCCACGGTACGAGGTCTCATTTGCACTGCTGGGCCCGCAGCAAGCAAACAAGTAAACAAGACTCCAACGACACTGGAATTTGGGTGGTTTTGTTTTGTTTTGTTTTGTTTTAATTAGACTTGTGGCTAAAGAATGTAAGTATTTTCCGAGCTTAAGGCTCATTGTTGCGAGCAGCGGTTGGCCTGAAACCTTGGTGTGCAGTTAAACGGGGACAAAAACATCAGGGCTTTTGTATGATAATATGTATGGGGTTTTTAAAAAAATATATGTTATGATAATATCATAAAAACATGATAATATTTTATAATATAAAATACTGTATGATGTTACTGGCCCCTTGTGACCCCAGGAGCAGGCTCTGACTTTGACCACCCCTGCTCTCCATCAGGAAGGTGGTGATCTATGGAATCAAATCCTTCGTTTCCTTAGCACTTAGGATTTTACACACAAAGGGTTTTAAGTACAGGCTAGAGCCTGCTAATCCACGGGGATATAAACCCTAAACCCCCGCAGTAGCTGCTGCTTCCTGAGCAGACAGCGTTCCCTGCTGCTCGAGCAGAATCCTTGCTGCAGGGAAACACGGGCTTGATTTTAGGGGTTTGGGGGTTTGTTTGGTTTTTTTTTATTTTATGCTTGTGAAGTTCTCCCAGCGGAACGGGAACGTTTCTCTGACAGAGCAGGACACTCAGACAGACGGACTGACAGACAGAACAGACAGACAGCAGTCTCCGGACGCAGGAGCTCACTGTATAGGTTGTATGGGCGGGATGACAAACGCGTGGGGCATGCGGGATCACCTCGCTCCCAAGAACAGTTTCGTGTCAGTGTTTCACTTTGGGGCTTTTTTAAGCTTACGATTTTCCTCTGGGCCTGCGACTTCTCTTTCCTGCACGTCTGACTGAGGAGCGCTGGCTGGGATCTCTGAGGCAGCAGCGCACCGAGGCACAGAGTCACGGCAACGCCGTAGCTTCACGTGCCCCTGAGGAGCCCATTAAGATGCAATAACTGCTTTACTATTCCTAACTTGAACCATGATACTTGGAATTTTATGAGGCCACACCGAGCACGTTCGTTTCCCAATCCCGGCCTTGCCAGAATTGGTGCCCAAAATAGAAAGGCCTGTTGTGATTACACAGAGGAGGGTTTGTGCTTCTGGACGACAGCTCCGTGCCGTACGGAAGAGGAGTACTAGTGGTCAGAAGCCTGTTCTTGTAGCCATGTGTCAAGGTGACAGCGAGGTAAGGTACAGAAGGAAGAACTGCATTATGGGGAATATGCATTTCTAGATATGCAATACAGGGGAATAAAAAAATGAAAGAAAGAAAGAAAGAAAGAAAAAAAGATGTGTGATCTAGAGGGGAAGGTGCAAAGGCATTCCTGAAGATGTTTCACCAATCTAAGCCAGACTGTTCACACGCTGAGTGTTGCAAAATGCTCACAAGCACACTACACTGGGGAATGAGTTTTTGATGGATTGCACGTTACTAAGTAAAGGAATGATGGGACAACAGGCAGAATGCTAAAATAAAGGACATAAATTATGTTGCAGTAAGAAAAACAGCAGAAAAGTTGTAACGCCCTCACCTTATTACCCACTGTCCTTAGGAAGTTAGAACAAGACATTTAAGAGCATTAGACAGAAAAGACATTGGATTAGTCAAAAACCAGAAAACACATCTTAATTCATACAAACAACAAAAAGCAGGAAATACAGAATTGCCTTTAGAAGATATTTTTCAGTGAGAAATATTTAACACTCTGCAAGCAAACAGCACTCACACCCTTCTCCTGCATATTGTATTGATGTTAAAACCCACCTATGCTCAGCACACCTCAGTAACGCCACGGGTTTACCCAGCTAAGAGGGGTACAGGGTTTGTTCCCTTGTACTCTAAGGTGGTTGTCACCAAAGGCAGCAGAGGATCTCCTTTAGACTTCAGGGGCAGTGAACTCTGCGCCCTCAGAAGTTTCTGAATGCAGGACTAACCCTCCATCGTTTGGGCACAAGCCTCAGGCACAATAAGGCAGTAACTCAATGAGTAATCACTTTGAGTTGCACCGTGATTGAAATTATGAGCAGAATCTGGAGGGCTCGTATTCGTAGTCCTCAAGGGTTGAACTGTAGACCCAGATGTGGGAGGGGATGGAGTGACTGCCTTTGCTAGTTCTAACCCTTGAGGAGAGGGTGGGTGCACGTGAAAAGCAGGCCAAAGAAAGAAGAACTCTGTTATTTAAGATAGCATTTCAAAAAATGGAATAGGGTCCTTTCAGCATTCACGGCTATACTGGTTTGATGCAATACACTAAGGTAAGGCACTGAAAAGACCTGCAGAGACTCTTAATTCAGCTCAATTTAGTTCAATTGGAATTAGGTTAACTTGCTCGAGTTCAATCAAGTATCAGATTAAATAAGAGGTCACATCACAACAGAGATCAGATGTTATTGAAAGATTCCCTCCTGTTTAACAAAGTCCATTGATCTTGTCTTGGTTTGATCCACGACCCAAGAACCTCAATCCCCCCAAAATCTGATCGTTTCCCCAGGTTCCCCCCAGATTATCATCGCCAATATCATCATCTCTTGGACTGGGTTGTTCTTGCACTCTGGTTTTGGGCCTGCAAGGTTCACATTCTCTTACTCTCTTGTATAAACAGGAGAGTGGAAAAAAAAAAGCCTTTTTAAAAAGGAGAGCTGTGATTTTCTCATAATATGCCGGTTCCAAAAGACAGACCTTTGAGAGAAACAATCACTGTGAGAGTTGCCAACACTGCACTTACTGCATATTGCACGGACTGGACGTCACCTCTTTATTTGCCATTTCTGAGGCTTTAAAAGCATTTTAGAACGTAAATGGAAAAGAAAACCGCCCCAAACCTGACCTTGGGAGCTAGAGCTTACGGGCTTGAGCATTTCATAAAGGGATTATGAATCAGTGGCAAGAAGGAGAAAAGGGGAGGAAAGGGGCGGCTGGGTGCATTGCATACCATTGGTTTTTCTGACTTGACGGCTTTCACTTGGAGGCATTCTTCACGCTTTGAGGTAGTGTTGCTGAGGTCCTTCTGCTCACCAATTGCACCCTGAGTCTGATGACCTGGTGACCGGGTCTGAGAGTGGCTGCCTGGGTCTCTCGGCGGTGGAGGCCTGGGGTGGATATCTCCCCGCTGCTTCTTGGTGACATGGGCCTCGGGGCCGTGCACGGTCTTCACGTGTTTCCGGAGAGAACTGGGGTCTGTGTAGCGCTTTGTGCAGCCCGGTATCTTGCAAACATATGGTTTCTGCCAAGACAGGAAAAACACTTAAATTAGATTTAATTCCACGTGGGACTCCTGAAGAGCTCCTTGGAGCACAGCTGGCGTTACAGTTACAGGCTTTCACAGTGAATTTGTTATCTAATTTATGGTCTCTACAGTGACTGGACCCAGTCAAACCTATCAATTCCCTCTGGTTTTGACAGTACCCATTAATTCTGCATAATTTACAGAGGGCAGACCCTTGTGTGATAGGCACTGGCACAGCTTTGACTTATCGTAGCAGAGGAGTCACCAGAGCTTTGGCAATTTATGAAGACTGGACCAATTTTCTATCCTGTCCATTGCCCTCAGGAGTCTGATACCCTGTTTCAAGCATGTTCAGGATGTCCTTGACATTCAGAGGCAAACAACCCCCTTCAAAACATTGGCAAGTTTGCCGATGACACCAAGGTGGGAGACGGCTGTGGGTGCCACAGCTGGTTTGCTTGAGGGAGATCAAATCCCTTTCACTGCATCCCTACCCCACGAGGTCTGCTCAGGATGGAAAGAAAGTGAGAAACAGGCATAACCCAGAACTTAAAGGGCAACCCCAATCCCGAGGACTCCTCTAGAGCTGCTGTCCATAGCAGCCAGGAAGGATGCTGAGGGATGTGGCAGGTGCTGTGGATGCACAGCCACCAGGTGTCCCCACCAGCCCAGGCAAGGGGACGAGCTCCGGGGGCTGCATCAGCCCCTCTGGCTCTGGGGCTGGGGCAGAACGGCCCCAGGGCTTCAGGCTGGGTTAACAGACCATTTTCCATTAGACTCCCCCTCCTTCAAACCTCTCTATACGCTTAACAAAACGACCCACAGCCTCTTTAGGCCCATATGACACTGGAATGACTGTGCTCGTAAGACCCATCTAGAACTTATCCCTTTTGGGTCGCTGAGGGTTCCTGCCCCTCTCCCCTGTAATAAGTGGCTATGATCACATTGTAAGTCTGCTTGACTCTGGATTTTATTACTTTTTTTGAAGCTGTGCTTACTGACCTCATTGGAATGAGTCCTGTTTTGGTGCTTGGCCCTGTCGGACGCGTTGGAGAACGCTTTGTTGCAGCCTTCGTGTTCACACACATACGGTTTCTCTCCAGTGTGAGATCTCAAGTGCGTTTTCAAGTTTTCTAGTCTGGAGTAGGCCTTTGTACAACCTTCAAACTGCAGAGAAGAAGGAAGTCTGGATTAATTTTCCTCTTCGGACTTGCGGGAAGCAGTAAAAGCTGACCTATAAAAGTTTAGCAACTTCCCAGGCCCTCATAACCTTGCCCAATGCAATTCTGTTTGGATTGGTTGGGCATTAATTTTACCCGGGCAAACCCCTGGGTTTCACAGCCCAAGTTAAAATGCTTCCAGCATGAGGTAAATCTTCTCTTACAGGAGAGCACAGTATTTGTGTACGTTGTCTAAGACAGAAATCCATTGCAAAGCCATTAGGAGGCTGGTGGCCAGCAATAATACCCTGATGCAGCTCTGTAAGAGAAAGTGCTTTTAAATAATTAAGCAAGCTGAGCCCTGTTTAATCATGCCCTTTGGGGCTTTTTCACACTTCAAACTTGAGGAAGTGGGACGAATTATCCAGCGAATCCCCTCTCCTGCAGCTCTTGTCACCTGGGCAAGCTGGATAACGGAGCAGACACGGCAGTGACTTCTCCAACACATGTCTGATGGACACGAGATGGACAAGAGACGTGGGAACGCAGCATCTGTTCCCTGCGCAGCCCCCGCTGCCCTCTCTGAGCCCGGGGCTCAGCCCCCCATTTACTCACAGTGCATTTGTGTGGCTTCTCCCCTGTATGTCTCCTCATGTGGACCACCAGCATATACTGGGCTTTGAATGGTTTCTGCTCCCGGGAGCAGTCCAGCCATCGGCACACGAACTCTTTCTTCTCCCCGTGTATATGGTCGTTGTTTATATGCTGTTTGGGTAGAAGAGAGATTATAGCTTAACAGAAACGAAACACATCATCAGTCCATCATCAGCCTGACTGTCACCTCACACTGGAATGGCACCAGCATCTCAGGTGCCAACCAGGATCCCGTGGCACTGCAAGAGTGAGAAGACTGTCTGCGCAGTGAATGTACCCGTTGTGGCAGCAGAAACCAACCCCTTACCCATTGCAGTAACAAAAACCTCTGAGCACAGGAGCATCCATCAATCCAGCTTCTGCCATTGCCAAGTACAGCTTTGCTTGAAAGTCTCTGGGAGTGCCACCTGCCCCAGGCCTGCTGACACGCATACGTGTGTCCTGCTGTGGTCAGTGTCACCTCCGTGAGTGTCTCCAGAGACAGGCTGGGGCTGTGTACCTTTTACTCTTCCAGAAAAGTAGCTTGCTATGTTCCCCTCCCTAAGATCCACTTCAGCAGCCCAGAAGGCCAATCCCACCTTGGGCTGCATCAAAAGGTGCAGATCCAGAGAGGTTATCCTACCACTTTGCTCTGCTCTGCCTTCAACCCCTCCAGGGATGGGACAGCCACAGCTCCTCTGGGCAACCTGGGCCAGGCTCTCACCACCCTCACAGCAAAGAACTTCTTTCTGAGATCTCATCTCAATCTCCCCTCTTTCAGTTTAAAGCCATTACCCCTTGTCCTGTGGCTCCACTCCCTGACAAAGAGTCCCTCCCCAGCTCTCCTGTAGCCCCTTCAGGTACTGAAGGCTGCTCTAAGGTCTCCCTGGAGCCTCCTCTTCTCCAGGCTGAACAACCCCAGCTCCCTCAGCCTGTCCTCACAGCAGAGCTGCTGCAGCCCTCATATCCCTCCACCGGATCTCTTCCAAGAGGTCCATGTCCTTCCTGTGCTGAGGGCTCCAGAGCTGGACACAGTACTCCAGGCTGGGTCTCTCAAGAGCAGAGTGGAGGGCAAGAATCTCCTGATTCTGTCTCTAAGATGATATTTACTGCACCTTCCCATTTTAATATTTAAAAACATATAAAAATGTTTGCATTATACATCCTGCATTTGTGGCCAAATACTGTGGTGCAGTGATGTCCTCTCAACGATCCTTCACCCCTACATAACCAGTATTGAAGGTTTACCCGTTCCGGGGGGTTGTTTTTGCACAGCTTCAGAAAACAGCAAAAGCCCTTAGAATGGGCTTGTGAACTTCTACGGAGGCTGGACTCTCAGCAGGAGCTACTGGAGGCATCTTCCCTGGCTCTTGGAGAGACCCTGCCTCAGAGGCTTTCCCATTGCTTCCCAGCACACAGGTGCCTGCGGGCCGTGCCACTAGATGGCCCCATTTCTCAGCAAATGAGCTAATTCCCATTACCCGTGCTAAGACAAAATCCTTCCAGATTTTATATTGGATCACAGCACGGGGATGAAATCTGTGTCTGCTCTGTAAGTCGCTCGCAGAAAAAGTCAGCCCTACGGAAACTCGGTAGCTCCCGCTGGAACACAAAAGCAAAGCCAATCTTCTCCCAGAGCCCTGAAAACGATCAGAAAGCGGAATCAAATCACTGATGTTCACCATTACATGGCACCGCCACGGCAAACAGATGTGTGCTGCCTGTAAAAGACGACTGCTCTGTTCTCTCCTCCTGAAACTTTATTGCCCTCTCTGAAAAGCCAGGATGGGGCGCGGGGTGCGTGAACAGAGCAGAGGTGCTGGACACCGAACAACGTGCCATCAGGAGGAATTCATGCTGCGAGTACAGATCTCTAGCCCAGTCACACCATCCACGCCTGTACAGAGAGCGCACAGAAGCCCTGTGGCCGCTGAATCCACCAAGGTTAACGTGTGCTCTTCTGTCCTGAACAGGGGAAAAGAGTAACGGGGCAAAACTCAACGTATAAAAGAGATTCTTGGGTGAATCCGGGAACTTTACAGGCTGAGTTATTTGGTTAAACCCAAGGGAGGGAAAAGAAAATGGGAAAGCCACAGGCTTTCCATTCCCTACAAAAGCTTCAAGGCTGGTTCAGTCGGTTTACACACAACAGCATCTCCCTTGGCTCCCGCTGTGTGGACACTCGGGCACCGCGGATGCTTTCAGAGAAATTCTCCATAGGACACTCTTTCCCTTTGTCCCTGCAAACGAGTTTGCTCCTTGGCCTCCAGACCTTTAGCCTGTATCAGCATGAGCATCCTCTAAAACCGCACTTTCTCGTGGGTGTAAAACTCCCTTCCTCTCACCTTCTCCCAGCCCAGGCTCGCTGCAGAGGCTGACAAAGCTTGCCCAGGATGGTGACTTGATCACTCACCGCTCCCTGTCACTCCACCTGCTCACCAGTCCACTCTCTTGTGACCACCCGCAGGTCCCTCCATGCTCACCTGTCCTGCTTATCCTGTCACTCCTTCCCTACTCCTCCTGCTCTTCCCACAATCAAACCCCTCATTGCTCTGATGCTCCAAGTGGCCTCTGAGAGCTCACCTGCAGAGCCATCTCATTCTCATTCAACCCCTCTAGCTAAAGCCTAGAAGAAACTTGGACTGAAAACTGGAAAGCCATAGATTTGATGGATGGACCACTCAGTGGATAAGGAATTGTCGATGATCTTCAAGGTCCCTTCCAACTCTAACCATTCTGTGATTCTATTGAGTCTATGAAACGAGTCCACCACATCACCTGCTAACCTGATAGTTCCTTCAGCTCTCAGATGAGCTTTCCAGCTGCTTTTTACACAGGGGTGATATTTGAGCAGATCTATAAGCATGCCCAAATCTCTGCAAGACTGGTCTGGAAGAAGACACTTGGGTAGACATGAAATCAGCACAAGTAAGTGGCCAACAGCAGAAACCCAGGAGTGGGTAATTCGCAGCAGTTGTAACCCTGGCCACGTAGAGCCAGGTTCAAGAGCCCTCACTTGCTCAAGTTGTGATTGGAAAACCGGTCAGTCATCTGCTCCGGACCCACAGGCACAACTACATAAATACAAAACAGGACCTGCACCTACACTGGGGTGTTTTTTTATGCTTATCACTTGGCAGAAGCAGTGTGCAGCATTTACAGCGCGTTCCAAGGAAGAGGCAGGTCTCGCTGCGCAAACCGCGGCCGTTAGGAAAGTTCAGAAGTTTGTGAACTCTGGCATTCGGGTTCTTTGGCTGAGATAATTACCTTTGGATTTTTTGCACGGTGTTTTTGGCTCCCTGGTCTCTATTATGAGAGGAAATGAATAGTTTTGAGCTTGTAAAACAAAGAACAGTCAGGAGTAAGAGTATTATGCAAAGCAGAAGCTTTGGTACAGTACAATAAGGATTTATAGGGTTTCAATTTATAATCTGTTTGTAACCTTATTACACCCATGAAATGTCACATTCCAGGGACTAGATCAGAAGGATTTTTTTCTTTCCTGGTGAAATTGAATTTTGATGCAGTTTCAGGGTGTGAAAAGGCTTTTCTTTTAATTTAGTAGGCCCAAACCTGCAAGTTTTACTTACGTTGGTAATCCTTATTACAGTAAATAGGCGCATGAAAGCCAATGATATTACTCCCCAGTGTCAGGTTTGCTAACATAAGGCTCTCAAGCACCAGCTCTGTATTATTAAGAATTTCTGACCCGAAAAAAAAGAGCCCCCATTAAAACTGCAATTCTACCAGCTATCTCCCGTTGCACACAGCTCCAGAAAGCTGCTAAACAGGGGTCATTTGCAGAATACCAGTCACTTTCATGCCACTTCAATGCTCATTACCGAACCTCAGTTTGTCCTGGCTCGTTTTCTTTTCTTTAAAAAATGTTGCCATTATCATCTGGCTCCAAAATACCCTAAAATGAACAGAGGGAGCTGACCTAAATACTGATTTTGGTCTCAAAACACCCTAGCTTTGAAGGAGGAAGCTCTGAGATGGATTTCAACGCCAGAGCAAAAAGAGCCACCAAACTCATTGAAATCAAGTCTGAAGTTGACCTTGGCCATCTCCTACGGGGAAAACTCAAAAACTGGAGGTAACAGGGAGCACAACCTGCAGTGTCCTGGAGGCATAAACACTTACACGGTTAAGAAAGACTATTTTAAAAAGGAATACCCTAAAACATGCATGTTCTCATATAATCAATGCCCACCATATCTGCTACTCTGTATGGCAGCAGATGGTGTGAGGTGACACTGGAGGCAGGATCTGAGAGAACCTCAGTGTTCTGTTTCCCTCCTCCACATGTTTTTCAAATGAAAGGTGCACCTTGGCTCTCCTAGCTGGCTGCTTGGTACCCATTACATTCTCAATACACAAACACAGGCCAAGTGTGCTCTCACAGTGGTCAAACAGCAGGAGGAAAGCCCCTCCATCCCAGTGGAATTGAAAGAAGAGAGATTCAGACTGAATACCAGAAATTCTTTGCTGTGAGGGTGGTGAGACCCTGGACCAGGTTGCCCAGAAAAGCTGTAGCTGCCCCATCCCTGGAGGGGTTCAAGGCCAGGCTGGATGGGGCTTGGAGCAACTTGGTCTGGTGGGAGGTCTCCCTGCCCAGGGCAGGGGGGTTGGAAAATCTTTAAGGTCCCTTCCAACTCTGACCATTCTATGGACTTCACCTGCAACTTCACAACATCTGAAGGCAAAACGTTATTTGGTGGATAAAGCAGAAAGCATCAGGAAAATCTCCTGATTCTGCTTTCTAACCCAGATCCACTACCCTACTGTATGTCAGGAGAGGAGACCACGCTTTACTGGTGTAATGTGGTACGTCAGTGGCACAGCAGAAGGCATATCACCATTGCCAAAATATCGGTTTAATTTCCATTATGCTGTGACCATCTTGGGACTTTTGATCTTCTCGCTGTGATTTCCCTGCCCTTCAAAAATTAAAACCAGGAGGTGCTACATAACTCCTTCCCAAACCTCAGTGCTGACATCCAGAAGAGGAATTTAAGCTGTCTGGCACAGCCCTCCCCCTGGGGCCATACTACGTCCCTCAGACCCGTGGAGCCACCACGGTCGCTGTGCAGGAGAGGGAGCGGGAAGGGTGAGGAGGCAGGGCCAGCCGAAGGGCGGCTGCTGAACACAGCTCATCCCGCAGCTGCGAGGAGGGAGTCGCAGAGCCCAGGGGCTACAGAGAGGAAATTGTGTCCGGCAGGAACGGAGTGGAGAGCTCCCAGACTGGTTTGGAAGGGGATTAGTTGTCCCCGACCTGCAAGTCCTGCGGGGAGCGTCCTGATTTATGTGTTTTGCATAGGGGAGGGGGGGATGCAGGTTTGTCCTGAGGGCCACATACACTTAAGAAACAGGAGGAGGCTTCCTGGACATCAGGACCATCCCTGGCTGTGCCAAGCCCTGCTACACGTAATCCCAGTCCCGACGGGAGCAAGCTTCATCGCCGGAGTACATTGGTGAACGGCTCCCTCTGCTCCCAGCGGAAAGCTCTTCCAGGAACTCCCTCCTCTGCCAGTTAGCAACCCATTTCTTGCTTCGATTTATTCACAGCCAATTTATATTCATTTGTTCTCGTGCCAACAGCATCCTTTAGCTTAAACAGCTCTGCTTCCCCGCACGGTGTTTATTTCCCTCGCTCCCGCATCCCAGCTAACCCTCAGACAGCGCTCTCCTCCCCGCCCTCATCTGCTGGATTAAATACACTGGTTCCTTCTGGGCTTCTCTAAGATGACCAATACCTTGTTTCTCCTCTCCTTACCTTGCTTTGGCTTGAGATGTAAAAGTCCCTGTGTCCTGCCTGTCCTTATGGCTCCCAGGTTCCTCACTGCCACTTCCAGGACTGTGTCAGTGCCTCCCTCCTCAGTGGTCCTCTCAAGCCCTCCTCTTCACCTGCTCCAGCACGACTTCAGCCTTCCCAAGCATAGCGTGAAGTACACCAGAGCTTGCCAGACTTGGTGGAACAGAAACCAAACTCGCCTGTCCTCACTTAGGTCTAAGTACAGACCTTTGGACTCGAGACCAATTCCCCAATTCTCAAGTTCCCTTTGGACTTCAGACCATTACCAAAGCATATGAGAACCTCACAGCTTGGGAATGTACCCCTCCTAACAACAAACCTTGGGAAATTCTATCTACTACTACAGCCACAGCAGAGGCTGAGACTTAAGGCCCAGGAACATTAAAGAGCACGTGGAGACCAGTATTTAGGCCTCTGATTCTCACTCAAAGGAGTCACTTGTTCACGAGCGGTCTGCATACTTTGGACACTCTTGACCCACGCAGCTTCCTGAGGTATCTGAGTGATTGTAAAAGGAGCATCAGCACTCAGAAAAGTGACAGGGCAGCACTTAAGCAGGAACCCATGCTCGCCTGCTCCCCAGGGATGCAATCCAGAGCTCATCACTGCTTCTCCCTACCATTTTAGGTAGTCAGGCAACGAAGAGATGACATCAGGCAGGCCTCCCTACCACCTCATTAACATCTCGATAAAGATTAACTCCATGATCCACAGCAAGATGGACAGACAAAAGGTTTGTAAAGAAGTCAGGACATAAAGGAGGTCCTGGTGAGAGAGGAAATATCCTGCAACAATAGAAATCCCATTGTGAGGAGGAAAAAACCCCTGCATCTCCGTGGAGTGAAATCCCCAGCAGACTTTTCTGACACATTCCAATCACTGCAATCCAGTCTCCCTCTAACCTCTGTAACTCTCTGTTAGCACAATGCATGCATTCTAATTTCCTCTTATCTGCTGGAAAATAGGTGTGGATCCCGTCTGTCCTTTCCCTACTAAAGACCATTTGCGGGAGGGCACAACGAGGCTGAACAACCACGAGAGACTAATGTCTCCTCCCAGCTGCACAAGTCAAGAGCACGCTTTTGACCTCGTGTCCTTAGGGTGGCATAAGTACTTAAGCCATTTTTAGTTCCTGAGACAGAAGAAGCCCTTTAAGCTGCTTTAAACCTTTATGGTGGCATAAATGCTTAAGCTGCTTGCAGTTCCTAAAGCCCAGCCGAAGCTATAGCTCCACATGAAGAACTCTGCATCTCTGCAGAGGCACATGCCCAGGGAGAAGCTCAGATAACGATCTCCACTCCCGCTTCCCTTCCTTTGGATGCATTTATTGTCATTCTATTAGAGCTCCCCCGGCTGCCTTGCATACTTGATGGAAGATTTAAGAAACGCTGTTGTGACAGATCTCTGGGCAGGCTGATTAGCAACATGACAATTCATACAATCCTCCCATCTAGCCCAGAGCAGGTCAGAGCCTCCACAGCTGTGACACCTTTGCTGAAACGCAACAGGCCCGGTTAAAACCAGCTGGATCTCAAAAGCACGGCGCGGCAACTTCCTCCCTGCATAACGACTGCGCTGAATACTGCGCCTGCACACTTGCACTCCCCACCTCACAGTGTTTGCTCTTGTCCTTCCAGCTCAATGCTGAATTCTCAAAGTTCCCCACTATTAACAAATGAAGCCTCCCCCCGGCCCTGCCCTGGCCCGACTGGGTCATGACTGCTGGAGTATTGTGTCCAGTTCTGGGCCCCTCAGTTCCAGAAGGACAGGGAACTGCTGGAGAGAGTCCAGGGCAGGGCTACCAAGATGATGAAGGGAATGGAGCATCTCCCAGAGGAGGAAAGACTGAGGGAGCTGGGTCTCTTGAGCTTGGAGAAGAGGAGACTGAGGGGGGACCTTATTAATGTTTATAAATATGGAAAGGGTGAGTGTCAGGAGGATGGAGCCAGGCTCTTCTCAGTGACACCCAATGACAGGACAAGGGGCAATGGGTGCAAGCTGGAACAGAGGAGGTTCCACTGAAATATGAGGAAAAACTTCTTCACAGTGAGAGTGACTGAACACTGGCAGGGGCTGCCCAGGGAGGTGGTGGAGTCTCCTTCTCTGGAGACATTCCAAACCCGCCTGGAGGCGTTCCTGTGTGACCTGCTCTGGGTGTTCCTGCTCCAGCAGGGGGATTGAACTGGAGGAGCTTTCCAGGTCCCTTCCAATCCCTGAGAATCTGTGATTCTGTGACTAGTGGCCATACAGCACCTCACCAATCAGGTATTTGGGGCTTACATGTGAGAGAGGAGTGTAACTTTTTTTAACAGTGTAAAAACAAACAAACAAACAAAATACGTGCTGCAAATGTTTATCACTCCAGTGTGACTAAAAATGTTTTACTCATTAGAGAAAAAACAAAAAAAGTTTTAGTCAAAAAGATGGCTGTTTCAGAAAGGACTGAAGTATGTGGAAAATAGGAAAATAAAACTTAGGCTATTTTACAAACGTAATATACGAGCTCTGTGTCCATGACTGCTAATACTTAATTATGAGAAAAACAAAAAGACCTCAGTGAGCAGTCCAGCTGAACTCATGCTTGAAGCTCATTTATTACCGTGCCGTTCTGGATTCCCATCTCTGTCCCTTGAGAACAGGCAATAGCAGTCGACAAAGAAAGGGAGGGATCAAAATTAGAAGCCAAGTCAACTGAAAAATAATGATGATTTATAACTTGAGACGGCCCACAGAAGTAGATGGACGGGGATGGGATGACAGGCACAGGAGAGGGGCAGCACAGAAACCAACCACTAGAAGAGATGATGGAACCAGTTACAAAGGAGGAAAGTGGTGGTGGGGGAGGATCACATCATGTTCTGGCCACCTTGAGACAATGCATAGTTCTGCCACATAACAGCTCATTGCCTTTTATAGAATCACAGAATGGTTATTAGTTGGGAGGGACCATAACAATGATGAAGTTCCAATCCCCTGCCCTGGGCAGGGACACCACCCACCAGACCAGCTCCAAGCCCCATCCAGCCTGGCCTTCAACCCCTCCAGGGATGGGGCAGCCACAGCTCCTCTGGGCAGCCTGTTCCAATTTCCAACTCCTGTTTTCTTAGCAAGCTGTTGCTGTACTTTCAATATCACTGCCTCAGTAGCTCATAAACTCCTTATTCACCTGCTTTGGTCCAAAAGGCTTGGGTTAATCTGGCTGTTTTGACCCTAGCATCTGAGGGAGCATTCCCATGTGAAGAGCAGACTGAGGGGAACCTCAGAGATGTTGCAGCAAACAGTTGGGGTCAACAGCTCTCCTGGGCCAGCAGAGCTGCCACTGGGACAGGACTGGGCTGTGGTTGTATTTAAAAATATATTAAAAGATCTAGGGTCAGTGCAACACATGGAAAGAGACTGCTCTTGTCTCAAGGGGTATGCAAGTTCAGAAGTGAGGAAGGCACAGAGACCAAGAGCAGTCAAACTAGTAATCACTAACGAACACCTGCATTTTGTGGAGTTTACTATGAGCTTGAGCAGGAGCCATGCTTTTGCCCCAAATGCTGTCTAATCAGCCACAGCAAATCAAATCATTTTTGAATGTATGGGCTTGGACAAGTCCTGTTCTCTAAGCATGAGACTGTATAACTAATAAACAGCAATACACTAATTCAAAGGACACAACCCAGCAGGACTGCTTTCTTCTCACCTCCCCGTTTCAGCTGAAAATACAGGTCTGATTCTTTTTTTTTTTTCATCTCTCTGCACTAACAGCAGCAATAAAAGTTCTCAATCCCCAGTTAGAAAAAAAAAAAATATATTTTCTTTCCGCTTCTCCTTTTGTTCTCTTACAATAAATTCTGTAGCTGTCTAGGTTGCCTATCAATAGGTTAAACATATCCAACTTGTATGTTTAAATGCTAAAGACAGAGCAGTCCCCAAGGATACGTCAATCGTTGGCTCTCGCACAAAGAAAACACTGTATTTTGCTCAGAAGAGCTTTCTGTGGCAATTTAAACACAGCGAGACAGACACAATATCCTGGAGAGAGGAAAACCTGCCTTATTACATTCCTGACCCAAGAGAAGGGATCTGCCCTTAGGACATAAAGAGAAGCAGTGGGGAGGGAAAAAGGAAAAAAAAAAATAAAAAAGAGGAAAGTTACCTAATCCTAAAAATCAAGACAGCGGTTCATAATGGAGCGTGACCTTCTTTTAATCTCTGCTGTGGTAGCTACACCCTATGGATGTGCTATAATACCCACAGGGCACTGCTCATCCGGCCGGGAACCCGCTCCCTCGGCCCCTGTCTGGCTCTCCAGGTTTTGGACGGCTTTTTGATCGGCTTTGGGAAATTCTGTGGAGGGAATGGAACTTTGGGGATATTGCGGGGATTCTCTGCCAGTAAGATCACATCTTGTTCTCGTTTCGCTTCATGTGCATACACTCGCCCTCACGGCACGGTTAACTCTGCGAGCAGCAAAATGCAGCTCCACTAAGGGCAACGTTTTACAGCCTTCCCTTGATTTCCTGTGTGAGAGCAGGCAGCTATAAAGCAACAGCCAGAAACTGCACCTTTATTTCCTAAACCTGAAAATTTAATAAATGAGATTCTGCCAGAACATCAACATAAACGTTGTGGACACGAATCATTCCCCTTTCACAGTGGTAGGAAAGATGCTTTGATGACTCTCAGCTTTGGTTCTTCTCTGATGGTCTGTTGCATAACTCTGACTAAAATCAAGGGCCATCCCCTTCTTGATGGTTGCATTCCTGTATTACTAGCTGGGAGGCTAATAGGTGAAGCTGGTATGTTACAGGAATTCCAGCTTTCTTTACTAGGCTTTTTTGATGTGGGGTTATTTTTTTCCACACGTGTGGAAATCATTTCTCAATGCACACTGGTGTGATTACTGGGCTCTGCCAGTTCCTCTGGCGCTGATGCTCCGAGTTGCACTTGCCTTAGTTCAAGCACAAGGTATCACAGCTTCCGTATTTTGTGATGGTAGCAAAAAAAAAAGCCCCAAAAAGTTCCACCTCTCTCTTCAACTACCTGGATCTGAGACCTGCCTAAGGACGGGGCTAATTGCCTTCGTGTGAGGGGGCTGCAGCAGGGAAGCAAAAGAACTGAACGTGGAAACCACCAACCAGATGCTCGAGTCAACTGCTCTCACACAGGGAGGCTTTGGTGATGTCTCTGCCCTCCAAGGGTATGCCCTGCCCTCCTGAGAACTGCAGAAGCAGGGGAAGATGCAACAGGGTTATCACCATGAGGATGACTAAGTTCTTGGGGTGGTGGGATGAAGGAGCCGGCAGGGGGAAGAAGTGCCTTCCCGCTGCTCCTGAATTAGTCCAAGGGGCCAACTGCACGCTGACCACTCCTGGGATTTCTCCCAACCACATTCTCCTACCTGTCTGCCATCTCCAGTACTCCCCTGCTCTGGCTGCCCTCCTGGCTGCCTCTGCCACCGTGCACTCAGCTCCTGCAGCCAACTCCTGCGGTTTGGACTACAAGCTCCACACCGTGGCATCGGTGCTGGAAAGCTTTCCTCCAGCTTCCACTCACTCCAGCATCTTTCTTGGTACAAACTGTGCATCTTGAGAGCTGCACTGGCCACATATCTGCCCTTTGCTGGGGGGTAATTCCTTTTGGAAAAGTCAACCTGAAAGGTAGCACCCCACCACAACGTTGGCCTTCACCAAGACTTCAGCAAGGCACAGAAATCACTTTTGGAAAAATAATGGAAATTTGGAAAAATACCCATGTTTGGCTGACTTCTGCTTTGCGTTTTTTATGGTCTTGGTGCCTGCCACATAAACCAAGAGACCTCAAGACACGCTAGCAAGGAGAAAAGCAGAGGGAGAAATAAGCCAGGCATATCATAGAATCACAGTATGATTCCAGCTGGAAATGACCCTTAGGATCATCGAGTCCAACCATCAGTCTCACTCTACAAAGCTCTCCCCTACACTAGATCCCCCAACACCACATCTCATGGACTCTTAAACACAGTCAGGGAGGGGGACTCCACCCCCTCCCTGGGCAGCCCAGTCCAGGCTCTGACCACTCTTGCTGGGAAGAATCCTTTCCCAATGTCCAGCCTAACCCCACCCTGCTGCAGCTTGAAGCCATTCCCTCTTGTGCTATATCAAAGTATGCACGAGTGAAAAAGAATTCAGACTTGGCTCAAAAGGCCAGGGCTGGAAGAAGAGACTGAACTAAGGACACTTGCTGAAGGGTTTAAGACCATCGCCGACCAAGTGGTGCTGGCCTTTATGATGCAACAGAGAGTGAAGGTGGTCTTCTCCCAAATCCTGTACACTAGCCCTGCACTGATGATCCTCAGCCTGTTCTGCCTGCTTTCCTTCCTTCTTTCTCCCTCTCACGTGCACACAAGCTCACCCCACAAGCTTTCCAGCTGGCTAGAGGCAGGAGTGCTGCACCCTGAGATGCAGGAAGGACTCCTGCCCTTGGGAATCAGCTCTACATTATAAGTGCAAGGAGGTGCAAGACCCGTTCCTGCCAGAAGCTCAAAAGAGAGGAGATCCTCATTGCAAAGAGCAAACCTGTTGCACATTCCTCTCCCAAGCCAGTCGAAGCAGTGGTGCACTAACATGGGCAGAGTTTTTCCTACATTCGGATGGGGAAAGGGATAAAGACTGGCCTGGAACCACACATCTGCCCTTCCCTGGGTCTGAGATTACCACTGAATGTTGCCTGGAAAATGCACTGCCTGATGCCTTCTAGGACTGACTGAATATGGAAGGAGAGAAAACCACTTGAGGCTCAACTTCAAAATTTTCTGCTTCATGATCTTTGCATTTAGTGATAAAAAATTGATTTTATGTGCAACTGCTACAGATTTTACATGAAAACCAAGTTAAAACCCATTAGAGCACCCTCACAGGCAGTACCTAACATGAGCAATGGCTGACTTCCTTCTTACCAACCTGGACTCACACAGAGCTGTGCACAATCTTCCACAAAGACATGTAAAAAACAAGGCTTTCCTTCAAAAGAAAAAGGAAAAATTCCACCCACAAATTAAAAACAAACAAACAAACAAAACCCAAACACTGAGCAGCCCAGCACTTAGCACTGATACAGATGTTAGTGCAACACAATTCAAATTATATATTTGGTTTCTGCATTTTTCTCAGTGGAGAAAAAAGACCCCAGCACATGTAAGAAGGAAGTCATCATAAAGAGGCATTACAATAAGGTATTCCATCTTATTTGCACGGGCTGTGAGGAATGAAAAGGCAGTCCCAATTCCCTCAGAAGCACACAGCCACACCAGGCAGAAGAACTAAACGCTTTGGATGTTTTCCCACGTTGCTGCAGAAGACAAAAGTTTACAGGCCTCCTTCCTGCCACCATAACTCATCCAACTTCAATGGAAATTCAGACCTGCCATGCACATTAAACCTGAAATTAACTGTGCTCCCCCCTGTATTGTTTGGCTTTGATAAATTCCAGCCATTGCTCCTGGTCGACGTGCACAGATCTTCCTTCTGCTGGTTCTGCTCACGTGGGCTCCTAGGGCAGCCTGGAGCCCATTAAACTCGATGGGGTCCAAAGGCACTGAACTGTCTGCAGAGCAGGGCTTTAGAGTCACAGACTCATAGAATCATTTTGGTTGAAAGAGACCCCTGGGATCATCGAGTCCAACCATCAGCCCCACTCTACAAATTTCTTCCCTACACCAGATCCCTCAACACCACATCTCAACCACTCGAAACACATCCAGGGATGGGGACTCTACCCCCTCCCTGAGCAGCCCAGTCCAGGCTCTGACCACTCTCTTGCTGGGAAGAATTCTTGCCTCATGTCCAGCCTAACCCTACCCTGCTGCAGCTTGAAGCCAGTCCCTCTCCTTCTATCACTAAAGACCTGTGAGAAGAGATCAGCACCAACCTCTCTACAATGTCCTTCCAAGCAGTTGTAGAGAGTGATGAGGTCTCCCCTCAGCCTCCTCTTCCTCCAACTAAACAGTCCCAGCTCCCTCAATCGATCCTCATAAGCCTTATTCTCCAGGCCCTTCCCCAGCTCCGTGTCCCTCCTCTGCACTCGCTCCAGCCCCTCCAGATCTCTCTTGTGCTGAGGTGCCCAGAACATGACATGATTCTCAAGGGGTGGCCACACAAGTGCTGAGCAAAGGGGGACAATATTAGAATCACAGAAACATAGAATCANAATATTAGCAGCTCTAATAGTTAGTTACTGAGCCATGGGTTCAAACCCCACCCCAAAGTAATAATATGTTCCTTTAAAACCCGGCACGTTCGCAAGAAAATACAATGGGAAGAGATTTCTGATCTTGACATTCCACACCACAGACCAGACCGGTGGAGCTGAGGAATAACTGCTCAACAGTAAAGCAGCCTGGAGCAGAAAAAAAACAAAGGAAGTAAAAAAAGTACCCAGCAAAACAGCCCAGCCCCTGTGGTTGGAATATATAAACCAGAGCTGTTTTATAAAAATTGTTTGGTTTTAATGATAAAAATCTGCCACCATTTACAGCATCTTTGAGAGCACGGGTTTGGGAGCGGGTTAGTACCGGTGACGGTGTATTCCAGCACCTTTGTATCATTTTATATTAGCTGAGACAAACTGCTTCATCCCACGAGCCAGCTTACAAACCTGGGAAAGGCTATAGCAAGGCAGAACAAGGAAGGAAAAGCTAAAAAGTTCCCTTTTTAATAAGATTTGGAAGTCTTCCGAGCTCCCAGATTGGTACATCGGGTCACTGACCTAGGCAGAAGGATTAGCAAAGCACTTGAGCCCTTAAAAAAGTTATACCCCAGCCTTCTTACTGAGCGTCTGATGCTCCCAACGGGGAGGAACAGCAAGGTGAGTGTCAGAGAGTGCAAGAGGATCTATCTCCTCTGAGTGTATTTACAGATATGGACAGTAAGGCCTAGGCTGGACTTGCTGACCGACACGCACTTCTTGGAGTTCAGCCCTGGACCAGATTTTGTAAAACCGGGCATTTTCTGCCACTTTCGGCACTTCTTTAAATGATTACAGCACAGCTACCCCTCATCCACCCTAACATGCAAAAAAATAAATACATTCCTCAGCAGGATCTTCCCCCCAAACACCAATCTGTAAGCCTTTCTCATGTTTTTAGAGAGAGTCCTACGCTTACCACGTGGACGCACCCAAACTGCCCGCGTGACAAAAACAAACCCTGCTTTGTCTGCAGACAGGCTGCTGAACAGCAGGATTTTTCACTTTCCCCAATAAATGCCTGTGGTGTCTCCTCTCACAGCCTGTGGGAGCTGCAGTTTGTAGCAGGGGGCAGCGCCTGATCCTCTTCTGCAATGAAACGCACAAAAACACCCCAGAGAAAGTCAGGGGTGTCCGTGTCACACAAGGCTTTTCACAGACACGACAATGAAAAATGATGGCAGTGACCAGCACTGCCACACTCCACTGGACCCCGTGCTCCTTCATCGCAGAGGGGACCCCGGCAGAATGAACACAACCTGCTGGGTGACAGGAGCAGCGGTGGGTTAAAGCATGACCATCATGACTGAACTGGAGAAGGTATTTCGGGCTTTTCCTTCCCAAGGAACATTTCTAATGAGCTCCAGCCCATTCAAGAGTTAATTGTTTCTCTGAGACCTCCCCCAGCTTCTTTTCTACTGGGCACGCATTTCGGATTTCTCTTTCATCTGCCCTAGGCTTGTCCTGACCACATCCTCGGAAAGTCAGGGTTAGCAAAGGTCTGTCACATGTCAGAAGTTAGTCACCCTCAGTGCTCCAGGGGTGCCTTCTTCCATGGCTCTGTTGCCACGGGACAGCATTTTCTGTTCTCTCATACATACCATGGACAGCCTTGGGCTGTAGCTGGACTACAGACACAGGTTTGAGCTGTTGGAATGGAAACTGTAAAGGATCTCTTAGTAGGACATGGGGGCTATCACCTACATCCCAAGGGTCTCTTCCAACCTCAGTGATTCTGTGATTCTGTGAAAAAGCTGTGAGGCCACTTCTGTTTCTGCCCATCATGGCACGCATTAACTTTGGGAGATTGGCAGGGAACTCACAGGTGTTTCTGGTAACTGAAAACCAATCCTAAATCAGTCTGGTTTATCTCAAAGATGCATCTCTCTTCTCCTGCAGTCACCACCACCTGAACGGGACAGACCCAGGCTGGCAGCCAGCCCCCGAAGCCTGCAGGACTGAACAGTCCCACATCTCTGGAACTCTCCCTCGCCCCAAAAAAGCTATCAAAGCTGGAGCCTGGCGCCTACAGAATGTGAAACAAACCACACTCCTTTGTTCAGGCCTTTTTTTACTGGCTGTAAGCGTCGGAATCCCCTTGGCAATTAATTTCCTGGCTGGTAATCCCTTGGCTCTGATCCACGCGGAGGAAGCGGCTGCACCGGAGGGGGGTGTGCGAGGCACATGCTCCGGGCTCTGCGAAACGAGGCAGCCTCTTGATTTAAATGGCAGTGGCCAAGCCTCAAAACTCACCCATTCGCCCCCTGAAACGCTCTTTTAAGAGGAGAGCCGTGCGGCGAGCGGTCAAACACCGCAGGCGGGGGGGTTCCTTGCTCGTTCGTGGTAATATTGGACCCGGTTTAGGCACAAGAGAGAGGTGCAGGAACTACTGCAACGGGAGCGAGAAGCAGAAATACACATATCGCATGATAACCAGCCCTGATAACGGTCTGAAGAATAAAGCCTTAATTTTACTAACTTTGAAACAAACCAGGCTAACAAAAAGGAAGTAATCACGTACCCGCGGCGTATTAAGCTTCTGTATTCTCAGCTCTTGTAGGGAGGAATCAAACTCTTCCCTGTAATCCTGCCTAATGCTGATAACCAGGAAAATAACCTACAATGCACAACCCAGCGCTCCCCGAATGCCCTTCCCCAGCAGCCAGGCCAGGTGAGCTTCATCAGTTCTGACACATAATAGTGTTTAAGTCTTCTGAGACAAAAGGAAAAAGAAGCTGTTTGGGCACAATTCCTGCAAGTGGCCAAACCCCAGCAAACGTTTTGGCTCAGTTTCCTTTAGTTTTAGACACAGGCTCTCAACCTGGAAGAGGTTGCCCAGAGAAGCTGTGGCTGCCCTATCCCTGGAGGGGTTCAAGGCCAGGTTGGATGGGGCTTGGAGCAACCTGGTCTGGTGGGAGGTATCCCTGCCCAGGGCAGGGGGTTGGAACTGGATGATCTTTTGGGTCCACCTCTAACCATTCTATGACTCTCACAGAGGAAGAAAGTTGGTGCTGAGCTCCCATGCGCTGTGAAGAGAACAGTGAGATACCATCTTTTTAATTAACTCAGCCTAAAGCGATGCAGTCTTAACTGAAGCACTCCGATCCTGGATTCCTCAAATTAGAAAGCATCAGAGCTGGGTAAATACAGGAAATCCACTTGTCTCCTGCACTCCAGAATGCTAAAAATACCCCACAAAAACATAGCGGATCTCCCCGGAGGCATTCCTCTTTCCACACTGGCCTGACGTGGAGAGCCCAACCATGGGTGCACCAAAAATAAATAAATAAATAAATAAACCCAGAGCCAAGGGGATAATGGAAGTAAAAAAAAACAGGACAGCAGTAATTTTAGATAGAAATACTTGTGGAGCAAGCCCCTGCCCTGACCGAGAACACTCTGAAAAAGGTCCTCGAATTGAAGGTGCCTTGCTTTCACCTGGCAGAAATCACTGCTGGGGTAAGGTGCTCACCCTGACCAGAAGCAAAGCTCTGTTGTGCTTCTCTCTGAAAATTTAGTGAGCTCCTACCTGCCGCTGAGCTGCTGCTGTTCTTTCTTTTAGTGCTTTCTTGACACATGCAGGAGAGGATAAAAGCCTAATGGGCACGAGTGTCAGCACAATATAAATTACTGCAAGGAAAAACTTGATGCATGGCTTGGGATCTGAAAGAGGAATGTCCACCATTGTTTGTGATTATGGATCACATCACAATCTAATAGCAATTTTTATTTAATCAATAATTTCCATGCTGAACAGACAGCCCTGTTACAGAGAATCGACAAGCAGGTACTGATAGCGACAAGGCTTGTTATTAATCTTTACCCTGCCAAGATATCAACCAAACTACTGTAAAAAAGCACCACCAAGATGGATTTAGGAGGAGGTCTTCCTTTTTCTTTCTTTCTTTTCTGACTTTTTTTTTCTTTTCTTTTTCCTTCTCTTTCTTTTTCTCTCTCTCTTTCTCTCTCTGTTGCCTCCTTTGCCTTTCTTTTCTTATTAGCTACACAGCCCCACTACCCTTTTCTCTTTCCAGGTATGTGATGTTTCGTACACTTTATATTCTAAGTTTATTTGAAAAACCTGGGGCCTGAATTACACAAAAAGGCAATTCATATTAAGCAATTTCACAAATCAGTGGGACCTAGCCCAGTGCTCAGTGTTAGCCATTATAGGCTAATAAATCATACTTTCTCTTTGAGATGTCAATCGCCAAAGTGCTTTGTAAAAATGTTGGCATCTGTAATTCAGCGAAGCCTTTTCATCTTGAAATAAGATGCTCCAGACTGATAACAAGAATAATCCTCTCTTGATCAAAAAAAAAATCTGCATTTTACCAATTAAAGCTGCTGCCAGAAGCCAAACGGAGCAGCACTGAGACTCCACTGTAGTTTATCTCTGCTAAACACAAGGAGGGCTACAGTTAGAGCTTTGTTTCATTTTCAGCCTGACTACTTTATCTCCTGGAGAACTGCAGCATCTCAGCCCCCCAGCACACGTAAGGCCGGTACTTGCAGACCTCGTCCCTTCAGTGCGAGCCACCAGAGGACCTGCTCCTGACAGAACCACCACCCATCCCCTCCACAGATTAGGCACCCCACACCTCCAGGAGCAGTCACGCTGGCACAAGAAGTTTAGACACTGAATTTGTTTCACTACGATAAAAGGCTCATCTGCTTTTCCTTATTTGTTTCTTTTCCCCCCTCTTTCCATGAAGAGGTTACACAGACAAAAAGAGGCTGCCAAAATGAATCCCTGCAGCCCAGCCCTCTCAAAGACAAATGCAGAAGCTGCACCCACGCCTGTATTTGGCTTGTCTCTCCCTGCCTCTGTCCCTGCGTGCTCATCTGCCATTCCTGACCGGGAAAAAGCACTTCCTGGTCCAACAGCTGGACCAGCACGCTCTGATTTCTGTCCTTCCAGACATCAGGTTTCCATGGGCAAACCTTGTGGGTAGAATGCTGGCAGCTAAGAGGGAGAACATGGCACTTGTGACAAAGATATGACGATGGGCTGCACTGTGGACACGATTCTATTAACTGGGAGGCGACAAAAGCAGCGCAGGACGTACGACACCCAAGCAGGGACCTCTGGAAGGTCCAAGGTAGATCTTCCACTGGTTCACTGTAATAACACCACCTACATAAGATCAAACCACTGAGTCAGCAGTAGCAAGGCAGGAAAAAGCTGCACAAAAACCACCACTGTGTCTGGGTGAACCTGCTTCGTCCTGGTCCGTGGGTCAGGACTGCAAGGTACCTGGAGTCAATGGACAAGTCCGACCTTCCTCGCAGCTCCGAGGCAGCAAAAAAACCAGGCAGGGACCTTCCTCTTCTCCATGATACGTCTACAAGAGTCAGAAGCCAAAGAGCCAACTCACTCTGTACCTAGGCATCCATCCCTCAGTCAGCACTTCTTATCCTGCTCTTCTCCCCAAAACTGGAAGCCACCTATGAAACACCACTAACCTGGAAGAGTCCACCAGCTGAAGTCTCAGGCAAGATCAACAATTCAAACAAGTGCATAGATCAACCAACCACCTAGATACTGCTTTGTGATTAAAAGCATGGACCGAGGCCAAACCCTGCCCTGCACAGCCCTTTCTGCTCATAGAATCGTAGAATCATTTCGGTTGGAAGAGACCCCTGGGATCATCAAGTCCAACCATCAGCCCCACTCTACAAGGTCTCCATCAACACCAAGATCCATCAACACCACATCTAATCTACTCTGAAACACAGTCAGGGATGGGGACTCCACCACCTCCCTGGGCAAGTGCCCACTTCTTCCAATTTCCATCTAAAGGGGTGGAGTAGCTTCTATGGGGGCAGGAGGCCTACTGGTACCAGTACTGGGACTGCTCACCCCTACCCACAACAGTGAGAAAGAAGTGCTATTTAAAATGCCACCCCATAGGTTAGCAGCCTCTTTCAGGGCCACCAACCCAGCGACTTTGGCGACTGGCAGGAGCAGCAGGGGCAGCCTAACAAGTTTTCCTAACGCTGCGACAGAAATGCTAATTACAGGGGAATTAAAATTAAGAAATGATTACATTTCTCTCCCTAAATCCCCTCTTAATACTTCACAGATTAGGGTGGATTTATTTATTATTTATTTATTTGCAAATCTTTTTCTATCAGAAAAAGAAACCCCCACTCTATGTCCCTCCCCCCCCCCCTGCACACACCTCCTTCTC